>CAVLJG010000006.1:66448953-66914018 GCA_963669975.1 Acanthoscelides obtectus
TCGCAGGCCCCAGCTTGATCAGTTTTTTGGAAGGCAATGAAGAGATCTAACCGCTTCTAAAGATGCCATCCACTGGGGATGGCGAAACAAGAACTAACGGACACCGTTGCAAGCCGAGCAGCCCTAAAAGAATGAATCGTTTGGACGATGGCTGTGAAAGTCTCACACTATTGATTATAAAGTGAGCATTTAAAATATGTTATTTATCTATTTTTCGTACTTTTTGAGTTAATGACAAGATGCGACTTTGGACACCCTGCCCACTTACCAGGCGTCCGTGAATCCCCAGCTCAGGTTCAAGACCCAAGAGATCCTACTTAGTAGTCTCGACAGGAGACCAGTTTTTTCTTACCCTGTGCAGCCTAGTAGGGCCGCACATTCCATCTTTTCTAACTAGCTTTACTAGAAATAAACACACTATCTTCAGAAGCCTGATATTAATACAGCCCTGTCCATTGAAGCGCTCTGGATGTCTGATTTGGAAACTGGCTGTTTGCAGGAGCTTGACGACTGCTTGCTGCTAATTTACTTGTCGATTAATCGGCCGCCATTTCTGTAATTGCGGAGTTGAGAAGTTGTTGAGGAGTTTCCCAGATACACAGAGTTATGACTTATGCCTCGGTCATATACACATATCTCTCTGCGTACGTTTATGGTCATGTCGTCTCATGAAAGACAACTTGGAGTTTCGAGGTAAACTTAATCAGACTTAATATTCTCGCATGAAGACGCATATACAATGTTTCCGCCCACTTTGTTGCTTATTCGTTAGAATTTAGGTTTCGTCGACAATTTTTACTAGAACCACCCAAAAATACTTATTTGTCTATCGAGAGAGCAGCCCGTTTGCGCGCGAATTGTTCATAAGATTTTTTTTAAGCCGCAGCAATTTGCCGTTTCCGATATATAATGGTATGCCCCATAGGCAGCTTGATATTCTGTTTTTAGATAAAAACAAATACTATGTCGCCAGAGCTTTTTACTGAAGTAGTCGCGTAAGCAGAAACCTAGAAGGTTATTTGTCGAATATGGTGGTCATAGATCGAGTTACTATTGGGCCACGTCCGGGGTACCTCAAGGGTCAAATCTAGGTCCATTATTGTTTTTGATATTTATTAATGACTTGTCTTTTGAACTGAAGTGTTTCCATTTGTTTTTCGCTGATGACCTTAAAATCTTCACGTTAGTCAAGACAGTCGAGGATTGCGTCATGTTGCAAGATGACTTAGCTCTAATTTCGTCATGGTGTCTCAGTCTGAATGTTTCGAAATGTAAAGTTATGACTTATACAAGAAAGGTTAACTATTTAATTTATGATAATTATAACATCAATGGTCAGGTTATAGACAGATGCACCTCTTATAGAGACCTTGGAGTCACTTTTGATACCAAGCTAACGTTTACTGAGCATATACTCAATATCTCGTCGGCTGCCACTCGACTACTTGGTTTCTGTATCAGAAACTGGAAGGGTTTCTCCAACGTTGATACATTAATGACTGTATTTTTTACTATTGTCAGGAGCAAGTTGGAGTATGCGACTCTGATCTGGTCTCCTATATACCAAAATTCTGTCGTGATCCTTGAGGCCATTCAACGTAAAGCTTTAAAGTATTTTCACCTTAAATGCACAGGTTCTTATCCAGAAAAAGGTTGTGAACATAGTACCCTATTAGAGTTTTTCAATTTGGATTCACTGTCAACAAGACGAAACATATTTGCTTTGTCGTTTTTGTATGGCCTCACTCACAATAAAATTGACTGTCAAAATTACTTGAAAAAATATGTTTCCGCGTTCCAAGGCTAGGGAGTCGACAACAAACGGCATTATATTGTCAAGCTGGCCGTACAAATGTTATGACAAAATCGCCAATTAATCTCATGTGCTGCGTCATGAACAGTGTTACTGATCGTGTGATATTTACTGTGACTGTTGTGCATCGATTATTAACTGCTATAGATCATCTAATCTTATTAGAATGTGTGATACTATAGATTTAAGTCCAAGAACCATGTCTCTTTAATTGCTATTTTTTTCAGCATTTCCTGTAATTGGGTTTACCTGTTGGAAATAAATAAATAATAAATAAATAAATATTGGTGCACCGCGACTGCTGTAAGGAACTTGAAGACGGCTTGTTAATCGAATCTTTGAACTGTCTGAAAAAACTTCTCCGTTAGTCTCGACATCACAGGAACGAAGGAGCGGTCGTACCGACATGCACCTTTGAATAACTTTGAAGATTAGCTTCTAAATCAAATGCAAAGGCACGGCCGAAATCCCCTTTTGATTTCCGACGTCAAAAAACTAAGGATTGATTTTGAAATAACCTTAAAGGTCAGGCTCAAAGTCAAAATCCTTGATCACCACTGAATATCGTGTTCAAAGTTAGTAACAACCTGACTTTCACAGTTTTCAAAACCACCTTTTCTGGAAACATACGGATCCGCTCCATTACTTTTACTACACCTACCCATCTGTCATTCAAGTTCCATCTGCATAAGTTTTTTAGATCTCAGCTAGACATGCTTGCATTGTATCGCTTTGTAAACGTAACCGGCTCGGGTATTATGTTAGAATACCCATAATACGTCAAGAAAAAACCTATAAAATGTCATCTTGCAGCCTGAGGAGTTTGTAGGGTGGAAGTAGTCATTCTACGTTTGCTCACTAGGATTGTTGTGAGCGTCCACCTATGGAGGAATAGCTCAACAACACGCATTGTTGGTTGCGTAGGTTTTGTACAGCCGAGTAATCTGGTAGTATTCATCTCTGAGAAGAAAGTTGGTTGAATAGCAAGATCGCATCTGGATGATTATGAGTATTGCTCGGCGTGTGTATAAGATCAGTGATACTTGTTGATAGAGATAATCACTACTGAATGCGCTGCGAACGAATTATATCTATTAGCTATGCCCGACGGGTTATTTGTGTTATGCTTTCTGAAGAGAGGTGTTCAAAGCTATCAATTATCAAAAACCGGAAAGAACTACGGGAAATCACCCCCGCGCCCGCGTCGTGTGTAATTACTGTTAGCAGGTATGTGTCTTGCAATTCGACAGTGTACGGTGAATATAATTATTTCTTATCTCTCTCGTTTTTGGATTACAGAAAATTTGCATAAGTAATTTCCAGAATGGATAAGAAAAAGTGGATGCGCAATTAATTTCTAGCTTTGAATCTCAAGTAAATGTATTTGAGACAAGAAGCCAATGGTATTGTCATCAAGACATATAACTTACAGCTTAGACCTCCAGTGGTGCCATGTCTGAAGCAGATTTTGCATCACATCAGAGCCAAACATTAATAATTGAAGCCTCATGACGTTTAGGCAACACGTACAACTAACTGCTAAGTTAAAATCTTGTATAAAAATCTACATAATGTCACAAAAAACCAATACAATGTCAAAAAAAGAATCGGCATGGGTATAATGTATCTTGAAAAGTGACGTTATATCGATTTTTTTGACATTATGTAAGTTTTTCGACAAGATGTTAACTTAGCACTAGCTGATACGCAGACTTGTAAACTCGTTTTGTAGTTCTACGAGTTACCTAATTGTCATCAGGCTTCAGTTATCAATGTTTGGCTATGATGTGATGTAGAATCTGCTTCAGAGATGGCATTACTGGAGGTTGCGGCACAGTGAGGATTTTTGTGCTAATAATATGTGTTGATGGCAATTCCATTGGATTCCTGTCTCAAATACACTTACTTGGGATTCAAAGCTAGAAATTAGTTGCTCATCCACTTTCTCTTATCCATTCTGGAAGTTACAATTGCAAATTTGTTGAATTTCAAATTGAAAGAGATAAGAAATAATTATATTCACTGTACACTGTCGAATTACAAGTCATATAAATGCTAACAGTAGTTACAAGCAACCCGGGCGCGATGGTGATTTCCCGTAATTCCCTTCAATGTTTTTAAAAACACAAAAAAACGTAAAAATCGTATTTGTTAACTTTGAAAGGACAGCATTTAAATAGCCTATCGGGCACTGCTATATACTTCCTTGGCAGCATATTCAGTAATAATTTTCACACAGCAAATATCACTGGTTTTATACACATGCAGATTAGTACACACAATTATCCAGATGCGATCTTGCTATTCAACCAAATAACCAACTTTCTACTCAAAGACTCAGAGATGAAAACTATAGATCACTCGGCTTCACAAAACATATGCAACCAACAATGCTTGTACGTGTAGTTGATCCATTCCTCGATAGATGAACGCTCACAACGATCCTAGTGAGCAAACGTGGAATGACTGTTTGCATCCTTAAAACTACCTAGTCTGCAAGATGACATCTTATAGGTTTTTTTTGACGTTTCATAGCTTTTTTTACATAATACCCGTGCCACATAATGTCACTTTTCAAGATACGTAGTACCAGTGCCGAGGCTCCTTTACTCAGAAACGGTATTTGGTTTAGTAGATGTCGGAAGTTTTCCTAGCAAGTATGACTGGTTACAATCGCTCTTATAACTGGCTGATCTAAGTATGTCACCCTCACACGTACTTTTTAATCAGTGTTTTATCATTTGCCTAGTCATATTCACTTTCCATATCTGACGTTTGACATATCACTATGATCTAGTCAAAAGCCTAGCAATAAGTTCCTGCGCCACCAATCTTGCTGCCACCTAGCGAGCAGGTGACATGTTGCACTAAAAACTCTCCAGTAGCAATACTTTCCGGCTCGTCTGTAGGAAAATAACTATGGTGTCAAGTTTCAGTTGCACTTCTTTAGCAGTTTGTTGCTTCCGTTTAAACACTTCCGACCTGTTCACTCGGCAAACATTTATCACGGTTTACTTAGAATTAGTTAACCCAGAGAAGACAACAGCGACGCGAAAAGTGCATTTAGCAGAACGATTTCTTGGAAGATCTCCGCGTCGGGTATTATTAAGAAATATGGCCAACGTTCTGCTCTTATTTAGATTAATATAGTTAGAGCGACCTGTCAGCGCAGCGGTTTTCCCTCGGACGTTGTAAGTGGTGCTCGGAAATACTACGTACTAATAGAAGAAAAGGATATTCTACAGGCAGTGGAGTACCTGGATTTATCTCAAGCAGTCTTAAGGCTCCCCAGTGCCCCCTTATACTACTATGTAAGTCATCATATATCCATAGTTCTCGCATACCTCATTTGATTCTCAAATAGAAACGAGAGATATAGGCATATAAGTTGCTTTATGAAAATAATCGACATTTGAAGTTGTTTCGCAAAAATATTTTGATTTCAAAATGTTACGTTTGTGTAACTTCTCAAGTTAAAGTACCATGTCTGACATCGGAAAATGATAAAAATCACTCTCTGGGGCATTCATGTATCTATGAGCGTATTTTCAGCTAGTTGTTGTATCTTCAATTTTGAAAAACATCCTGTAACCATAAAGTCACCGATATAACTACATACTACAGTGTTATGGAGATGGTTGATCAGACTCGTATGGAGGATTACTATACTAAAATTTCATCCAGTTTTACCGGAATATACTTACCATAAGGAATCTGCCATCTCCAAATATCTAAAACTCACAAAATTTGCGAGATTCCAAAATTCTCCGAAATTTTTAAGATGTCAGTTTTCCAAATTATCAGAATTCTCAACAAAACTTTCTGAGACATTCATAATTTAGAAAAAATTCATGCTTCTCAGTTTTTAAAATCCTCAATACCTATCTTCTAGATGTTCAATATCCAATATTTTGAAACTTTCAACGTATTTGAAATTTCCAAGATTATAAAATACACAAGACTTTTTGTAAGATGTTTAAGATATCCAAAATTCTCAAACTCATCATATTGAAATACGGCGGAGTCTAATAGACTTTTTTCTAAGCGCTTTTTGAATTCACTATTTCACGATGTCGCATCGTACTATAGCAAGTAAGAGAGTGCCATATCATAAGTTTTATACATAACTTCGACCCTGCAAACCATTTTGGAACATCTCAACATAGCTATTTGTGTTAAGATGTGGTACTATTCCTCTATACAATTTTTTGATACGAGCTTCTTACCATTTTAATGTTCGAATTCCCCATGTAAATCCATCTGCATGAAACTAATATTCTAATATTATCAAAAGATGAAGTATGGATCCTTATAAATGTAAACAAAATCTGGAGTCAATCACAAAAAACAGTTTCTTTGACTTATGTACAGGTTCTTGATCGTTTGTGCGGTATGACTTTATGGCCTGAGCTGGGGCTCTAAGAGTCAAATTTATAGACCTTCCTTAAGGCTTGAGGCTTCCTTGGAGACAATAAATATCTCCTTGGAAACAGTGAAACAATGACGCTTCCTTGAGGAACGTCCAAGGGAGGATTTAAAATTTCATTTTACATTGAGCTGTATCCATTATCATCACCAGCTGTCATGGGAGATTTTTCTTTGCTGGCCGTACCCATTAAGGATTTTTTAGATAAAATTGGGAGGATTTGATTTGTTCATAGAAAACAGATCAATAACCAATGCAAAATAATTATGTGTTTGCTGCATCGAATTAAAACGCAATGAGAGAGAAGTAAGAAACTGAGTATATGCGAAATGCTGTAGTAGTTGCATCTGATATTCGTACGGCCGATTTCACTAACATTAAAATCTAACGGGGTCTTCGACCAATTAGGGAACAGATTATTGAAATGCAATTTGACATCAGTAATTTCTATTGACATATTTAACAAAATCGTGAAAAAGCGGTTGCTCTATAAATAAGGGTATATTCTAGATGTGATACCAGGTCTTTTAGCTTTAGAATTAGGATAACTTTCATTGAATTGCCAATTTCTATCATTCATAAAGGACAGAAACTTATTTGAATGGATCAATCGCTGTTCTCGACGACTGTCCATGCGTGGCAGTCTAGTTTTGTCCCAATATCACATACATGGTGTTGTTCGTAAAAGGATATAAAACGTATTCCAACTGGTTCATCATCTTTTATTACATCAAAGACAATTTATTACCAATTTATGATCCAGAGATCCACACCAAATGTAAACAAACAGCACATTCTGCATTCCTGGGTCCCAAAACATCGATATTTGTAAATGTATCCGCATCCACCAATTATGCATCGTCTAGATATTATAAGTTAGAATCAAAATATTTGCAAAACTTATATCTTTCTTTGGAAGACATCTGGAATTTTAATCGCTTTTGAAGTTTTCTGCAGTACTGCCGAACCGAAAAAAGCGGTATCAGTAAATAATGTCGGTGAATCTGGTATAGGGAAAAATTCCGTCCAATATCAGTGTCTATTATTTTATTTAGCGCCCACACCACATTTTTTTAGGGGTATAGTTCTACGAGCCCCTTCCCACTTCTGTTGGCCCAACTATTGAAATCTTAGTTTTTTCTTATCAAACATAATAAAAATGTGGCATGGTGTTATAGGTTTAAAATATTAACAATAAATATTTTGATAATCTATATTAGAAAACACCAACTTTATCACTCCCTAATCAAATTTACAGCATAAAAATAACACATGTTGCAATTAAAGCATATCAACCTATTTTTATTTCAATGCAAAATAAGTCTATAACGCATAGGTGGCTGTGAAAAATAAAAGCCATTACAATTGTTTTTTTTCAATCACAGCTGTCAGAATACGTTTAAAATAGTTTTGGGTAGTTAAGGTTTTCAAAATGGGTAGAGGAAAGGTTATTAGTGAGAAAATTAGGTTAATGATACTTAAATTTTTTAATTCTGAGAAATCAAACTCAGAAACTGCAACTTTGTTAGACTTATCGCGGTACAGGGTGAGAAATATTGTTAGAAGATATAACGTAACCGGTTCAGTTAATATTAGGCCACGATATGTGAAAAAAAGTAATATCACAAATGCCGACCGAAGAGCATTAAGAAGAATAATCGTGAAAAACAGGCGTGCCAATTATTTACAATTAAGTGCTCTGTGGCGTGACGCTGTTGGAAGGACAATTTCGAGGTCTACAACTCATAGGGAGGCCCACAAACTGGGATTTAGGACTTGCAAGGAAAGTTTCCTTATAAGAAAGTAAAAACCCTAAAGTTGCACAACTTGTTTATAGGCCAAAGAAAAGCCACTATTAACTCTACTGCAAAAGAAAAATCGGTTTAGATGGGCTAAAGAACATAGACAATAGACACCTCAAGAATTGTGTACAATATGATGGAGTGATGAGGCCCGATTTGAAGTTTCTGTTGGTGACAGTCGCAGTAGAGTTATTCGCAAAAAAAAATGAAGCATTCCATGTTGACTGTCTGAAGAGAAAAGTGAAATTTCCAGCAACCATTATGGTCTCGGGCAGTATGTCACCAAAAGGAGTAGGAAAACTTCATTTTATTGATGGAAATGTGGATACAAACAAATATTTGGCAATTTTAGAAGAATCGCTTTTACCAGTGATGGAAGCATGCTTGACATCCGGCCAAGATTTTGTGTTTCAGCAAGATGGTGCAGCGTACCATACCTCAAAAAAGGCTATAAAATGGATGGAAGAAAATAATGTACCACTTTTGAAATGGGTTTCTAGTAGTACATTTCTGTCACCTATTGAAACCTTGTGGCACGAGATGAAAAACGTTCTACGACAATGTCCTGCTCGTACTGAGACAAAAGCTTCAAGTAGTATGGGATTGTTTTACTCCAAATTTTTGCCAAAACTTGGTTAACACTATGCCCCAAAGAATTTCAGCCGTAATAAAAAATAAAGGTGATGTTACCCAATGGTAATCTTTCAATTGTTGCTTTGTTAACTTCGCGCGTTTATTCGCACATTGTTGATTTGTTCGGATGTTCTATTAGTTGTAGGTCTAAATAATTCAAATATGTATTTTTTACGACTAGAGTGTATCTAAAATGTTTTCGATAAAAGTCCTTTGCAACCATTCTGGAAACTCCTTTTCGATCCTTGCTTATAGGATTGTGAATATTTTTCTGTTTTACCCCTGAACTCATGAACTTATCTGACATTTTTATTAAATATTTATTTTGAAAACAGACTGGTTTCGGTTTCTTTATTGCTTGTCGGGTCCGGTAATCTACCAGTCTGTACCTTTTGTACGATTAAAAATCAATTCCGGGCAAGCCGAGTAAGTGATGAGGATGTGCGTTCGTAATCATAGGCAACCCAAATCTCCTCCTCTCGTGTGCCTGACTGCTCGAGTGTGTATGCATATATCATTGATATGGAGCATAGAATTCCGAAGACTATATAAAATTAAGTCCATGCATATACAATCTGAAACTTGCAATATGAATTTATATTCTAAATTCTATGGATATCCATTCATATTCGTCAATATTTTATTTGGAGCATCTTTTTTTCATAAGATTTTACTGAAATAGTAAATGGAACACCGCAGCCCAGTTGGCAAGAACGACAAGCTTTCAAAGGTACTGACGGAGCCATTTGGGGCGTCACAGAGTTAATTTTAAAATGTTCATTTGCATTTTATCAAGTGTTGTGCAACGATTTAGGGAAAAATTCCATTACGTATATAGTCTTATAAATCACACTAGAGTATATTTTAGCAGTTGGGCTAGTTTGCTCCACTGCGACCAAGCGTTGACGGATCCCACAGAATTATGCGTCACTTGTCGATGTGGGGAGCTTTGAAATATCAGGAGATAATGAGCTGTTATTTTACTGTAGTTTATTGTTTGAATTCAAATAATATCTATATAACCTAGAATGTGTACACCATAAAGAACGAAAATTATTGCAAATTATAGTTTTTTTGCAGGTTTTAGGTTAGCTGGGAGCTTTACGACACATATTTGGGTATTTCTCAATCACTGTAAATATAGTGTGGATGTTTGAACAACGAAAAGTATTCAACTTTGTGGGTGTATGGATATCAAAAATCCTGAACGGTTTTGTGCGAATATCAATCTAAGGTGCCGTAATGGTAGTGATGAACGGCAAGGGAATGAATGAATGTTTGGAAACTAGCAATATCTAAGAAATTTTTGTCCTCAGGTAGTGTTTAATGGCTATCTGCAAGAGGTTTATGGGCAAAAACACAAGGTGGGTGATGTTAAATCAGCAAAATTGTATATCAATTGAAGAAGATAATATAAACATGAATAAACAATCAACAATAGTAAAAAACCATGAATTTTCTTCAAAAATCAAACACTTTTTTAAATTCTGACTGAACTATATGTAAGTTCTCAATATTCAATAAGCTGGTGATGTTACAATGACAAGCTGTCATCTCATACTCTGACAATGTTTCGTTTTTAATATTCCACAGCCATTGGTTGCTAAAATTTGTTGAATGGATCTTAATGCTCATTCGCTATATTTGACGTAACGCTACCCTATAGGTGAAAAACAACGGCTTGTTGATTTGACAATCCTGGTGAAATCCACCCTTGGTCTGCAATCTGCAACCAGCAAAGCAGTTCGGTGCAACTAGTTGCCTATATTCAGTTTTTAACTTCTCTTTGATTGCGCTGTAATTCGAGGAGTCAAATGCATTATTATTTTGCATTGCTTGTTGATATTCAGCACAAATAAAACAAATCGTCCCAATTTTTTAATCAAAATGCTAAATAGATACAGCCAGCGAAGAAGAATCCCGTTCTTCTTCTCTCAAGGAAGCGACACTGTTTCACTGTTTCCATTTGATATCCATTCTGATCAAGGAAGTATCAAACCTCAAGGAAGGTCGATAAATCGAACTCTAAATACCCTTTTTCTGTCGAAATAAGCTTTGCAAAAACTCATGCTACGAGTAATCATATTAAAAGGCTTGAAAATTCTCTGAAAAAGCAATCGAACCGTACCTCGCCATTTCCGTCTACCTCCCATTTTATCCCTTAGCGGCACCCCACGCCTGTTATCTCTCCATCCTGGTTTGCTCAACTCTTCTCCAACGTCCGCTATCGTTCTAATAATTAAACTAAGCACTCCACGGCCCGGTGCGAGTGGTGTAGTCATAACAAATTAGCTTCAGCGGATAAAACGAGCTCTTCATTTTGTCACGAGTGATTGAAGCAGTGTTATCATTCGCTTTGTGGTTTGGACTTGTCCAACTCGTTTCATCCGCTGTGAAATCCATGTAATTGAAAGTCTTGTGGCGGTATGCGCCCTGCAGGACTATTACGTATCTTGAAAAGTGACATTATATCGTTTTTTTGACTTTATACAGGTTTTCTTTGTGACATGTCAACTGTTACAAGTTATATGCTATAGCTAGATAGAAATGGCAGTGGATAGGTGCATAGCTGTGGTGCATAGTCAATAGCGAGGATTTGTGTGTTAATAGCCTGTGTTAATGATAATTTCATTGGTTTCTTGTCTCAAATACACTAGCTTGAGATGTACGCAAAGCCAGAAATTAGTTTTTTCTTGTTTATCCTGGACGTTACATATGAAAATCTTCTGAATTTCAAAAATGAGAGAGATGACAAGGGTAATCTCTGGTTGGTGGAGTTTTACAACAAGTGAAAAAATGAATTCAGACAGAAATATTTATCAAACGTAAAAAGCTTATTACATTTTACGTTATTTTTTGTCTCCACTCGTTTAAATTATATAGAAATTTATTTTGTAGTAGAAAATACAAATCAGCGCCTAGATTTGAGGCGCTGCGGAATTGCTTTGTGTGCGTCATTTATAATTTCTCTGTGATGTGGTTTTAGGGGTTAGTATTTTCTGAAAATAAACCTTTAGATATAACTTTGAACGTAACCTCTCTTCAGAGAGAAAAAGCCAGTGGATACACTTCATGGGTACCATATTCAGTAACAATTTTCCCACGTAGCAAACATCTCTGATTTTATACACATACAAACCAATTCACACAATCACCACACCATCGTTCAGATGTCATCTTGCTACTCTACTCCTCGACCAGTTTTCTTTTTATCACAACTTCTCAGAGATATACTCTACAGACTGTCTTGACATTCTGCAACCAACAAAGCATGCTGGCGAACTGTAGCATTATCGTTGAGCGTAGATGACGATATAGGTGACGCTTACAGCGCTACTATTTGTACTGCAGGAGCTATATAGTCAGTAATTTGACGTTTCCTCGGTTTTGACATTTTATTCGTTTTTTACGTAATAACTCTGCTGTTCGCTTGTAACGAAGGATCACAGTGGAGTCGAGTATGTTGTCACTGTACATCCCACGCAACCTCGTCTTCGGTTCATACAAGATATGCTCGGTAGGTACATGTTAGCCCCAGTTAGAACGGTTAACTACGAGCATGTTATAAATGGATCAAAGCATTCAATCTAGTCCCCAGTCCCCACCCATTTGGCAAGGTGGCGATCTAATCACAGATGTAATGACATAACCTCGGGAGCAGGCAGGGTGCGACAGCTTCAACTTGCATCTTCGATGGGCTTATTCGGTAGATGCAATCAAAACACAATGTCTGCTCGGTGCGGGTCATGCCAGGATTTATATAATTTTGTCTTAATGGCAAATTTATGAGGAAATCCATCTATTGGTTACATATGTCGAATAACCGGGGTTAGGAGCGTATAAATATAGTAACGCCAAGAAACTGATATATACCTTTCCCCCCTTTCTGCATCTCCTCGCCTATCTCCATGAAATTTTTTACCCTGATGTTGCGTATTTGATCAATCATCGGTGTTCTGACATTGTTGTCAGTTATTTGGAAAGCCTCCCCTTAAGGCCGCTGTTACCGATCGCTGGTACAGTACCAAGAACATAGAGATACAGTATCTACCAGCGGCGTGTTTTTTTTATTTTCGAAAGCCATTACAGAGCAATTCGTTCCTTTACAAAATTCATAGTACTTGTGAGCTGTGATCAAGGTCAAAAGACATATTTTTTATTTGGACCTGCCTTCTATTATCTCACCTGGCCATCGGCCACCCATCTTTCCACGCAAGCTAGAAAGAGAAAGATATACAAACGCAAAGGCATTCGGGCACCGGGAACGACGATCGCGCGCTCAGGCGGAAAACGCAGATAAAGTGAACTTCGCGCTGGCGCTGGCTGCCTGGGGAAAAGTTGCCAGATAATTTAATAACAAAGACGAAATTACCGTCAAAATACTTCACATCACTGCATCGACCGACGATAACGGCGTGCCTGTACCTATCCGCCGTTTCTCTTCCCCTGAGGTGGCGTTCCTCCTAAGCCCCCGATGGTTTCTGTCATTGCCGTCTTTGTTTCTTCCTGATTCTGCCGATCGATCCCTACTCCAGTCGAGATCCATTTTTTAAGTCATAAAAACAGGCTATGCTGTGGAAGTGTTGCATCTTTGATATTACATTGATCATGCTTTCAATTTCACATACTCGGAACACTACTTCTTGCATTCAAAAGTTCTCTTTGAAGCATGTATTGAGTTGTAGAAATCGTTAGGTCAGTGTGCTCTTTTTAACTTTGACCATGGTTTGGTCTACCTTGCAGATTTTGTCTTCTCATAATTCAGTGCAAACGACCTTGAAGGAGATAACTGAAAATACTTCACACTATACTGACACGAACAAATTTCTTCAATCACGACAGCTGTTGGAAAAAAGCCTAGGCTAGTTGCTTACATAATCTCTTGTGTCTGTGCAAGGCCCAGATAAGACCTACCATCAAGAACTGCTCACACGTTTGAAATACTGCCATCTCAACTATATTATCCATTCTCAATGCTATTCGATGGCTGTTCTTTAATGGATAGTCTCGGTGCCCATTCGCACCAACGCAACGGACCGTCGGTCATATTCTACCGCTACGTCAACGGGCTTTGCTCCTCAGAACACTTACATTGAGCAGTACAATTCAGAACGAATAACCTGGAAGCCAAGTAGCTGCCGAACGCAGTGGCGCTCCCAGAATTTCAGTCTGGAAGGAGTAAGATGGAAAGTAAATTCTCAGTTTGATAATGATTTAACATTAAAAGTATTGACATATGCAGACATATGAATTTGTTACAGTAATTTTTGTAGAAAATACATCCAATTTTTTTAATTTTGAATCATACGAAATCAAAGTGTAAATAAAGCAAACCAAGCTCGAGCTATCTTCATATATTACGAGAACAAAAATGCAAAATAATGTAATCTATCACAGACTTTTCTATATAACAATGTCAAGCAAAACAACAAAAAATACATCTTCATGAAAAAAATAACAATAACAAATATGTTACGACTTCTATAAAGTATAAAACTGAATATAATTGAAAATAAAATTCTTATCATGAGTAAAACACAACAAATATCCATTGCACATTCTATTAGCCAGTCTCAAAAAACAAAAACATATAAACTATGAAACACATCATTTCACAGTCTCAAAATAAAACAATTATTACATTAGCTTAGAAAGTGATTTGAACAGAATTTGAACAGACTTTTATATCAATCTGCTGGCCAATAAATAAAAGCACATACCTTGATTGGATACTTTGGAAAAGATCACCGTGGTGGTTTAAATGTAAGTAAAACTACATCTGCTTTTTTATTTATTGGCCGACAGAAGGGAGATGGATTTGAGAGACAACCTTAGGCAAAATTCAGGTGTTATCATATTACAAAATCAAGCAGCCTATCCTTTTTGCTGACAAACCTATCTATGATTGTATTCACGTCTATTTTAATAACCCTATGCATATACAAAAGAGCTAAACCCACTAATCGCTCTTGTAACATAGTGGAGCGCGGCCATGTTTTTATCCTCTTTATATGGGAGAAACGTCTTTTAGATGTAGCAACACTTACCGGCAATGAAATCAATAGTTGTAGGCATCTATTAATTGAAGAAAAATGTTTTCATCACATAATAAGTATAGTGACATTCCACTGTCTATAATGTCTTGTATACGTGCCTCCTAAACGTCAAATTCTGCTTATAATCTGGTACTTATTAAATTTTTGATTTCGTTACTATTTAGTCCATGCAAATATTAAGAGATTGTTCCTAATATGTCCATTACTTCAGCTTCAGTTTTTGAATTAAATACTGATGCAAAGGAAATATATTGTATATATTCAAAGATTCTTCATTGATTCTTCATTGAACTGGTATACCAAATCCTGTAATATGTTATCTAGCAAAGGGACATATAGGTTAAGTCTGTAATGATTTTCGTTATCAGACGTAACTATGTTCGGTCTGTTCATTTGTCTGCTTGTTATTCTTGGCACAGTCAGTTCAATACCCAGGGTTTCATGCGAATTCATTATAGATGCGAATAATATTCTGAAGTGTTTGCAAGAGTTTGCGCGTCTTTCTTGTACAACTGAAATAATATTTCCTATGAGTTTGACAGCGTATTGTTTGTAAATTGTTTTTGATTGTAAAATCTTACTCGGGTTGATTGATAAAGCTAATATATCACACAAACACTTTAGTGATACGATAAATTGGGTATAAGTAATGGAAGTCTTCAAAGATTCCGCTTTTGAAGAAGCTTCGCGGTCTTTCCAATTTGATATAATATTGTAGAGGTACTCTACAATTTTCTAGAATTTGCTCTCAAATTGGAGCACAGAATCAAGTCTCTCGGTCCATAGCGTTTCGCACATACTATGAATTTGGTATCCGTCTAGTTTTCTTTTTAATGCTGTACTTCTTTTAGCGGATGCTGTGAAGAACGCAATTACTTCCTTCATTACACCTACAGCATTTCTTAATGCTTGGACACTGCTACTTTCTGAAATCGAAAGATTCTAGGCATGATTTGCGCATGGGCTTTTTAGAGCATTTGGCAAACATTTTTGCAATTCCATTACAGTGCCCCTTTGTTCACCTACCAATAAGTTACACGTATCAGTACCAATGCCGCCCACATGTTTGCTGCCTTTATCGCTCTCCCTCGAACCATAACTGGGATGACCTACTCGAATACCTCGCCGTCCAGATCGACTTCCTGAACATCAATCACCCCGCTTCAGAGGTAGTTCTTCTCGGTGATTTCAATGCCCATAATGAGCTTTGGTTGAGCTCAAATAAGACCGATGCAGCAGGTCGTGCAGTCGAAGCGTTCGCTCTTACTCAAGGTCTGACCCAGCTGGTAACGAGCTCTACTTTTTCCCCCGCGTCTCGTCACACGCCAGTAGCCTGCTGGATCTCTTTCTGACCACGCATCCTGCCCCTTACAGCACTGCTGTCCTGTCCCCCCTGGGTAACTCAGATCACGGTGTTGTGGAGGTTAGGTTTCGGTCAGAAGCCGCTGTGGCAGCAGAAACTCGCACAGGCCGCAAAACTTGGCATTACGGACATGCCGACTGGGAGGGGCACAGAGACTTCTTCTCCAGCTTTCCTTGGAGAGATGTCTGTTTCACTGACGCGGATGCGTCGACTGTCTGTTCTTCAATAACCGAAATTATCCACGTCGGAATGGAGGAATACATCCCTCACGCAGTGAAAGTACCTAAACCAGGGTCCAACGGCTGGTTCAACAAATCGTGTGACACTGCTCGCCAGCAGAAGATCAAGGCCCACAGAACCTAATTACAAAACCCCACTGTAGAGAACAGACAAGCCGACGTCGAGTCCAGAAACAAATATGACGAAGCGGTTCGCAATGCCAAAAACCAGCATGATATAAAAGTTAGGCACAGGGTAATGTCGCAGCGCAATGGCAGTCGGTCTTTCTGGACGCTGGCCAAGCAGATTGAAAAGAACTTCTCACACAGTAGCCTTCCACCACTTACGTGTCAGGATGGAACTATTGTATTCGACTCAAAGGCCAAGGCGGAAGT
Organism: Acanthoscelides obtectus; assembly: GCA_963669975.1. Classification (NCBI taxonomy): domain Eukaryota; kingdom Metazoa; phylum Arthropoda; class Insecta; order Coleoptera; family Chrysomelidae; genus Acanthoscelides; species Acanthoscelides obtectus. The sequence continues at coordinate 66,465,661 of CAVLJG010000006.1, forward strand.
GCTAGCCAAGATCTTTGCTGCCAACTCCACCATGGACGCCCCCACTAACGCCCAAGTGCCGTCAATTCAAAGGGTTCCCCACACTATGCGGAAGGTAACATTCAGGTATAAGACCGTAAGACGAGTGCTCTTGTCGCTCGACATCAACAAAGCTTCTGGTCCGGACTTGATTCCTGCCATTGCACTGAAGAGATGTGCAGCGGAGCTTGCTCCAGTTCTTTCGCGTCTCTTCCAGATATCTTATGAATCCGGCACCTACCCAGAAAACTGGAAATTTGCTCATGTACAGCCCATCCCAAAAAAAAGATCTAAAACCGACCCTTACAACTACAGGCCTATAGCTATGCTTTCTGTTATAAGTAAAGTGATGGAGAGGTGCATAAATCGCGAGCTTCTGGACTACCTCGAACGTCACAGCTTGATTAGCGACAGGCAGTACGGTTTCCGGCACCAACGATCCACAGGGGACCTCCTAGCTTACGTTACGCAATTGTGGAGTAAACTCATCCAGTCTCATGGTGAGGCTCATGTCGTTGCTCTTGACATCACGAAAGCGTTCGATCAGCTGTGGCACGCTGCCCTCTTAAGCAAACTTCCATCCTACGGCCTCCCAGAAAAGCTTTGCAGATGGGTGGCTGACTTTATCTCTGGCCGCAGGATATCCGTCGTAATTGACGGGTTCTCCTCTTCATCCCTCAACGTCAACGCGGGTGTTCCCCAGGGATCGGTCTTGGCTCCAACACTGTTTCTCTTACATATCAACGACCTCCTTTCCTGCACGATCAACCCAATCCACAGCTTCGCTGATGACAGCACTCTACTTGCAGGAATTCAGAGTGACAAGCCGATCTCTGCCGCTGAGCTGGAAAAAAGAAGACTAGCGACGACTTCTTCTCTGACAAGAGACCTGGAGGCTATCACTGCTTGGGGACGCAACAATCTTGTACAGTTCAATGCTTCCAAAACACAGTACTGTATTTTGACGAACAAAAAGCGTCCTAGCGCTCATACAGTTTCGATGGACGGTCGAGTTCTATCAAAGAGCCATTCATTTCGGCTGGTCGGAGTCCAGATCACCGAGGACCTGATCTGGCACGAACACATCTCTTCAATAGCTGCAGCTGCTGGGAAAAAGCTAGGCTATTTGTTTAGGGCTAAGAAGTACTTTTCCCGCATGACCTTCTCACTCTATACAAGGCCCAGATAAGGCCTAGCCTCAAGTATTGCTCACACATTTGGGGTGCTGCCGCCCCGACTACATTGTCCATGCTCGATGCTGTCCAGAGGAGGGCGGTCCGACTGATCGATGACTCTTCTCTAACAGACAGTCTCGGGACTCTTTCGCACCGGCGGGCCGTCGGCGATCTAGCTCTTTTCTATCGCTACACCAACGGGCTTTGCTCCTCAGTGCTCTCTTCCATGATGCCGCCGCGCGATGTGCCTGCCAGACAGACTCGCCTGACTCGCCCATCCTAACCGGGTCAAACTTCGTACATCCAGAACTGGCCGATACGACCGCTCCTTTGTCCCGAGGGTGTCTAGATTGTGGAACAATCTACGGGAGGAAGCTTTTCTCAGTTCTACTAACCTTAGGCAGTTCAAAAATCGCATTAACAAAATTTCTTTGGGATCACCATAGCAGCCGCGGTGTTCCGGCATTTAGGCTTCTGCCTGCGCGGCTGTTTCGATATAAAAAAAATAAAAAAAAAATTGTTTTGAGTCTAAGTTACTGGTTTTTATGAAATGATTGACTGTTTGAGCAAGAATTTGACCTGTGAGTTTGGGATCCATTCTATCTTCATCAAAATTTGAGTAGTAACCCACAAATCCCATGAAGTCCTGGTAAATATATTTTTGATAACAATACCGTAATACGATTGACATTTATGATTTATGGCTAATGGCTGTAGTTTTGTCAAATATAATACTGTAATACTGACTTTGTTTGACGCGACTTAAAACTGTATCCAAGATTTCTTCGCCACAACATTCTATAATTTCATTTTGGATGCGACTGCTTGTGTATGTAGCATGCGTTTTTGGGTTCTCTAAGTTTGTTTCAATAAATTGTCGCTGCTCTCGACTCTAAACCGTATTAGTTCTCTAAAGTTCCCTTCATTATTTAGGACATTCTCGTCATTCGTGCTATCATTATAAAAAAGTTGTCTCCTATATCTATGCCCTCTAAGTAGTAAATTTTCGCGTCCTAAAAAAATTGTAGATTCTATTATACGAGTAAATGTTTGCCGATTTTCTGATATTTGCTTAATTCGCTCAGGACCTATTATATTTCTTATATGATGCTCTGGAGTTTTGTAAACCTTTAAAAACTTTGTAGTATCTGAAACTGCTTCTGTATGATATAATGAGTTCCATGTGGCTCACAGTCACCGGTTCTGCTAAATAATTTCGAAAATTTCTTTAGTGATACGGTAACAAGTTATCCCAATTTAGTTGATTCATGTACTCATCCTAATTTTGCAAAAACCATGCAATATTACGGGAAAGCTCTTGTAGTTCCTCTGAATATGACAGCCAAGGAAATTTCTCAAAGCGTTTGTTTTATAAGTAAAATTTCACTTCTTTTTTATTTTTCAAGTGTGTGGAATAGGGATATATGAGTTATTAGGGATCATTGCACACCTCAATAAGGTATATTTTTCATGGGAAGACAAGTTGCCGCTGAAATTTACATATGGCGCAACATCAACAAAATTGGATCCTTTAGGTTTCGCATCCGATTGTTCCACACTTGGTTCAGCATGCGGTGCAACGTCAAGAAATTTTGGAGTGGAAGGCTCAGGTTGAATTGTAGGATTATCATCAGTTTTTTCCGGTAATTCTTGTGCCGGCGGATGAGACAGTTTGATTTGTTTAGAAAGAACCAATCGCTGGTATTCTGTTTCCTTTTACTCATCCTGACAACAGCAGCCATCAACCAGCACTAAAAGTTACACAAATATTGTAAAATAAACTGCATTATTGGTATCCACGCATTGAAGTATATCATATCAAAGAACCTCTTCTGTTTGGGAAACAAGATATCTTTAGTACACTCAATTTTCAAAAACTAAATGTATAATTTGCCATCTCGGACGAACGAAACGCACTGCAGTGCTTATATACAGGGACTTCCAAGACAAAATAGACATAGATGATAATGATAGCTGGAGTATGGACCAAACACTTCTTAATTGAAATTATATTAAATTTCCATTTTTCCGTCTGTCATTTTTTTAGACACAATTCTTTTATAGTATAAAAATTAAAAACAAACAAAAATTAATTTTCTGCGTTGAAAATAAAAAATCAATAGAACATATAAAATAGCGCTAATACCAACCAGGACGGGTATCATGTAAAAAACTTATAAAACGTCAAAAAGGCCTATAAGATGTCAACTTGCAGACTAGGTAGTTTTTAGGGCGTAAATAGTCATTCAACGTTTGCTCACTAGGATCGTTGTGAACGTCCATCTATAGAGGAGTCACTCAACTAAGCTACGCATTATTGCTTGCATCGTTTTGTGAGGCAGAGTTATTCGGGTATGTAGTTGGTTGAATAACAAGATCGCATCTGGATGATTATGTCTATTGGTCTGCATGTGTATAAAATCAGTGATATTTGCTGAGAGAGAAAATCATTACTGAATACGCCGAATATGACGGGTTATTTATATGCTGTGCTTTCTGAAGAGAGGTTATGTTCAAAGTTATAAATTACAAAAAACTGAAGAGAATTATGGGAAATCATCACCGCGCCCGCGTTGTGTTTAATTATTACTGTTAGCATCTATATGGCTTGTAATTCGACAGTGTACAGTGAATATAATTATTTCTTATCTCTCTCATTTTTGAAATTCAGCATCTTTGTATATGTAATTTCCAGAATGGATAAGGAAAAGTGGATGCGCAACTCATTTCTAGCTTTGAATCTCAACTAAGTGTGTTTGAGAGAAGAACCCAATGTAATTATCATCAACACATACAACTTACAGCTTAGACCTCCAGTAAGGACATCTCAGAAGTAGATTTTACATCACATCAAAGCCAAAGATTGATAACAAGCCTCATGAAGATTAGGCAACACGTACAACTAAGTGCTAAGTCAACATCTTGTAGAATAACCTACATAAAGTCAAGAAAAACAGCATAATGTCAAAAAAAATCGGCGTAATGTCACTTTTCAAGATACGTGATACCCGTGCCAAGCAACAAAACTCCGCTTGTTTACTTCTTTGCCAAATTTTGTTGCGGACTCCGGACTGATATAGAATTTAGACACTAGACTAGACCATAAAAGACTAGACTATACTTGTTCCAACAGGAAGAAGCGCACACCCTTGCTGTTGGTAGGAGACTGGTCGCTAGTCACATGCGCAATAAGCGGGTTGGCAGTGTTGCCACTATCCTTTCTTAAAGTTACAGATTTTTTCATAAGACATTTAGTTTATACCACCTTTTTAAAGACTGCTCGAGTTGTCTGGGGGGGGGAGGGTAATTACCTCCTTTACCCCCCTCCCGTGTGAACGCCAGTGGCTGAATATGGGGACAGAATGGTCTTAATCTTAAAGATCGCATTGAGTACATCCAGTGAACATCTTGGCTTGGGTTTACTCAATCTTCCTCTTAACAAGAAAAACCGACCTTGAAAAATACTTGTGACCTTGATGGTACGGAAAGTTAGGTGCGTACAACCTTGAACATAAGTACAGAACGTTGTTGATCTTGAAAAACTATCACACCAAGTTTGTATACTCAATACACCGTGAATTTAGTTTACATTCACCTTGTATCTTCTGAGACATGTGACTTTAGGGCTACCCAGCTTTACTGCATACAACCCTATACGTAAGAACACAGTGGTGTTGGCCTTGGAAATATGCCGTACAGAGTGCCTGACCTTCTTTCACTCGATTATTGCCACTGACAAGAAATGTTATTCTTAGAAAATACTATTTGAAACAACTGACCTAGGTTTGAGTTTGCTAAATTTTCATCCTCAGCAAGATAAACCGACCTTGAATAACACTTGTGACCTTGAGCTTACGTAAAATGAAGTGTGTACAATCTTGAGTATAAGTACCGAACGTTTGATTTTCTTGAAGACCTATCACACCAAGTTTGTCTACTCAATACACATTGACCTTGTATCTTCTGAGGTATGTTATTCTAAGTCCATACGCTCAATATCTTAACTTTGGTCCACTAGATTTTTGTAGCCATGGAAATACTTGTGGAAAGATGTGACCTTGAGCATACGGAGAATTAAGTGTGAACAACGCTGAAGGTAAGAACCATCTTGACTTTAAAAATTGTCACACGAATACACCAAATACCGTGACTTTAACTTACAGTGGCATTGTACCTTCTATGACATGCATCATTGCTGCTCAACTTAGTGTAAGTGAGTGAGTAACCTACTTTTCTTGGAGATAGCCAACCATATACTGTGTTCCAGCATTCCGGAGTGTATGAGACAGTATCAGAATACACAAAAAAATTTTAAAACACATTTTAAAAATGCCTTAAGTGTTTAGTTCTGCTACTGCCTCATAGATAACGTTAAGATCTTCAATCTCTTTTTCAATGCCTATTTTGATTGGGTATCTTCAGACATTGATCAACGTATTCCACCTAAAAAGTACCCAATTAAAATAGCCATTAGGGAGACGCCAGGGAGACTATCAGGGAAAATGGGTTCAACAATGATACTATCATGTATGAAAATGCAAAGCGATGAGCTTGAAAATATGCCACATCAGCATAACGTTGCCTGTCTTTCTTTAGCAGCCTGTATGGAGAAGTATTCTTAGTACTTTTCGTATGAATGCTTCATAGTGTGCATTGAGATGACCGAAAAACGATGTTATCAGTTCCTTTTTTTGTTCAAAAATGCATTTTTTACGTATTTTGTTAACAAACAGGAGTACTGCTGCAAAGTTGTATGTGAATATGCCATTTTGATGAAAGAAGTGATCGGAGGATTACGTTTTTCACTTTCTCTGTTCAGAAAATCTTTGCTTCTCTTGCAAATTCAATTTGCTTCAACATGAGTTTTCAAGAAAATCAATGATTTTTCGAAGAGAAAATGCGATAAGATAAAAGTAATCATCAGCTCAATTTACTATAAAATTGGAATTTAGACATACAATTTCAGAGCCGTACAAGTCACGGTTGCACAAGATACACAGTAAAATGGACAAATAATTCATTTTTTGACAAAATAATTTACAACACTTTTTTTTAGTCACCTCTATTCACACCATGAAACAATCAAATAAAAATGATTCAGAATTCTACTACGAACAGTGACATACGACCTTCATATTATTTAAAGACGTTAAAAAGAATCGCCACAACTTTCCTGGAGTATTTTTATCCTCTTTACTGTCTCGCTATTATTTTCCTATTACCAGCAACCAAGACTTCTGTCTACGCCTTTTCAATTTGCAATAATGATAGTCAATTATTGATTCTATTGTCTCCGGACTTGTTTTATATCTTTATAGAAGGTTCTGCTCATTGCCGTTGATGGTATTCCTATAGTCTTTTGAGAGAAATGTCTCAGTATTCATTTTAGAAAATATGGCAGTAAGAATAAAAGGTATTGCAGTATGGAGATAATGATACTACTTCTATAAAAATTAAATATTATTTTGCACACTGGGGAACTTCTTGTAAGTTAGGAGTTTTGTAGGTGGCTAATTACCAATGCAAACCAAAGTCATAAGTCCGCAGGTTGAAAAACAATGTGACGATTTAACACGGAAAATTTGAAAGCAGTGTAGTAAAATGGTCACTAAGATCAACATCAACTAACATCAAAAGGCAATTTCAAGGCCAAGTAGATAATGTTCAAGAGAAAAACATGTAGGACATGAAAGGTTATCAATTTTGAACCAACCAACTTGCAGATACTTTTTGTTATTCCTAATTAACATCTTAAAACGGAAATTTTAAATTCAATAAATGATGTCAACTGACAGTAAAGTAAGTAAACAAACTTTTGTTTACAAAGGCAAGTTGATATTAATTTGTGTTTGTTAAATTTAAAGCCAACGAATTTTGTGCCAGAACTCTTTGTACATACGTTACAATGAAAATTCAGATAATCTTCGGCCATGACGCATGGGGGTGGGGACTGCACACCGCTTGTTAGTATGGGAAGCAATTACACCTCACAACGAATGGAGGGTTGGAAACCCTTTGGTGATAGTTGTGTGAGGTATTTGATAAAATTCCATTAAACTAACACGAACTCATAATATGAATTTCTTCTTGTTTCTTTGTTATCATGCCTATCAACTCAAGTCTCCGACCATGAGCCGTACAAAATAAGAAATGTTTGTTCCGATGTTAACAACTAGGAGAGTGATCACATTCCACCTTAGCGTTATTCGAACAGTATTCATGTTATCCAGGACGATGAGATATTAATTATGATTGATCTCAAGTGTTGCGTCTCTCAGCTAGTTTATTTATTTTTCCTGGAGTGGAACAGTTAAAAAGGCGACGTAGCATTATCTGTTTGGCTTTGGCCATATTTATCACGAACTGAACGATACCTACATTGATTGATTCGGGGAACCACGTTCGTATGAACTTTTTTCCAAACAGATTCCTGAGGAGGCTCTGAAACGTTAAAAGACACTTTGTATAGCTTCTCACTCGACAAGACTGTCAAGGCCAAATGACCTGAGTGAGATTGATATTCAAGAATGAATGAATGAAAACTTGTTTCTCATAAATTCAAACTGACGTATGGAGAACAGTATAAAATATCTGTCGGTTTTTGTTCGCGATGTATGTTCTACCCATTTATGACCCTCATACCGCGTTGTGTTGCCCCAATATAATGCGCGCCTCTGTATCTACGACGACATATCCCACAGCATGCCCAGCAGCCTCCCACCTCGTCGCCGCTCCATTGTTCCTCCAGTCATTTGTCACCGGGTCTTCCTTTCAGGAACGACCGGCTCTAGCATTGTGCCCGATGCTGCCGAGACGCAAGGAGGAGCTTCACCGCTTCTTCTCTATCTTAACAATCGCGTAGCTGGATCTTCTTCACGGTCCGGAGGCACAACTTCTTGCCTCCTAAGGAACATCAGTGACGTACTGCTGAGAAATGCTCCTCACATTCTACGCGACGCAACGATGATTGTCAAATGTTCATTTATATCTTAAGAATCGCGTAACCGAATCTTACTCATGGTCTAGAGGCGCAGTCTCTTGCCTACGAAGAAGGATCAGTGGCGTACCGTCGGTTAATCCTCTTCAAGTTGCCACGACCCTTTTGAAACGCAAAAATGAATTTCAGCCTTGTTAACGGTCCCGGGGCCCAGCTTCTTGCCTTCTAAAACACATCAGTGGCGAACTGCTAGGAAATCGTCTTCCAATTATGCTGGATACTGCCGAGGCGCGAAGAGGGGCTTTAAAAGTTTTTCTCTAGCACAACAAGCGCATAGCTCGGCCTCCTTTACGAACCGTAGGCACAACTTCTTGCCTCTTAAGAAATATCAGTGGCATAGTGTTGAGTAATCCGCCTTCAATTTTTCGACGCTACCTAGCAACGAGGAGGAGCTTCCACGCTTCTTCTCTATCTTTTTTTTGTCTACTCCAACCACCACGAAGGCCTAAGGCCTAAACACCCATGGGGTACCGTGAGGCTATGAGGGATACAGGGGAAAAAGGGAAGGCCACACGGACTCTGGCGAGGGAAGACGTATGCATGCAACATGCACACATTCTGGCCCCGCCTACGACATCCGCCGGGTGGTACCTCCGTGTTCGACAGTCAGAGATTGTCTACCACCTAAGGACAATCACAACATCCACAGCCAAGTGAAAAATTTCTCTTGGGGTGGAATACTACTGCGGCCGCCGCTGCTGCCTGAACAATTGCGTAGCTAAGTTTTCTTTAGGGCGAAGAGGTGCGACTTCTTTCTTCCTAAGAAATATCAGTTATCTCAACATTCGCGTAGGTTAGTCATCTTAACAGTCTGGAAGCGCTGCTCCTTGACCCTAAGAACTGTCAATGTACTGATGGTCTATTGTCTTCAAACTTTACTAGACGCTGTCATGAAGCAAAGACAAGCTATAACCTTTCGTCTTTATCTTAAATATCACGTACCTGGGTTGCAGCTTGGTTTCCAGGTTCCAAGAACTAACCTTGACTTCCAGTACAATAAAAGTTAAGGATATCCAAACATCGGTGTAATAACTGTGATATACGGAAAATGACCCTAGACAATCAGTTTTATTTGGAGGGAGAAGAAATATCGCGAGTTACCACCCTGTAATATTGATTATGAAATCTAGTTTGGAGGTAGTTCATCTTTAGCCATTCTGCCCTTGGTGAAGACAAGCTGTGCTCCACGGTGCTAAGCAGAGTGACTGCCACTTTTCATATTTCTAGATTCATAATAGTTTGTAAGTATTCCTGAGCTATCCATTTATCAGTTTTTGCATTGCAAGCAAGTCTGCTCCGGTTCCAGCAACTAGACCCCACGTCATAGTCGTGACAATATTAGTGCTCCTCTTAACATGAAGTACTTGGCCTACCTGCATATTACCCCTATTATACCATTGAAGACTTATCATATTTATATACATTGTTGGTTCGATACTCATCCAGAGTTTAAAAGTCCGCCTATGCACATGGTAGCAGCGCCCTACTTTACCGACTATGGCGTATCGCCTCGTGTCGCCACACAAGCCGGAAAAAATAAATCTCGGACGCATATTCAAAGAAAAATTTCCCCAAGGTGGTAAATCAACTGCAAGCCGACAGTTGTAAGTATGCAAAGCCAGTCCTTGTATAGGGGGTATCACCAACCCATTAGCATACAGCGCACTTTAGCGTCCCCTTTTTCAACGGGTCAAGTCAGCAAGTTGGAACTCCATACTGCATACTATGACCCTTCTCTAACGGACAGTCTCAGAGTCCTTTCGTGCCGACAGGCTGTCAGCGATGTGGCTCTCTTCTACCTCTATGTCAGCGGGCTTTGCTCCTCAGAGCTCTCCTCCATGATGCCGCAACGCGATGAACCATCCAGACAGACCCGCGAACATTCAGAAGTGGCCGATACGACCGCCCCTTCGTCCGTATGGTGTTGAAATTGTTCTTTTATTGACAAGATGTATTTAGGTTCCTTATTGTAGCCACAGTGTCCGGTATTTAGGCTACTATCTACGCGAGTGCTTTGTTATAAAACTAATATGTCCAACCTGAGCTGTAACTACTGCATCAATACTACAACGGGTGTACTTGGAGTTGGGAATTTCTTTTACTTGCAGCAATTTTCAAAATTTTCAACATTTTCAACATTTTCAAAATATTCAAAATTTTCTAAATTTTCTAAATTTTCAAAATTTTCAAAATTTTCAAAATTTTCAAAATTTTCAAAATATCCCAAATATCCAATTTTTCAAAATTGATCAAATTTCTCAAACTTTTCAAAATAATCCACGAGATCTTGGAACATTATCAACATTATTAGCTATGGACATTTTCACAATGTTTGAACTGCCAAAACTAACAACGTCGTCAAAATGTCATCTAATCGAACGAATGTTTCAACAACTTTTGCATTTTAAAATTTTTGGAATTCCTCCGGTGCTGTAAACATTTTTGGAAGCTTCAGGGTTTTTAAAATGTTGAGGAATTTCATCATTTTCAACATTTTTAAACTTTTAGCTTCTTAGGCCACCAAAATTTCCGACAGTTGTATGATTCACTAAGGGCCGATTTCACCAACATTAATATTATGAACCAATGGGAAAATACTTTATCGAAATGCAATTTGACAGAAGCTGTCAAAGGTCTCTGAATATTAGTGATTTCTATTGAAATATTGAATAAAATCGTGAAAATTCGACTGGATTATAAACAAGACCACTGTTTGATTTCAACAAGATGCTTTTGTAAAGAAAAAACAGGACAACTTTCATGTACGAGTATTTTGATATACAGGTATGTTATAGGTTTACATTTAACAATCCGTTATCCCCCTCAGCGAATGGGAATGTGGCAAATAATAGGTCGATTTTCTTGCTGTTAAATTTGGCAGCAGATGTGGACGTTTGTTAATTAATGCATATGGCACTCTCGAATTTACCAGCTTCAATATACTGAAAGTTATCATTACATACCTGTTGAATAGTGTGGATTTGTCTGTATTTTGCAAGAAAATAGAATATAAAATACATTCCATCCAATTCCTCATCTTCCTTCACGTGATAATACTAATCATTTATTAATTTATGGGTTAATGAATTTCTTCAAAGCAATAAAAACATTATGTCCTCTCCATCCTAAAACACAGATAATCTGTGTCAATCCCTACATCTCCCTGATGCACAATGCAATAATTACTATGGACATAGACAAAAAATTATGAAAAATGTTTCACAAATAATGTCCTTTTAAGTCCAAAAATCATCAAAACTAGTAATGTTTATTGTTTGTGTTTTTGACTGGCGGTCGTTGACTGGCGGGGATATCTATCTGTCACTCGAGGGTTGCCAAGTCTAACGACGATCACGTCCCGAGGTGGAGGGTGCGAAATGAATCTTTTACATTTGCTGGTTTTGCATTCTTTTCGTGAAAATTCACTAGGTATCATGATTATAAGCATCTTTGGTAGATTGTTCGATCCGGAATGGAAAGATCTAATATTTATGAAAATATTTTTGGTATCATCTAACCGTTGCAATCAGTGCACAAACACTGTAACATATGATTTATAGCATAACCCGCTGCCCTATCAAGACTAATTTAACATACAGGTCGCGTAGCCGTGGGGATGCAGTGGTCGGGATGAATATCACGGCAGCAACTGATGATTTGGGCATGTCTGGTAAGAACGTATGAAGTGAAACTCGCTAGCTTCACAAATTTGAAGATATTGTACAATTTCTTTGAAAATGATATGTCTGATTTGGCAGGGTAATGTCACTCTTTCTGACACAGTCCGGATCGAAAGATGACGATATTCGTGAAATGTATTGATACTTCTAAATATAGGAACCTATCGAACATCCCTACTGTCAAGATGTATATCGCAAGGTACCGACGGAGCTATTTCGAGGCGTCATGGAAGTAATTTTAAATTTTGATTTGCATTTTTTCAAGTGTTGTGCAAAGATTTTGGGAAAAATGTCACGAATAGTCTTATAAAGCATAGTAGAGTATATTTCAACAGTTGGCGGAACTTACTCCACTGGGACCAGAAGGGTGAAACGGGATATTAATGCACAATCTGGCAACCCTATCGCACCCTCACAAAATGGCCGCTGACAACCGCACAAGTCACCGTGTTGTGATTGAATAGCATGAAATTAAGCCTTCAGAGTAAGTTTTGTGACTGGTACCAAGAGTTGACAGAGCCCACACATGTGTCACTCCTTGAAATGCAATAATCAGCTGTATTCAAATAATGTCTAATATAAATATAACCTAGAATGTGTACACATGAAAAAAGAAAAATATGGCAAATTTGTAGTTTTTTTTGCAGGTTTTATAGGTTTGCCGGTAGCTTTAAGGCATATATTTGGGAATTTATTAATCGCTGTGAATATAGTGTGGATGTTTGTTCAGTTCCTGAACAACGAAAAATAGTCAACTTTATGGATGTATGGATATCAAAAAACCTGAATGGTTTTGTGGGAATATCAATCTAAGGTGTCATAATGGTTCTGATGAACGGCAAGTAAATGAATGAATGTTTGGAAACGAGCAATATCTTTTGGTAGAGCCTGTCATTAAGTAGGTGCTTAATGGCCATCTGCAAGAGGTTCATAGGAAAAAACATCCAGTATCACATATCAATTGAAGAAGATAATGTAAACATGGATGAAAAATCAACAATAGTCATTATAACATGAATTTAATTCAAAAATTTTGACTGAATTATATGTAATTTCTTAATATTCAATAAGCTGGCAATGTTTCAATGACAAGTTGTCATCTCATACTTTGACAGTATTTTGTTTTCAACATTTTATAGCTATTGGTTGCTAAAATTTGTTGATCGGAACTTGAAGCTCATTCGCTGTATCTGACGGTCTGTTACCTTGTAGGTGGAGAATAACGGACTGTTGTTGGTGAAATTGGGCCTTAGTGTTCTAAATTTTCATGAGTCTCAATTTTTCAATATTTCAGACTTTTTGTGTTTTTCGAGACTTCAGTTTATCCTTTTCAACTTCAACCTTATCAGAGTGGTTTGAAAACTTTTGGAACGATAAAAATATTTGATGATCTAAGAATTTTCAATTCTTTCAAAATGCAACAATTTCAATATGTTGGAATTTTTTTAATTTTTAGGATTCTAAAGCTGCGTCGAAATTCTCAAGCTCAACTAGGTACTTAAGACTTTCATAATTCTCGAGATCGTTCAATATTACCAAACTCATCAATATTCAAACTCAAAAATCTTAAAAATATGTTGCTGAGCCATGCGAAATCTTAAAGATTTTTCTTAAAGCAACTACGAAGTTCAAAACACGTCCGTCCATCGAAACAAGGCGTTGACAGCACGTGACAGAGGATTTAATTTGACACTGTAAATACTTGATGACGTAGCCGTGTATCTGATCCCAAGACGGGAAAGTCGTCAGCCAATAAACCCTGGTGGCTTCTCGCGCTGTTGGAAAATTCTTCCCGGGAAATTTATAACGTTAGGTTGTGACAAGCTGCAAAGCCGCAAGACGTATCGCATCGGGGTAAAAATACAGTGACCTGGAAATATCGTCAGCTTTCCCGGCCTGGACAGGTATTATGGTTAAGGTTTTCCTCGCCATCAATTCAATTAAAATTTCTTTACGATGAGGAGTGCAAAATTCGTCTTGCAGCCCATTACACGATTACATGCTAAAAGAGACTTTCCTGGAACGAGAAAAATTAACTTATTTCGAAAATGGAAATATATATATATATATAGTTCAGTACTTATTCAATGATGCCAGCACGTGTGTACCTTAACTTGCATGAGGGAAATTGAACACTTCGCAATTCGCGATTCGTAAGACAGCTGCTACTCGCCCTTGCACACACATACATGAATTGGGTGTTGGTGGATAGTTGTTCTCACTATCTGAAGATACATCTAATTCAGACAGTCGACATTTATGTTTTATCCTCAGGCACTACTATGTTTTGCTCATGACACACACGTTGTCATACCGATAGTTACGAGCATAAATGTGTGACTTTGATTCTAAACCACGAAGACTAGAGTTATGACGTTAAACTCACAGTAGCGGGGGTGAAGCCAAAAGCATCGACGACGAATGAGAGGCTATCTTGTAAGTACACTGCGCAGAAAATGAATTTGAGGTTTTGCGCATATGGCACCTCTCTCGTTTGTAAAGGATGGTCCACTAAGCATACGAGGTACTGTATCTAGAACCTATCCATCGTAGAGACAAAGACAGTTGTTACTAAAGGGGCCAAGAGAAAAACCTGGAAGATATTTTCAGGTTTCTGAAATGACTGCTCTTGGCCGTAACTGCAATCTTGAAGTTGGGAGGGAGGGTATTCAAGATTCCCGTAATGGACACTCTGTATCTTCGACACGGCTGAGCCGACTTTAACTTGGGCTAGTTGAAAAGAGTTATTCTTGAGCTACAAATGATATATTTGAAGTTTTGTTAGTTTCATTTGTAACCGCTTGATATTCCGCATCTCGATATCTCCTTACTAACCTACAATTTAGGCCGAAAAAAGTTTTTTTACGGAAATCCCATAAATTTTTATTTTTTCAAGCAAATTCTTCTGGAATTCTTTATTATTCGTTAGAATAAAGTCACCCTGAATATATTACAAACTGTCGCTAAAAGGTAAGTAAGTAATGCTAATAACAAAAGGAATATTTTTTGTTTAAAAGCTTATTCACACTGTGTATATACGAAAAAGACAACAGAAGCAGGCTATGGAATATAACAAAATAAATACCTAATCAAAACATAAATAATCCTCAAATTGCCAATAGTTTCGCGTTACTTTGAGCAATTTTTGTGCTTACCAAATGCATTTTACGAACAAGGAAGCTGTTGATATGGTTGCAGTTTATTTTGAAAGTCATTAGAATACCGCAGTAGCAAAAAGGGCTTACGTGACTCTATATCCAAATCGGCGTCTTTGCGATATGAGAGTTTTTCCCCGATTAGTGGCGAGCTTACGAGCCAATAGTAGTCGTCGGCCTACGTTTCAAACGGCGAATAATTGGAACGACACACAGTTTTTGGTGGTTACGTCTTCAATGCCATATGCAATGAGTAAGCAAATCGACTAACTGAACCATGTGCGGAGCTGAAGCTCCACAGAAAAATTTCACGAATTGGTTAATGACGGACCATTGCTCTCATCCACCTTCTCAAAGTACTCCAATAAATTGGGCAAAAGTTATCAGCATTGTCTGTTAGTTACTTTTATATCACGAAGATCCATAAAAGGTAAACTGGAAATTTTATGCACATGTTGGATGGGTCATACTGACAGCAACAAGCATAGATTAGGAATACTAATGCGTTGGTGGGAAACATTTCGAAGAGGCGAGATGAATCTAAATAACGTGTGTCTTAGCTTACACGAGCAAACGCGCACAGAGGCTGCATTATATATGCGTGAGGGAGACGGATGCATAAAAATGATGCAGGTAGTTTTAGTGTGGGCCGCCTAAAACCGTGAAATGAACTATATAACCCTGCTGGATATTCCGTCAACCCCCCAAGGGTCTTTTCCAAAAGTAACTCCATTGGATACAGGCTTAAGTGTTGCTCTATTTGGATTTAGTACCCACAAGTGAGAGAAGTGTTGGCGCCAGCAAGAAACCCCTAGGATAAATGGAGACCCGTACCATCTGAGGTAAGGCATTAGCCATTTTTTGAACGGGTCAGCCGTTTTTCGCTCACCATTGAAAGGAATACGAATACGGGGAATTACCAGTAACCCTGTATACTGATAACTAGCTGTGACCAGTGACTTCGTACGTAATTGTTACTAACATATAACATTGATTTCAATATTGCTATTATTGCAATGCGTTAGTAAATTGACGGTCAACTTGGATGCTTGGGAAATTTGGTTATTTTATTGGGCCCCCTACGAGCTGCTGAGTTAAGATCACAGGGAGGAAAGCTAACACATTATTATTACCATTCTTACTTCAAGTCTACTCTAAACAGAACCTCATCGTTGCCAATTCTTAGATATTAGAAAACCCCAAAACAATTGCAAACAAACTTGCAATTGCCCTTTGATCGCTTAATCTGGACCTGTCACAAAATGCCTCCTTGTCTGAAATATCCGGTCCACAGGCTACCTCCCGCAAAAATTCATGTTTTGTAGGTCAAGTAGTTTCTGAGATTTCGTGATTAATGTGTATCTTTTTGCTTTTACGTACATTTGCCCTTAGTCCCTTGATCCCGCCCTGTTGCAAAATCCGTTCCCAGCTCACATCACTTTACCAAATGTCATGTTCGTAGGTTAACGTTTGCTCCCTTAATCAGACTCTGTTGTGAAATCCGTTCTTAACTGACGTGTTCTGTCCATAAATTAACTCCCTACCAAATTTCATGTTCATACGTTTTCTAGGTTTCGTGATTAATGTGTATCACGTCTCTTTTATATGTGTATATTTGCCCTTAGCCATCTTATTCCGCCGCAGTTTTAAAATATGTTCTTAGCCGTTTTTTTATTCATAAACTACATACAACATGTAATATAATAATGTTTTTCGAATATCGTAGCGGATCTGTTAAATTTCTCACAAGTACGAAATGTTTGGATTTGCTTAGAAGTTCAAAACGTAGCCCTTCGTTTTTCGCATGAAAATATCAATTTTATTTCGGAATGGTTTGTGATTCTAGCCGGCAAGGTAAACTCGTGTATTTTGAAATAAAATGCCTTTTGGACGAACCCTTTACATTGCTCAGTAAACTAGTAGTGGTGGCCGGAAGACAGGTGTTTTCTGATAAACAATTAGAAATTCTCAAACACTACTTGACCAACCGATTCCAATTTTGTTGTGGTTCCAGCGGTTTCTAGAGCTTAAAATAGGAATAAAATTTTATATAAACATAGGTCGACAAACGTCCCCTAAGGGACCTACGGTCTTTCAAATGGGCACCCCTGACGATGGTTTTTCCTTAATATTTCCGAAACATGTCGAGATAAAGACATAAAATTTGGTATATTAGCCCAGTTTTTTATGCTGGATTTAAAAATATTAACAATTTTAGACAGTATTGTTTGGAAGCGTATGTAACAGGGACGGACTCACGAGTTATAAGATCGATGCTTCGAGATCGCTTTTTAAAAAGT
Organism: Acanthoscelides obtectus; assembly: GCA_963669975.1. Classification (NCBI taxonomy): domain Eukaryota; kingdom Metazoa; phylum Arthropoda; class Insecta; order Coleoptera; family Chrysomelidae; genus Acanthoscelides; species Acanthoscelides obtectus. The sequence goes on from CAVLJG010000006.1 coordinate 66,482,986, forward strand.
TTATTTTTCGAAAATACAAAACTCAAAACTGTACTTTTACAAAATTATTACAATGTTATTATGATGTAAACAGTACAAAGGCTTAAATCTGACTGCCTGTAAAATGTGTTGAGAACAATAAAGTAAACTCTAGGTCTTCTAGGAAATTAGTAGCATTGTCGGCAGTATTCCTATCATATCAGCAGGAACGGCTGATATAACTCCTCCCCCCTGAGATTCAACTTCGGGGAAGAATTCTTCAAGGAAGTTGAATAGGATGAAGTTCGACTTCTGGTTGTTGAATACTTCTATTTCTGAGCTTCCTCCTCTTCAAAATGGTTTTCCAGAATGCGTAGGCACCCAAGAGTAATATACATCCATATATTATCAGTGTCCAGGCACTGGGTATAAAAAATTCTGTAGGTTTTTTGAAGTTGAGTTTGTTGCTGATAATGCTTGACTTGATTTTACTTAACTCGTCCAGCTTAATTTTTTCTAGATGCAGACTGAAATTTGTTTCTGTGATGTCGCCTTTAGTGTCCAGGTTTAAGTCCGGGAATATTATAGGTTGGCCCGCGACAATCGTTTCGGGTTCATTTTTGATGATTTGGTGATTAATTTCGGCTTGACAGTTGACAGGAATATAAAGTAGGTAAGTTCCCGTCAATCTTTTCATTTGCATTTCTTCGTGGCATTCCATTTTGATAACTTCTGGTAGTGGCAGGATCAATACCCATTGATTAGTCCGTTGGATTCGTTCGATACTTGGCTGATTGATTATCAGTGGAGTTCGGGCACATGCAGGGGCGTTTCTTCCATTGAATAGTTCAAGTTCACAGGGTAATGGACCATTAATGTCTCGCAACATGGTCTTCTCGCAGAGAAACTTTTTAGGAGTAATTTCAGTACAAATGTCGCCGAAAAGTGCAAAGTGCAATTCATTTTTTACCAAATAAGGCTCCTTTGGAATGATAGTCTTAAATTGACCTTCAAAATATATCGGGATTGGAAAGAGACGATATAAGTTAAATGACTCATAGTATGAGATTGGGAATGATAAAACGAATGTAATTTTGTTGCCCACAGAATAACTGGAGATTTTGGTTATTTTTTCAAAAGTTGGTATGTTATCTAGTAAAACTGGAATCGCAAATTTTTCCTGGCCTAATCTTGAGCTCAATAGTTTCAGTTCACCAAAAATTTCTTCGATTGTAATAATGCTAGAGTGAATTGTTCCAAGACGTGCAAAAATTATTGAATTTTCAACGTCTTGTAATATTGACAGAGTTACTTCGTAGCTGTTCATAATTTGAGATACTGTGTCTACTATGAATTTATGCTGATCTGAATCGATTGTAGTACGATGAACAAGTGCATATATGGTATTAATTTTATTATTCAGCAATTGTTCATTATGACAGATTTGCTGAACAGTTTTATTGAACTTATCAATAAGAGATACTGACAGTGCATTATTCTGTGTGACACTGTCAGTCAATTCTCTTTGATTATTTTGAAGCTCTCGAATTAGATTTTCGAAACGTTCGCCATCATTGGCGTCAAGGTTTCCAGTTATTGATTTGAATATCGACCCAATGCCATTTAATATGCCTCTTTTTCCTCGCTTTGTATGGGGAAATATATTATGTAACTTTTGTTCTACTTGTCGCTGAACAAATTTTAATGTTCTGAAATAATTGGACAAATATGTATGTTAGTGACATTTAAATTTGAAGAAATGGTTTCTGCTATACGTGAGGAGGAAATTGATAATTTTTCAATTTCAGAAATGATGGGATTCATATCATAATAATGAATGAGTGAGAAGTCATAGTCTTTTACTTTTGCTTCACCAATTTCCACGGGAAGTAGTCCTGGATTGTTGTCGAGGTTACGTATAGTTATGCTATCCTGAAGTCCAACCGTTACTTGCAGGAATCTGCAAATGAATAATACCTACATGTATGTATGTCGTACTTGGAGAGAAACATTTAGTTGCTAAATGAATATGGTTTGCGAAGGGGACGCTTCAAATTATCGATATGTACTTTATTGTGTTTATCAGTAGTAGCGGTCTTTTTACCAGGATCGACTGATGTTAGTGTACATGATTTTTGGAATTTATTTGCATTTTTCTGACGTATATTTTTCTTAACGAATGCTTTCTGACCTGGTTGAAATATTTTTGCACTATCTCGAGCTATGTTTGCCTTTTCAATTACTTTTTCTTTATTTTGAACAAGCGCCTCGTTGATTTTGGTATATACGTATAATAGCTTACTGCGTGCTTTGTGTTGTTCTACATAATCATTCAACAAAATTTGGTCTAAGCTGATGTCAAATGTATCTTTTTCACTGAGATGACCATTTATGACATCGATGGGTTTTAATTTAGTCACAGAATGAACAGAGTTGTTGTATGCTAAGATTGCGTATATCATTTTCATTTGGACAGATGTTTTTTGAAAGCCTTGAGTGTTTAAAATTCGGAGTTGCTCAGATATTGTCGAATGAAATCTTTCGACTACGCCATTTGACTGGGGATGGTTCGGGGAACAGAAATGTATTTCGATTCCATGTAAACCTAATAACTCGGATATGACTGAGTTTTTAAACTCGGTGCCATTGTCAGTAATAACTTGTGTCGGGATTCCATGATGGGAAAAGTATCGGATAAGGTTGTCAGCTACTTCGGTACCTGTCATTGAATTGAGATGGTAAGCTTGAGCGTACTTTGAAAAACTATCGATAATGGTCAAAAATTTAGATTTTTCAAATGTGTATGTGTCCATGTGAATTATTTCAAATGGCTTCACAGCAGTGGGAGTGATATTCATTTGCGCTTTAACAGGGTGTCTCTCGTATTTGGCTTGTTGACAGATTTCGCAGTCATTTATGTATGACTGAACGGAACTTTTCAAATTTGGCCAATAGTACTTTTGTTTTAAGCGAGAATAGGTTTCATCGATCCCGCGATGATTTGATTTCCCTTCATGATAATTTTGTATTAAACTTTTAATTTCATCATTACTAGTGATGTCTAGAAGTTTTTCAAGACACCTTTTAAACTTGATAGAGGGCCATTTAAAATACTTTTGTAAAGCGCCTGAGAAGGGTTCGTATATGTCAGGATCTTCGAAATATATATAGTATGGGACATCGGGTACAATATATTCCTTGACAAAATTTACAACATGTGATTCAAGGTTGTTCTTTGAAATTTGCACTAATAGCCGCTGTTTTCTCTCGAATAAAATTATGATTTTCGGCTTGGCGGGAGAGTGCAGGACCGTTTTAATTACGATCTGATTTTGGCCAAAGTTCAATGGTTGGTCTGATATAGGAATTGTAACAACCGGGTGTTGATTATTAGAGTGCCGGGTTTCATCATCCTTGTCAAGTTCGTCTTCATTAGTATTGGTTTTGTCAATAACAAAAGGAAGTTCGTGGTAGTCAGTTTGTTCTGTTTCATTGATTATATCTTTGTCAGTATTTGTATTGTCAACGGTAGGAAGTTCCTGGCAGTCAGGTTGATCTGTTTCATTGTCCAAGTTGACAATCATTGAGATATCGTCTAGTTCAGGGTTTAAATTGGGGTAGCTAATATCTTGAATTATCAGTGGTGAATTTGGATTAGCTTGTGTCGTGGGAGGTGTGTTTAAATTTTGATCTACAAAGGTAATTCTTTGATTCTGATAGTTGGAGGCTTCTCCAAGGAAGTCATCGAGTTGTTCCCAAAAATCGTTAGTTTCCTTAGTATGAATTTCGATTCTAGAAAGAGCGTCAGCATTTGTATTGAGTTTGCCTTTTTTATAGATGATTTTGAAATTATATTCGTCAAGTTTCATTTTCCATCTCATTAATTTTGAGGAGACGCCTTCCTTTAATGAATAAAGGTACTGGAGGGGTTTATGATCTGTTATAATATTGAAGGTCTGCCCATAGAGGTAAGGTCTGAAATATTTGGTAGCCCACACTATAGCTAACAACTCTTTTTCGGTAGTGCTGTAATTTCTTTCCGAATCATTTAAGGTTCGTGACGCATAAGCTACAGGCAAATCACTACCGATTGGACCCTGACTAAGAACTGCCCCTAAAGCTACATTGCTTGCGTCAGTTGTCAAATTGAACGGTCTTGTGAAGTCTGGGTACTGAAGTATTGGGTCGTTGGTAAGTAATGTCTTACAGTTTTCGAAACATGATACAAATTCGTCGTCGTGAACAATTTTTGCGCCTTTTTTGAGGCACTTAGTGAGAGGTTTCGTGAGTTGAGCGAAATTTGGAATAAATCGCCGATAATAGCCTAAGAGTCCTAAAAAGCTTTTTATTTGCCTATTAGTTTTTGGTATAGGGAAATTTTGTATTGCTGAGATTTTGTCGGGGTTAGGTTTCACGCCTTCAGGAGTTACTATATGTCCGAGGTATGCAACCTCTTTTCTTAGAAACTCGGATTTATCTAACTGAATTTTAAAGTTAGATTCGCGTAGTCGGGTAAAGACAGACCGTAGCCTTTCTAAGTGCTCTTGAAGAGACGTCGAAAATACGATAATGTCATCGAGGTAAACGAGACATTTTTCGTTTTGAATTCCTCGGAGGATGTTATCCATCACTCGTTGGAACGTGGCTGGTGAATTTTTAAGACCAAACGGCATTCTCAAAAATTCCCAATGGCCATTTTCGGTGTTAAATGCTGTTTTTTCAATGTCTTTCTCATCCATTTCTATTTGGTGAAAACCACTAGCAAGATCCAACGTACTGAAATAGTGGCATCTTCCTAGTTTGTCCAGCAGGTCGTTTATATTGGGAAGTGGATATTTGTCATCAATAGTCTTATCGTTAAGATTACGATAGTCTATTACGACGCGCCATTTCTGTTTGCCAGAGGCATCCATCTTCTTAGCCACAACCCAAATGGGCGAGCAATATGGCGAATTACTTTGCCTAATAATGTTCGATTTCAACATTTTTTGGATTTGGTCATTTACTTCTTGTCGGTGAACAAAGGGGTACCGGTAGGTCTTGGAATAAATTGGGATCTCATCAGTAGTTCGAATCTGATGTTTTATCTTGTTTGTGAAAGTTAGTGGTTCGCCTTCACGATAAAATATATCCGAAAATTCTTTGCAAAGTTTGAGGATTGCGGACTGTTCTTCTGAATTTAGGTGGTCTACTCTAATTTTGGAATAGTCTAGTTTATTTTCTGGAGAATCGTTGATATTATTAAGATCAAATTCTTGACATATCGTCGGATGTATAGACTGGTAAAATGGTTCAACAGAAAGGGGTTCAGAAAAGTCGAGTGTAACGGTATCTGTCGTATTGTTCAGTAAGGTCGTCAAAGCATAACTATCTTTCGCAATAGTCAAGCATTCCGGTATTTCACAATTATGGATTTTTTGGTGGGGTATAATAATTTCGCCATCGCTTATGGATGTTTTAACTTTTATGACAAGCTCAGTGCGAGGTTCGATGGTAACAAAATTCAAATTATTCTTAGGTTTTTGATAAAGCAACTTGATTTTTGCATACGGTGTCACAAGAAACCCTTCTTGAAATAAGAGTCTTGCCTGTAATTCTTCTAAGTTATCCATACCGATCAAACCATTGAAAAAATCATGAAACTTGAACAAGTAAAATTTTAATTCCTTTAGATGAGGCAAATTGAAAATTTTGGATGCTGGTATTAAAGTACTGAATTTATGGGCGGATTTCTGAAATACAGTCGAAACAATGAATGGTTCATTTTTGATTTGTTGTGGAAAATATTTGAATGCGATGTCTGGATCTATAAATGACCTAGTAGACCCGCAGTCAATCAAAAGTTTTATGTCATATTCGGGAAAAACTATATAGCTCAATCCTTTTGTGTTGCTAGCATTGAACGATATTATTTCACTGTTTATGTCGGTTGAATAACCTGGCTGGCTGGGGGAAAATTTCCATTTCCTGACGTCGAGGTTGGGTTGGGCATGTCAAGTTCATTATTTTGATCGGTATTGTAATGATCGTATTGACAAATATTTTGGTTGGGGTCATCATAGAATTCATCGTAATTATTTTCGACGTTAGTAGCAAAATTGCCTGTATCATAAGTTTCATATGTTGCGTTATCATTTAACTCGGTGTTATACAGTTCCTCAAAGATAAAATTTTGCTGAGGTCGAGGTGTGTTCGCCGGAATTGGAGCGAATGGTGGACGTATTGTGTTTCTTGTGCTGACACTCATCGGTGTCGGCCTTGGAAGATTTCTTGGATTTGAAGAATTGGGCTTAAAAACGTTTGTATTCGGATTCTTTGTTTGTTGGTTGCCAAAGACTTCAGCGTTAGTCGGGAAACGCTGATTTAAGTTTGGCCTAGGTTGAATTTGGATGGGTTGAGATGGGAATTGCGCACGGAAAAAGCTATTAGGCGTACGAGAATTAAAATTTTGATAAGGCATATTAACTGGGCGTGCAGGTCTGAACTGCGAATTTTGAAAATTTGTAAAATTCTGTGAATCTGTCTTAACTCTATATGAAACGTTTTGGAAATAATGCACATTTTGTTCTTCAATCACTAATTGAAGAGCTTCGCTCAAGGAGGTTGGTTTCATGCACCTGACAGTGGTGCCCAATGGTTCTTTCAAGCCTGAAAGGAAAGTCTTTAACGCAAGTTTTTGATACAAATCGCGTTTTATTGCTTTACCACTTTCGGTAGCTTCGTGGATATTAACGTAGCTACACAGATTGTTTAAAATATGCAAACATCTTTCGTGAAATTTTTGAGGGCTCTCATTTTGATATTGCTTTAGTAAGCAAAGGTCTCTATGTAAGCACACTTCATCACGTTGGTCAGAAAAACTAGTAACTAATAAAGTTTCGAGTTCACTCCAGGTGTTCACTGAATGAATGTTTATTAAAGATTTGGCATGTCCTCTCAGCTTTGAAAGAATGGAGTTCAATAAAAATGTATTTTGAAAATTGTTTGGATTGGAATGATCATAAAAATTGTCAATCAAGGATTTGCTTACACGCAAAAATCGATTGAGATCGTTACTGTTGCCGTCAAATTCGGGCACACAACTTAAGTATTCGGGCCTAAAAGTAGCCATAGTTGTAGTAATACTTGTAGGTATTGAATGTACAGGGACTTGTGAAAGTATGGGCTCACGTAGTATATTAGAGTACCGTCGAGTATTTGGAGAGTCAGTATTAAGGTCCAAATTCTCAAGGGCTTGCGATATATCAATACTCATTGAAATTTGAAGCGATAAATGGAAAAAAATAAACTGCACTTACAACACTAAGAAAGCGATCTTTAGCATCTCTTACTCCTATAAAGATCCTAGCTGGTTCTGCAATGTTGTCTTCCCCAGGCTGGAATCCTTGCGAACTTGGGCAATGTGGTCCCAAATTCCGATGCCCTTCGTATGTAGCTGTTCACGCCGGTTCCTCGATGGATTGGGTATCCAAAAATATGAATCCACTCCAGTGCTCACTGCCACTACACGAATGCCACCAAGTCCAAAAGGCCGGATAGAGTCCCGAAAAGTCCCGTCGCGACGGTTTGCGAAAGTCTTTCCCGGGTCGCGTATTTCTGATCCTACTGGATTGACTGCGCCAGTTATAAGATCGATGCTTCGAGATCGCTTTTTAAAAAGTTTATTTTTCGAAAATACAAAACTCAAAACTGTACTTTTACAAAATTATTACAATGTTATTATGATGTAAACAGTACAAAGGCTTAAATCTGACTGCCTGTAAAATGTGTTGAGAACAATAAAGTAAACTCTAGGTCTTCTAGGAAATTAGTAGCATCGTCGGCAGTATTCCTATCATATCAGCAGGAACGGCTGATATAACTCACGTTACTTTAACCCCAAAATTATTGTGTGATTCTATTTTTGAAATTCCATTTTAGAATTTGAAAATGTAGGTTTTTCTACATAAAAAAGGTACTCTTATTGAATATCGATAAATTGTTCCATTTTAGAATAAAATCAAACTAAACAATTCATCACATGATAGGAAATGTACTCCGAATTTAAATGAATTGTTGATTATACACAGTTAGCCATGACTGCAAACAAAAGTTGTTTTGATTTGTTATGACTTATTTTGACGTTAAGCTGACGTTTTTAGCAGTGTAAAATTATTAGATTAAAATCAAAATTTTTATTAAATCGATTTAAAGTGCCAAGATTTACAGACAGAGAACTGACTGACATGCATTTTGTGTACGGGTTTTGCATTGGCAGCCGTAAGAGAATATCAAAGAAGATTTCCCAATCGCATAGTACCTGGAACGTCGAATATTTACTGATATTCACCGGAATTTGTCAAACCATGGAAGTTTTCAGCGCATGCAGGGCTCAGGAAGGCCACTGGGAAATCATCGTATTGTTATTGCTTTGAATATCTTTGAAAATAATCCACAAATAAGCATACGAAAATATGGATATACCTCTATCAATAGTAAGAAAAATTTATGAATACCTATTTGATAGTTATCCTAAAAATAATAATTTTAGATAGGAAGAATGACAAGAATGCAAGGATTACATCCTTATTATTTTAAACGGGTGCAGCATTTAACGGAGGCAGATTTTTTACCTCGAATCGAGTTTTGCCAGTGGATATTAGCAAATGAAAACACTATTCCTAGAATATTATGGTCGGATGAGTCAATATTTACTAGAAATGGTGCTTTTAATTTCCATAACATGCATCACTGGTCAGATGGAAATCCAAAAGTTGTTCGCCGTACTAATTTCCAACATAGATTTTCATTGAACTTATGGGCAGGAGTAATTGAGGATCAAGTAATTGGGCCTATTGTACTTCCCAATCTTCTTAATTCAGAGGCGTGTCTGAACTTTCTTCAGAATGAGCTCATGGATATATTACCATGTGCGCCATCAGTTTCAAGAAAATATGTTTTTTCAACATGATGGCGCCCCTGCACATTTTGGACGCAATGTTCGAAATTGGTTCAATGTCAATTTTCCAGACAGGTGGTTAGGCCCAGGAGGTCCTATAGCGTGGCCGCCACGTTCACCTGACCTAAATCCATTGGATTTCTATTTTTGGGGGCCATTAAAAGACCTAGTTTACTTGACTGAGGTAAATACTCAAGAAGATTTACTTCAAAGAATCCAGCAGGCTGCAAATGAAATAAGAAGAAAAAGGTTTTCCACTTTTCAGGCTACGCAATCATTAGTTCGTCGAGCGAGACTCTGTATCCAACAAAATGGGAATTTATAAATTTATTATTGTAAAGTTAGTTTTAAGTATATCCAACTGTATGTCTTCTTTTTTAAACAAATTTCAATTTCGTTCGTAGAATAAATTTGTTTCTTTTGTTTTTGCCTAAATGTTAGCTATGTTGCAATAGAAATATGTATTTATGTAATGTTGACCAATTATTAAAGTAATTTTTTCGTTGCCATGGCTAGTTATTCAACAATTCATTTAAATGCGCAGTACATTTCTATCATGTGACAAATTTTTTAGTTTGATTTTATTAAAAAATGGCACAATTTATCGATATGCAATAAGAGTACCTTTTTATATAGAAAACCCTAAATTTTCAAATTCTAAAACTGAATTTCCAAAATAGAATCACACAAAAATTTTGGGGCTCAAATAACCTGAGTCCGTCCCTGTTACATACGCTTCCAAACAAAACTGTCTAAACTTGTTAATATTTTTAATTCCAGCAGAAAAAACTTGGCTAGAATACCAAATTTTGTGTCTATCTCAACACGTTTCGGACATATTAAGGAAAAACCATCTTCAGGGGAGACCCTTTAAAAGACCGTAGCGCCCTTAGGGGACGTTTGTCGACCTATGTTTATGCAAACTTTTCTTCCTATTTTAAGCTCTAGAAACCGCTGGTAGAATATTGCATACTTTTTTCGGGACACCCTGTATATACAGGGTGACTTTGAAGTTGAGTCATTAATTTTCAGATAATGATTGTATAAGGAAGATAAACCAAAATATGTGTGTAAAAATAAAAAAAAAATTAAAAAAAAATGTTACCTTGTTTTATAATGTATCCTCCCGACAAGTACTTCAGTGCGGACCTGTATTTGATCGTGCGGTCTTGGAGCACCGGCATGCCCTCCCCTGTGAGGTCTTAAGTCACCTGATTCACGAGCCCTTTGTACTACATTAACAAAGGCACGAGGGGTTGGTTGCACTCAATTGGGAAACCGATCCGCATAAATCCGTGATGCCGCGGCAGCATTTTGTAAATAAGAATCATGTCCACAAGTTCAGCATTTTCGTAAACATGTGCCATTTTTTATTTCGTTTGAGCCACGCAACAAATACCACTATTCACTCACGCCTTACCGTTTGACACATTGACTGAATACAACTGAATAAAATTGTAGTAAAAACATAAGCGTTTCAAATTCTTTCGCTTTTTTGTTTCCGATGCGATGAACCGATAAGGCGGATTATATCCGTTATTGCCAAACACGAGCACATAATATTATTATTGAGACAGGGCGGTACTCAAACTTCTAAAGGGCTATAACTTTGTTACTTTAATTTTACCAGAAAAATGTTATAGGAAAAAACATTTATTTTGATCAGATCTACTCACTGTTAAAATAAATGACTCAACTTCGAAGTAACCCTGTATATATATATATATATATATATTTTCAGGTGCCCATTTACGCTGTATTAAGGAACCGAGAACACGAGCATAAGCTCCATCTTTGTATATCTAGTTTTAAAAAACAGTAGTTACCCCATACTAGCTTTTACCCCTTATTTCAACCCCTTCAAGTCTAATTTTGACAACCAAAGTTAACCTACGTCTCACTAAAAAACATAATCGGTATACAGGGTGCCTCAAATCCGACCCTCACCACTGGGATCTCGGAAACTGTAAAAGATACGAACTCGCTTAAATTGATTCAAAGGTACGCGTTTAGGTAACCCAACTAACAATGATCACTCCTATTAGAGTTCCTAGAATGATTATACAGTATTCCTTAAACAGCATTGTATACGTATACTGTAAGAACATTAGCAAGACCCTCTTAGAACAGCTATACCAGCGGAATGGGCACACCTAATAGGACACTTCAGTCATTTAAGAGGTTGTATAAGGGCTGCAGGTAACAGTTATAAAACAAAAGTGTAAGCCTTTTGCAGCCGCTATAGGACATTTGCGTCACTGCAAGATTCAGTTTTTGTCAACTATACAACTATTCTCTTACGTGATTCTACTTTATTGCAACCAAACTATTTCCTACGTATTGTATAGACGAAGTGAAGAATATATAACTAACACATTACAGTCATCTTGTTTACTTACATATCGGCCATTGTGAATTTCATACACAGGTATATGATAAACTTCTACACTTTGATATAGGGCTATTGAATTACTTGCGCAGCAAATTTTATTGTGATTTTACCGTGCAAATTAGTTACCCAGTTTCTACGGGCTTCGTATTTGATTCATATTTTGACAATGATCAAAAGTATGTCTAGATTTTTAAGATTGGAAACTGAACTTATCTGCGTTAAATCTTCCACAAATCCTATATTTAGACACAATTGCACTAATGTTTATCACTTTATATCTGTAATTTCGAACTGAAACATAATTATTTAATATTAAATAGAGGAATAAATGTTTTCCCAAGATGACGGGTGGTTGTGTATAATCATGGCATCGTCCATGTTGTCTTTAGGTTATTAGAATATTTTGGTGTTGCCTGTAGGTGTTATACAACAATTTGTCAAATGTCTGAAATGAAATACCGACAGAGTCGAACGATTTACCCAGAATCTGTACCAGATCTATATCTTCTGTTTGAACAGTTGATAAAACCTTTTGAACCGATATGCATGCGTTGTTTGTCTTAAAACATTGATTATTATGGCATTTTAACAAAAATATGACAGCAGAAAGTTAGGTTATGGTGAAGTTGTTCACCAACATATTTAGCATATGTAACAGTTGTATAAGTGCTTCCGTTGGGAGCAATTTATTGGCTAATGTAGTAAATTGCACAGCAAAGCAACAAGGCTCGGGTTTGTTTTATAAACGTTAGCATGGGTGCCACAACACAACCATTTTGACTAACTTGAAAATATGCCGTATAAAATAGTTGTATAAACGCTTATGCAACAGTTAAAAATTTTCCCTATAAGGTGTCGTATAACTATGCTATAAGAATATTTTAAACACCTCATTTTAGAGCAAATATGTTGCAGAAAGCAAATTTGCATTCCATACAACATTAAGCCAGCATTTTGGTGTTCAGGCAACAACAATAGAGAGCTTTTATGACTGAACGGTTCTTTTACCAAAAGCTTATACCACTACTTTGCTAGTTGGGAATTAACAAAATGCTGCTTAGAAAGCTTCGAAATTCATAGTACTTCCGAAGAGAGACGGAAAAAATCGATTTTTTTTAAAATCGTTTTAATTTTTTTCCTGACTTAGTTGTAGTTTGGTTTGTGAATGAATTCATCATCATCAACATATTGACACTTGTTCTCCGCTACAATACAGCCCGATTAGAACTTCAATATGACTTTTCGTCTCTTGTCGTCCAGTGTCCACTTTATTTCTTCTTATGGGCACCATATTGGATTTTTGCACAGATTCATAGAGTTTTTAATTCTGGTTCCAAAAATGTATAATTCGTGATACATTGACATTACCAAACCTTCGTTATTTTAAAAAAGCAGAATTTCCTAGGTAGGCATTGACATTTTCACATAGTCATTTGTTTCATATACCAAATTTACCCCAAATCACCTTCATTTTTTCCTGACCTTATTTGAGATGGGATTCCAAAATAAGTGCACGTTGTCACTGTCACTTCTTCTCCTCTACAAGATGGCATAGTCAAACTTTCAATTTGACATTTCTTCTTTCGACTTCCGTCATCAACTTTTTTTTTTCATAAGGACGCTATATAGGAATTTTGTACACTTAAATGGATTTTACAGCCCTGTGAATTTGGTTGAATGAAAACTATTAGAAAATGAAAAGGTATGGTGAAACCTGAACACAGAAGGCAAATTTTATTGATGATAATAAGAATAATAGTGATACACGATTAGAGGTAAATCATAACAGATATTCAAAAGGTTGTCCGTTACTTTGTGAGCAAAGCCTGACTCTCCTCTGTACATTGTTGCTCGATTTATTTCTCTACTTGTCAGTCTTCCAAACTCCATTGCCACGTTCAATTCGAGCCAACTAAATCTGATAAATTCAAGATCTACCTAGGACTTACTATTTTTCTAGAATAACTGAGGTTTGGTGATATCGATATGTTACATATTACACATTTTAGAAATCAAAATTAAAAACTCTACTCATCTGCGTAAAAATCCAATATAGCATCCGTAAGAAAAAATAAAGTTGATGCTTGGGGCCAAAAAGACGAAACGTCATAACGAAATTCTGATTATGCCATCTTGTAGAGAAGAAAAAATGGCAATGTTAGCATGTAAATAAAGCTGGGAAAAATTAAAGTGACTTTGGGCTTCTGCCTGCGCGGCTACTTCGATATAAAAAAAGATCTTGAAATCTTGAAACAAATGACTATCTGATAATTTCAAGGCCCACCTAGAAAATTGTCTTTTTTTTAAATAACTGATGGTTGGCAATTTCAATGTATGACGTATTATACAGTTTTGGAATCAGAATTGAAACTCTATTCATCTGTGCAAAAACCCAATATGACGTCCATGAGAAAGAATAAATTTCATGGTGGAGGACAGAAACCGAAACGTCATATTGAAATTACAATTATTCCTTCTTGTCGAGGGGGAAAAGTGGCAATTTATTTTAAAATCAAACTACAAATAAATTCAAGAAAAAATTATAACGATTTTGGGCAAATTCTGTTTTTTCCGTCTCTTCCGGGAAGTATTTCGGATTTCGAAACTTTCTAAGCCGCATTTTGTTGATTACCTAAGTACGCAGCCTTGCTCCCATTTAAGCGACTTCGTATCTCTTACAGTTTCCAGTTTCTGAGATCCCAATGGTGAGGGTCGAATTTGAAGCGCCCTGTATATGCTAAAATTCGTCAAGGTCGGTTCAGCTGTTTTGAAGTGAAAACGGAACATCTCCACTTTTTTTATAGCCTTCAGCCACAATGGTCGTGGACAGCTAACTCCAAGACCGTGCTACGCGTAAGCACCATAGCGTTCCAAGGGGTGGCGCAGCACTAGCCCCTTTAAACTGGGCGCTAAGATAAAACTTCAAGCTCAACGCAACACCATCGAACGGCACTATTCATACAGTAATGTCGCTTGTGCTCCTCGTCCTATTCTAGCGAGCAGCGCACAATGAAAATGAACTAGTGTTGCACCATCTCCTAGCACAGGGTGTAGTTAATACACGTGGCTTTTGTTGCTATTCGCTGGATGCCTGGGTGCGTGGTGGATGTGCTTGATACATGCAATATGAAAACAAACTAAAACAACAGACATTTTAGCCCTGTTCCTATGGCTGTCGCCAACTTGTCAGTGATCGTGTCCAAGATCTCGCCACACAAATTACATTTACCCTGCTAGACTATATAGATGGAAATCACATCGCCGGATCCCAGACACCGACAAGTCGAACGACGTTGATTTGAGTTGAGGAACAATATAAATTTCAATCGAACAATTCTCTTTTGACCTGACAAACGATGTAGAAGGGATCATATTCCACTGTCAGCTCGATGATGTCTTATTTTGTCCACCGCATGTTAAGTCTTAGATGTCTTTAGACCCATTAACTTCACAGAAGGACAATCAAACACCCAGGCAGGACTTCAATAGGAAGGATCCTTAGCCAGAACAGCAGCGTGTCTGGCAATGCAAACATCGAGGAGGACTAATGAGCCTTTGTAATTTAGGATCAGCGTCTTTTCCGGAATGCTTCTACTAAAGTATACAGATTGGAAACAGTAGAGTCACTTGTGGTCAAACCATATTCTTCTTATCGAAGGGCGTTTTTGCGTTTACATTGATTGTCAAGGTTTTGATGTAGACAATGCGTGGACAATGTCAACAGTACGTGTACAATGCAAACAAGTGAGGTTAAGTTTCCTCTCAAACGTCAAAATATTAATGAACCAGAGTCGCTCTCCATTGCCGCATTTGTGTTACTCGGAGTGAGTCGGTACTGCCTACCACCTGTCAATACCGTTCCACTGCTCTAGAGTGTCATGCACCTGAGCTACTCATTTTTGAAATCCCCTGGTCCCTCATGCACTAGCTTTTTATTCGGTGATATACGCTCCGAAATAATGGGGATATCGAAAATCACAATGGGTCAAGATTGTAAGGTTTTGTTTTTTCACCGTTTTTGTTTTTTTAATCAAGCACGCATTAAACCGATACCA
The DNA here is from genome assembly GCA_963669975.1 of Acanthoscelides obtectus. Classification (NCBI taxonomy): domain Eukaryota; kingdom Metazoa; phylum Arthropoda; class Insecta; order Coleoptera; family Chrysomelidae; genus Acanthoscelides; species Acanthoscelides obtectus. The sequence continues at coordinate 66,498,329 of CAVLJG010000006.1, forward strand.
GACAATGGAGGATGGTAAAAAACTGAAAATGTATGACCCCAACGTACATTTGAGATATTCCTGAATAATAAAGATCACAGGAAAGCGTAGAAAGGAAAGTTCATAGCAGCTTGTAGTTGACTTCATCTATAGCTAGACACTTTGAAAATAATTGTGAATATGAAAATATGAATTCGACGCATTTAACCAGAAACTTTACGATAAAAATGCAGACCACTGTGTTACGTGCCAAAATCACGTAACCTTTTTTCTTACTATTTTGATCACTTATCAATAATTTGAATGTCTCTTTATTGATTATATAGTACCGATTCCTAGACCAAACCCTTTTTCAATGATTTTCTTTTGGCAAATTTCATAGATTGTTGATTGTATAATTTCACATGTACTTTATCTTTCTTTCTCAGCGATTCAGCAGAGTGTTGAAATCTTTTGGTCTCTAATGTTATAGTATTATTAACGACTATCTTCGAAATTTCCTCATAAAATTTTGTTGGTTCCTCCAAGAGAGTTGGCAACCAGCGCGCCACCTTATGACTTTACACGTACTAGCAGTATAGGAATATTTGGTTCTATCAAGATACCTCCTTCAAGGCGATTCATTTAGCCTTCTTTTAATGTTTACTTTCCTATGAAGATACGTTCTGTTAAAATTTTATTTACTATCAAGATACCTTCTTTTGAAAACTGATTTACTATCAAGATACCTTCTTTTGGTTGTGTACAGATGCGCCCAGCGACATTTTTGCTTTTGCCTTCCTGCGGAGTTTGTGGTGTGGGTGTCGTTTCATTAGCTTCCAGATTCTGGATTTTTGGAGTAGTACCCTTTTATGTTGTACCTTGTGATTAGTTGTTTTGGTTTTTGGTCCATTAATGCTTGTCCTGAAGAAAGTTGTTTAATATTTGCTTCCTTTTAGTGGAAAACCATTGCGGAGAACCCCCACTCACCATTGTTTTGTAGCTGCCTTGTAGCTGTTTCGCAGCCGATTCTGTTGGAAGCCATCCCTTTTCCTAGATACCTGACATTCTAAAAGCATCATCAGGCATCAATTGGATAGTCAGACAATTCTTCCGAAAATAAAGGCACCATTCCACATTTTCGTTGTTACTTTGGCCATGTGATGCAACTGGTCAACGTCAAACCAAAGCATTCTGTTCAAAGATGGAAGAGAATGTTCTGTCGAGTTGTGCACAGATACACAGAGAAGTTGTCTTATCCATATCGCTTGAAATCTCACAGGTAGATTAACTTGTATTAATGACAGATAACGGCCTTGGTGGTCTAATTAATAGTGATTCTGATGACTTTGAATAAAATCAGTCAAATGGCTCGATTCTGTTTCTGAAATATATTTTATTTAATCTTAGAAATGTCCCTAACTTAAGGCTACCACTTTGAATATATACATACATAATAGATATAATAGTAATAATAAACCGCCTTTATTGATTTTCATTAACAAAGGAAATATGATAATATAATACAATAACAGTGGCGAAGTCTACCTTAAGCTGTTCTACTTAACCTCAGGACGGCAGCGCCCAAATGAGTACACAATTAGGCCAGAATTAAATCAAAGAATCGAAGAAGTAGATAAACAAAAAATATATGGTATATAAGGTTTTCCAAGACGAGTTTAGTGACAGAGGCATTCGCAAATAAACATACAAGTAGTTATAATGCTTTTGACTTTTTGCTATCATAACGAATTTATACCGACAGGAGCAATAAATTTTATGTTAAAGATAGACCTAACGACTTTTGATATCCACCTAGATCTATAAACAATAATGAAGGAATAAAAAAGAATTGAATTTGATGAGTATTATCTTTGATCCTACAGCATATCAAACAAATAACGTTTTTAAAAGCTTGAACCTTTGTGGAAGCTGATTATACATCCTGATCGCATTATATATGAACGATCTTTGGAACATATGCTGAGGAGCTGTGAAGTTTCATTTTGATCGTTCAGATGGTGAGCAAGTTTGCGAGGTATGAAATGTCTAACTAGTCCTGGAGGATTTGGACTGTTGATACAATCTATGCGTAAAATTACACAGGTGAAGGCGCTATTACTCATGTTAAGCCATTACCTCTCTTTAATTTCGTGCGATATTGGGTCATACTTCCTGATTCCATATGCCAGCTTACAACAGCTATTTTGAACTCGTCGCATTTTCAAAAACAACATAAATCTACAATGGTTGAAATGGCTAAGCACTAAGGTACCGCACGATGTTTTAATTAGATTCCTCTTTAGAATGTCAACTGCTGTAAATGATGATGTTATCTATATTTATACCTTTTCTAATTATCCAAAAATCACTTTCATAGGGGTTGCATGTATGGAAGCGAGCTAATTGAACTAACATTTGCTATTACATTTTCTACTTTGTTTACATTATCTACATGAATACCAAGTGGTATGAAATTACAAAACTGTACACGTGTGTTACTATGGTGTCTTTTACATGGTGTATCTACCATGCGCCGATCACTAATTCTTCTGGTACGTGTACACTGTAGAGAAAATCTACCTAGATTTTACATTTAGATACGTTCTCTAGGTGAGACTTGTCTCTGTTCTGTGTACACTATAGCATATTTTGGCCCTCGCTAGACATAACATGGTAGATTTGATCTCGTAAAAACGTATAGGCATTATTGCACCGTAGTTTGTTGGAAGTAGTTTGAAATGTCGCGAATTAAGAAAATTGCAGCTGCCTCTGTTATTTTAATAACGAAGAAGAGAAAAAATGTTGAGCTAAAAAACAACAAGAGAAGGATGTGGGTTAGAAGCTGGATTTCAAGAAGACAGGATAGTGGTTTTTTTGCTCAATTGGTGAAAGAATTACACAGCGAAGACATGATTTCATACGCTAACTTTTTACACATGAGTAGTAAGGACTATGAATACTTGCTTCAAAAAGTTGAACCATTGATTAGAAAACAAGATACTCATCTTAGGCTAGCTATTTCACCTTCAGAACGGCTCATGCTTACTTTACGGTTTAGCAACAGGTGAGTATTGAAAGACATGATTGCTTTCTAGGATGTATTTAACTTGAAAAGCAAACAAAAACAACTTCTAATTAAATCACTTTTAATTGTAGGAGATAGCTATCATTCCCTGTAATACCTTTTTCGGATTCCAGTCACAACCATTTCAAGGATTATACCTGAAGTTTGTGAAGCGATATTTACTGTGCTGAAAACGGATTATCTCCAGGTAAGTCATTTTCGTAAAACTGCGTGATTGGAGGAAGGTTTGTAGTTGTATTTGTTATCGGTGCCTCTTCAAAACTTTCAACCGTATTTGAAGTTGATGGGTATGTACTCGAATGTGAATAAGTAGGCGACATTAAAGGTGTAAGTGTTCTTGATCCAGAAAACTCCACTTCATCTTCCTCGCTCATTGCAACTATAGCTTTCTGGATTATTCGTTTTAATCTTCTTTTTCGTTCATCAGAACGCAGCTGCCGTAATTCACTAGCAACATATTCACCAAATACAGTATACTCGTCAGTTGGTGCATTTAGTATGTTTTTGGCCTTTTCTAGCATTGCATCACCTTCCTCGTCCGTTTTTTCCTTGGCTTTGATTTTTAGTTTTTTCGAACGATGAGTTGTAGTATTTGATGTTGTTGGTTTTTCTATGCTTTGTAATTGAGACTCCTCCAGAAAATCTTCCTCTTGCGACGAAATCTGAAGTAAAACAAAAGTAGCGAATAAGCTTATTTATAGTTTTGTAATATTACTTTTTCTTTTAGATCCCAAACTCTCAGGAAGAATGGTATGAAGTTGCAAAGGGATTTGAGGAGATTTGGAATTTTCCAAACTGTTTAGGTGCTCTAGATGGCAAGCACGTGGTTATGAAAGCACCAAGGAATAAAGGCAGTCTTTATTTTAATTATAAAGGAACACATAGCATAGTCCTCATGGCACTAGTTGATGCAAAATACAAATTTCTTTATGTGGATGTCGGATACAATGGACGCATATCTGATGGTGGCGTGTATGCAAACTGTTCATTGTCAAGATGTTGAATCTGAAGATGCACCTTTTGTTGTTATTGCCGATGATGCTTTTGCCTTGACTTCCTATTTATTAAAACCTTTTCCTTTCAAAAACCCGGATTTGATCGGGTTTTTAACTACAGAATATCAAGAGCAAGGCGTGTAGTTGAAAATGCTTTCGGACTGATCTCGGCTCGATTTCGTGTTCTTAGACGACCAATAGACCTACCTCCAGAGAAGGTTAAAAAGATTGTACTTGCAATATGTTCTTTGCATAATTTCTTACTGACCCAAAAAAGTTCGGCACATTTATATGCCCCAAATGGAATACTTGATACTGAAAATGATGGGAACGTTATCAATTGGAGTTGGAGAAATGGAGGAGATCCTATAGCTAATATGGTTGCTTTACAGACTACAAATGTTAGAAACCCATCGAAACCAGCCAAAGAAGTACGAGAACAATTTAAAAATTATTTTGTATCCAAACATGGTGAAGTCGCCTGGCAAGTATAAATATATATAAACATAATACCATTTTATCTGCTTAATGTAATATATGTTTCTAATGCTGAAAAAATGTTTACTCGCCGTATCCCTAAAGCTTGCAGTGCTTTTGGTGCTCCCAGAGCCACCCATCATGAACTGTAACGCATCATAAAATTCCTACTTACTTTTCCACAGTCTATCATCAGTTCCATCTCCACTTTTGGTTTTTTTAATTTTCCTTATCTCCGAATTCATTTGACACCTTAAATTATGCCATTTTCTTCCAACTTCGGCTTCAGTGTATTTTTACTGATCTGCTATATTTTTTATAGCTTGAGCCTTTTTATCCCGATCTCTGTACTCCTTCAATATGCAATTCCAAAGTTCTGGATGTGCCTCGTACATCTCAATTAGCTTGAGAGTACTTTCTCTGTCCCATTTCATAGCTTTTTGGTCATTTACACTTGGTGGGGAAGCCATGCTTTCAACTAATCTATTTAACTCATCGAATAGAGCGAAACAATGCGAGAGTGATCTAGAGAACTAGTCTCAGTACTGTGTCCACTACAACCCTACCTAGACTAACGTCGCGCTACCGAGAGTATTACGCCACACTCGCTAGAGCAGTCTCAGTAATAAGTACACTATAGACTTAGTCTAAAGCGACTCTAGCTAGCGCAAATCTCGGGGAAAAATCTATAGTGTACACGTACCATAGAGCGTAATTACATTTCGTTTCATCCCTCGCAAAACTGACGCCAACGCGGGATATCTAAATTCGCGCAGTCCAATTCGTCAGCGGACCATAAATGCTTGGGCAGTAGATATCGATATCGTTATATTTGAATATTTGTCATAAACTAATACCGTTACTTTTTGATATCGATGATTCAAAACCTTGACATGAGCGCAATTTATAGCGGGTCACCTTAATTAAAGCGTCTGACAGAACTTAAGGCCGGCGAGAGGTGTACTGGACATTACTTTGTAGTACTATCTTAAAAGTATACGGAGTCTTTCAAATTTAATTCTCTCCATTGGAGCCCCAGCAATGGTAAGAGATATGAAGTTGGTTGAATGGAGGTAAAGTTTCGTATTTAAAATATTAAGAAAATGGCAAGGTTTCGCAATTCTTACTATCTCCGAAAGTAACCGAATTATCCCAAATGCGTTTTTATTTCTTCCTGGCTTTATTCGAGATAGGAGTGCAAAATAAAAAACGTCATAATTGCCACTTGTTCTTCTGTACAAGATGGCATAATCAAAATTTTTAAATGATGTTTCGTCTCTTGTCCTCAATCATTGACTTTACTTTCTCTCATAAAGGCCTACTAAATATTTCCAAAAATGTATAGTGCGTCATGCATTGACATTGTCAAACTTGAGTTATTTCGAAAAAACTAGGATTGCCATAGTTGGCTTTGAAAATGATCACTTGTTTACCAGATTAAATAACCAATGCTTAAATTTTTTAGAAGCGTGTTTGAAGGACATTCAGATAATTTTCTCGTTTATCCACTAAAATGATCGTAAGCAGGATGGAGGCAATGGTATTTAAATGCAAGATGTGTGCATCGGTTTAGATATGGGGGATATGAAACGTGTTCAAGAAGCAGCAGCATGGTCGGGATTTATTCCAAAACGCTTCTATGAATTGTATAAAGCAATACTATTTATAATCCTTGCAATACGACTCTTAAATAATACAAGAGAGTTTTAGCATTAACTTTTCCTTTATCGGATGAGTTAAGGTCAACTACTCGTATAAGAAGATAACTTTTTAAGATTTTTTAAATTTTATAATACTAATCCATGTCATGATATGTACGGTGAGCCAATAATAAGACTCACCGGGTGCATCTCGGTTAAAAAAAACCACCAAAAGAAATTGCTGGAAATTTTCAGCTAGGTGGCGCCATACCGATTTCAAAAATTCAAACGCAATAATTTTGCAAAAAATCATAATTATCATACTCATTAAATGGTCTTATCGCACTGACAGCTCCATTTCCGAACTATTTTGTTTGTCATTTAGGTTTTTCGGGCTGACGATTGGCGGACTGAGGACTGAGCTGTCTGGGGTCCCTTGAGTGACGTGTCTTTTGTGCTGTGTTTTTTAGAATTGGGAACCACGTTTTTTTTTAAGCAAAGCCTTCTTCTTTTCTATTGAAATTATCTGTACATGTGTCTGTACATTTCAATTGCTTCTATGTACATTCTGGCTGAGTAATGTGTGGATCTTGAACAGAGATAGCAATGCTCCTAAATCACCTAAATAGCAATTTTTCACAATGGAGATAGAAGAGGACAATCAACTGACCTTGCTGGTGGTCAGACGAGAGAACTTAAAGCTGGGTCACAGAGTTTACCGCAAAGCAACAAACACTAACAGATATATACACAGGCACTCCAACCATCATCCCGGACAAAAAAAAGGCATCATTAAAAATTTAAAGACAGGGTACACCGAATTTGTAAACCTCAATACCTGCGGTTGGAACTGGTTTTACATGTGAAAATGGTTTTATAAGCAAACGGCTATCGGAGGGAACAAATAAAACAGGTTTCACGACAAAAAAGCAGACTTCCGGCAGGAGACAAGGAACCACCTACGAGAATATCCTTCCTACCATACATGAAAGGCATTACGGATAGAATAGGAAGGTTGCTGCGGGAACACAACGTCAAGACTATCTACAAGCCGACAAATGAAATCCAGCAACTTCTAATAATAATAATAACAATAATAATAATAATAATAACAATAATAATAATAATGTCAGAAGGCGTGAAGGCGGGAGAGGACTGATAGAGCTTGAGTCTGCTTTCAACTCGGAGATAGTTCAGCTAAGCGAATATATAAGATCCAGTAACGATAAGCTTCTGAAAGCTGTTAGGCATCATGATGAGAAAAAACTGAAATACTCGCTTCACAGGGAAGCTATAAAAATCAAAGCTAAGTATCTCAACACTGATGGGTTCGGTCAAAACATAAAAGACATGATGCGCCGTAAAATCGAAATCGAAAAAAAGCAAGTCTTGAGAAACAAGCCTCTGCACGGTCAATTTTTCAGAAACCTCGATAAGCCATCCATAGACAAACAGGCGACAATGGCGTGGTTACAGAGCTCTTGACTAAAGGGCGAGACTGAGAGTCTTTTAGTTGCAGCACAAGACCAGGTACTAAAAACACGATATTATACAACAAACATCTTGAAGCAGACAACAGACAGCAAGTGCAGAGTATGTGGTCAGGCAGAAGAACATATCAGTCACGTAATAGCAGGTTGCAAGGTGCTGGCGCCCAGCGAGTACACGCACAGGCATAACAACGTCGCTAGCTATGTCCACTGGACCATATGTAAAGATTTAGGGTTGCCCGTGGCTAGCAAGTACTACGAGCACGTTCCAGAAAAAGTACTAAGTCTTAACGACAACACCACTGTCATGTGGGACGTGCCTATTATCACCGATCGAATAATCCGAGCAAATCGGCCTGATATTGTGATTCACAACAAACAACAAAAGGCCTGCCTTCTGCTAGATATCGCACTACCTGATGACACAAACGTGCTGCTGAAAGAATCTGAGAAGATCTCAAAATATAAAGACCTAGAGATAGAGATCAGTAGAATGTGACATGTTAGAGCTAAAACTATACCCATAGTAGTGGGCGCCCTGGGAACAATTAATAGGTCTAAACAACTATTTTCAGATGTTACCAGGCCGGCCCAAGGAAACTGAAATCCAAAAGATTGCATTGTTAGGTACCGCACATATCCTAAGGAAAGTGCTAGGGTAAATATCTCAGAGCTCCTGTCGAGCTCCGTGTTTACTCCTGAAAACCGTCCAGAGACGAGAGGAAACAAACAAGACCAACAATAATAATAATAATAATATATTTATTTCCAACAGGTATACACCCAATCACAGGAAATTGGTGAAATCAAAACAAAATGGTACTATATATACACATGTATACACACACATATATACATATATACATATACACATACATATATATATATATATATATATATATATATAGACAATGAATCAAAAAATAATAACAAAAAAAAGAAAATAGAAAAAAATTCAGTGATCTGAATGAACACATAATACATAGGTGTATCAACAATTAAACATTTCTAAAAAAAAGAAGAAAAAAACATAAAAGTGCTCCAATTGAAGAATAACAATAGATGACACCATCAACAAAACCATTTTATCTCAATTGCTCCCTGTAAATGTTTAATATTTTATTAAGACTGTCATGACATACATCAGCTCTGTTACAGATTGAATTGAATAAGGTACACATTACCATTACTGGGGATCTGCATAAAATATTCGTCCGTGGTGTATCACAGTAAAATATGTGATTATGCCGACCAACTAATCTGGGAGCATGAAAATTAATCTTACTCAGTAGGAACCCACAATCAATATGATTATTCATTAACTTATAAAGGAATGTGAGAGCTTGAGCGTCACGACGATTCCTTAGTGATTCAATGCCAAAAAACTCCAATAAAACGTCATGATCAAATCCTCTCTCTGGGTATCTACCACTGCACTTAAAACACCAATACTTAGAGCTTTACGTTGTACAGCCTCCAGTTTACGGATTGCATCCTGATATAGAGGGGACCATACTAAGGACGGATACTCTAACTTAGTCCTGATAAATTAAAGATACAATATTCTTAAACAGTCCACATTAGAGAAACCGGACCAGTTACGTACACAATAACCCATCAACCGTGATGCAGATGATACTGTAACGGTTTCACCGTCCAATTGTATTTATTAAATCACTTCTCGATTTTCATTTCATTCATTAAGCCCATCTCTAGCTTTTTTACTTGGAAAAATTTCCGCTTGGAGCGCGCTTGATGCGGGCAAAAACATCCACGTGTTGAGTTCCTGATCTGTGATCTTCCTCGCGCTTTCTTTTCACTTCAGCCGCCGATCTAACAACAACTGAGAATTTTGTTCTCTGTAGCATGAGGTCATATAGCACCATGTGCTAGCATTTAGTAAAATGTGTGTCTGAATAGGATAAAATGGTGAGTTTTAATATACTATACAGTTTTATTGCTGGATCTGCCTGTAGTTTATAGGTAATCGATATGTTAGTGGTTTATCTCTTGTACGATTTCAAAATATCCATCGAACGTCATTTTCGACTACTTCGATCATTCGCCATAACTTTAATCAAATCGAGGTAGAAATCGATCCACATCGATTTTACCTCTGTGTGCGTATATATATATACATATATATATATATATATATATATATATATATATATATATATCCATAGTTCAGTGAAATTATGAGTACGTTGATTATGAATATATTTGATATTTGTGTTTTTATATCAGAAGCATGTGGAGAAATTTTTGATGACCACCATCTTGTTTTACGCTATTTTGCTATTTCATGATTTTATTTTATGAAAGGCATTTCCAATTTTCGGTTTGATTTTATCAAACTATGTAATGTAATTCTAACCTAGAAAATCGTTGGTTCTCTTTTGAGGCAGACTGAGATTGGAAATGCCTTGGCCATTGGGGCACGTTGCTAATGCACACGGTTCTTTTTCAGATTGGGGCCACCCCCTTTGTCTTTGCCTTTGCCTTTGTCTTTGACTTTGCCTTCCTTTGTCTTTGACTTTGACTTTGCCTTCATCCATACTTTGGCTTACCTATTGCTTGGCCTATCACTTTGCCGTGCCTTCACCCATGCATGTGCCTTGGCTGCGCCATCACTTACAGCTTCAGCCTTGATGAAAATCACCTTTAAGCTCAACTTCACTGCATCCTTCGCCTACATCTAGTTTTGAAGCCACTAAATATGAGGTCACCCCTCATAACTGGGACCTCCACTTAAAGCCCTTGGCCATCCTCGCTTCAGTCCAGTCAAAATGGACCAGCTTAGCGAAAGATAAGTGGATAATCTTGTAACAGCGCCAAAGATTTAAATCTTTTATTTTGTTCTTTAAAATTTAAACAATGTTAATTCTCAAATGTAATGAAAATGCTTTTCTAGTTCAATAAAATCTGTTGAATTTTTGTGTTCTGTTTGTTCTTCTATCCTCTGTCATGCCATGGTCGATACACAGCTACACGCCTGTAGATGTCTTCATGCCACCGACTGAGCAACCGGTAACCCCCTTTCTGTGATTGTGCAGAAAAGTTGGAATCTTCATTGCATTCCATCTTTTCTGGACTTTTTGCGGAAAGGAAGGATTACAATACAATATCTGCTATGTGATCGTTAAAAGTGAGTTTGTTATCGAACACTACACTCAAGTCTTTAAAACTTGAATCTCTTCCTAAAATGCTTTCATTAAGGCTATAATTGTATATGATGGGGTCCTGCTTCCGACTATACGACACCACTTTGCATTTTTTGACATTTAACGTTAGCAGATTTCTGTTGCACCATTCATATATGAAGTCAAGCTTGCTTTGCATCTCCACACAGTCACTCGAAGAGTGAATTGGCGAAAATATCTTCAAGTCGTCAGCAAAAAGCAAGTGCATACAGGTTAGCTGCAAAGATAGATCGTTAATGAAAATAAGAAATAACAAGGGTCCTAAGTTCGAACCTTGTGGAACTCCAGATGTTGCTGTATAAATTTTGGACTTACTTCCATCAAATTCAACATATACTGACCTATCAGCAAGGTATGACCGTAAGAGAGTCAACATAGAGGCTGATAATCCTAACGCTTCAAGCTTTGCCAGCAATATATAATGATCAACCCGATCAAAGGCTTTCGCAATATCTGTGTATATCACGTCTAATATCAGTAAAGGACCCTAGGGACCCCCTGAGCGGTGCCGGCATATACAGAATACCCTGTTTCTGTGATAAAGCATACGTAGGCACCACTTAATGTAGCTTTCAAACACGCATCAAGGAGCATGAGAGAAACTGTCGTCTGGGAAAAAATGATAAATCAGCGGTGGCCGAACACGCACTCCAAGACGACCACAATGTTCTGTTCGATCAAAATGAAGTCCTATCAACCTCTACCCACTACTCAGCTCGAATCTACAGGGAAGCATTTGAAATCTACAAACACAATGATAACTTCAATAGAGAATAAGAAGGGCTTGCTTTAAACAAAACATGGTCCTCAATTCTGAAACACACAGCAGAACAACCATGTCACTCAAAGAAACCAGAGCGCCCCCACCAGACAGCTCAGTACCCAGTCCGCCTATCGCCTACGAAACCCCGCCCCCATGCAGTTGACTGATCATTTTCACTCGACCCCGCCAAGCCGAGCACTTCGCTCTCGCCACCACTAATGATGGCTACCGCAGATGTAGCCGAAAGCTCTGTAACAAATCCAACAACCCGAGCACGGTCAACAGCCCAAAAATTTTTAAATGACATTAGAATTAGCCGTGTATTCTTTTCATATTTTGCTTAGTTTATCGTGAAGGAATGGTTGATTGATATTTTAAAAAAAGTGCTGACAAATGATCAATTTTGCCGGATTAGTTCATTTTGTGGCCGCTAGATGGTGCTTCTTAGATATGTCAGCGTTTTTTTTTTGACAATATCGGAAGTTCCAAATACAGCGATATAGTTGATCGGAAAATGCGTAACAAATCCTGGAAAATGGCAAAAACCGTAGATCAATATCTTTATTCGTTATGTAAATTATACCAATGTGACACGGTTTTATCTATTTTAGAATTTATTTTCATGTTTTTTCATAGCCGCTGAGGAAGCGCAATTATCGCTGGATGTATGGAAAACGTTCTTTCTTCCATTATACCTGATAGTTATCGCAGTTGTCTTTGCTATATGAACAATTCATGAAATGCCGTGTTTTCTATCTATGTCTTCTATTTAGATTCACTAAGGGTGTGAATTATATAATCTTACATCAGTATTATAGCGGCTGTTTCGTTTCTGAATGAATCTTAAAATTAGAGGCATCCTAGCCACCATAAGGAGCCAGTGCATAGGCCGCTTAAGCGGGCCCTTATGCAAATCTATAATCCTTAAATCACAAGCCTCGTCCTTTTAACGAAGTTGAGAATCGCCTTGAGTCCAAGCTCCTTGACCTCCTGAGGGTCAAAAGGAATGGAACCCAGTATAGTCTGCCTATAGTAGCTCAGAGCTTCACAGCGACACAAAACGTGCGCCGAGGTCTCTTCCTCTGCTCCGCAGCGTTCGCACAAGGGATCCTCAGCCACCCCCATCACGTGCAGGTGACGCCTTAACGTGTTATGGCCAGACAACAGTCCCACCAGCATCCTTAGGTTGGCTCTACCCAGAGATAGGCAGAAGCGTCCATCCTTAGCACTGTTTCGTTTAAAAGGCAGTATCAAAAACATTTAGTTTGTCATGCCACTTCATATCCAGATTTTAATTACCATCTTGTAGAGGAGAATACTTGACAATGTTGTTGTACCTTTTATTTTGAAATGCTATTTCAAATAAACCCAGGAAAAAATAAAAACTGTTTTAGGAAAATTCGGTTTCATTCTCCCATCCAAGTGTAATTTTCTTAGTTACTTAAATGCACAACTTTGCTCTCAATCAAGCGACTTGGTATCGCTTACCGTTTCCGCGATCCTAATGGTGAGAATCGAATACCCGGAATATAGTAATCAGTTGTCATAATTAATGCTATTCCTTTTCAAACTTACCTTCTTTTCCTGATACCGGTAAGCTGACAACCACCTTAGCAGGTACGCCGGCATTCACAGTACATGTAAATGCAATTCAATGGCATCTTGAAACTATCATTCGCAGTATCAGAAAATCAGAAATTGATTTAAATACTTCATTTGCTAATATGTTATCTTCAGTTTTATGCAGACAATCGGGGTTAGCTACGTCTTTAAAACTGTGACCGAATCTGGTGGCCACTTTTCCAAGACTTTTTGTGGCTAGAAAGGGACCACACTTTCGCAAGGTTAGTAGTATGCTTATGTCCGAATATGTAAGTGAGTGATTTTATTTCTCGAAATCTGTATACGTTCTGCTTCTACTGCTGGACGGTCGCCGCTTTCAAAACGAACTTTCATTAAGTCGGAAACGCTCTCAAAGGGATTATTGGCCGAGGGCCAATGCAAAAACACGCCCCAAAGATGATGAAAGGGTTCTATGGCTCCTTTTCGTTGATTTAATGAATCTGGAGTCGCAAGCTGCCTATTAAAATTGGTGTTAAAAGTACGAAAATATTTGTACAAAATACATAAATTAATTAAAATCAATTATCCTTGATTCGCTCTGCTTGTTTTCCGAATACTGTTCCAGATTCTACACGACAATCGTTCAAACTTAGTTTTTTGACGTTTCAGAGTCTCCTGATCATTTTCAGAAACATTTCTATACCAGCTAATAATTGAAGGGTTGTAAGGGCTGGGGGAGGATATATCTTAATTTTTTGATGTTGTATATTATTATAATCCCGGTGATTTTCGCACCCATCAGCCATATTTCATACGTCATAAGTTATCCCGATCTCGATAGGCGGCTCCGTCTGCTCCCCGCCTGCCGTAAGGATCTTTTTGACTGTTTCGCTCATACTGCAGTGGTTCCGCGGTGGGCGCTGCCGCATCTATATGGGAAAGGACAACGTTGCCAGATGAACGCTAAACAACGGTAGGGCATGGAAAGAATGTCAATTGTCTAAATTTATGGGCCTGTTTGACTGCCTTGATCGATTTAATTTTGCTGCGATCCGTGATGGTAACTATTCTTTTCTCAGGTCGCTTAACTTGCTAAGCTCAATCCTTTAACGATAATTCAAAGTTAAACGACTGAATCATTATATCGACATTCTATAGATTCTTGTGTCTTGCAAAGTCATCCTGACATGTTTAATAAAATTTAAATCCCCTCTGCAATAATAAAAAATATTTTATGAGTTACAAAGTAAGACGAAGTGTTACTTGTAAATTTATTTGCCTGATTCATCTAGTAAATCAGTAAATAAATGAATAATAGAAGTGTATTTGTTATAGTGTCCTTCAATGTTCCACCCAGCTTACCTTTTACTTGGTTTCAGTGGAACGTTAACCATATTTTTGAATTCATCTTGATGCGACATATATAGGAACCTCCAACTAATCTATGATTGGCGTACATTGCCCACATTATATATTCCATTAGAGATGCGGATCGGTGTCAGTGGTTCTGAAATTAACCGAGAGTCTCCAGTAAATATTAATTACAAGCATGTCCAGGTAATTGACAGCGCGATTCTATCACAATGCCCAAGATGCTATCCTAGGATCCATTTAGATAATATTATACGCAATAACCTCAATATATCAATGCAACATGCAATGGCGTACTAGTAATTTCGCAAATAGAGACCAACGGTCAATTCTATGAATTTCTATGAATCCGATACTGCAGATAAGGAGTGCGAGGCTCTCGAAAAAGTAGTGCTCGCAGATTCTGCGCATGCATTCAAATTTATGTGAAAAATATCAACACAACCTAACGCATGCTTTATGGTGTATTGATCTATTTACCTGATATACCCAATGGTTTACTTGTTCGACTGTCGACTGAATAAACTATTTGTATTACCACCAAGAAGACTGGAAGCAATTAGAAGCAAGAGAATAAACTGCTCACGGCAAGACGTATGTATAGTCAATACTGTCGGTAAGGAGGGCGTGGCTCTTGGACACGTAGTGCGCGTAGAATAACCTGCCACATGCTTTATTATATTGATCTACTTACCTTTTTTTTATTTATTGGCTTTGGGACTGTAGTCCATGCAGCCAGTCACTAGTATTAGATTTAGGGTGGATTTCGGAATTTAACAAACCATTATTCTGCACCAATAGGGTACGAGTACGTTAAATATACCCAATCAGTCTCAAGATCTCTTCGTCAAATCTTTGGCAGCAAATAGCATCAAAGTATTTAAAACAAAACACTGTAAAGTATGAAGTGACAGCCTGCCATTGAAACGTTTTCAGTTTATTAAATATTATGAAATTATGTAAAACTGAGCCAACATTTTAAAAAAATGCTTGATGTCTGAGTAAAATCCATTTTTCAGTTTAGCTGAAGGTTTCTCCATGTTTATTGCAACTTTTCAAATCCATATGTGATTATATCACCTACCGTGTGTTTATCGTTTATCCTACACTTGCTAACTTCCACTTTCAAACCCTTACATGAAAAAAGCCTTTTCACTCAAATTTTTGTTAGGTGTTGCGTTTCAACACATTCACACACTTCTTTCCAGTTCCTCAACGATATTTTAACACCACTGCTTCGAAAATGTTCAACATTCATACATACAGTTGCAGTTGCAGTTTTTTGTTTTCATTTCAGTGTATAATCAGTCGCACTATCGGTGATGGTACATGATACCACGTATTTGAGGGTTAGTGGGGATTTAACGTTTACACGACAGTGTAATATCCTATAATTCTGTACAAAAAAGTCTTTTTATACGGAAATTTGTTGTTAAGACATTCCACTTTTCACAAATAAAAGAAGTGGCCACAAAACATAGAATACAGTGACGTTGGAGAATGAGAATAGGCCAAAGAAGATCGAAATTGACATTTGAGATTAGTGTCTCATAATGTTAGTGATGGCAGAATACATTTGCGATCAGTTGAATGTATTGGAACGGTTAAAAGATATGAATTGAATCGTTTTTACATTATCTCGACTGAAAAACTGGAATATCTGCTGTTTCCGTGTATATATATTGTGATATTGTTGCACGAAGTAGTTTGTTCACGAACTAGTTCCTAGAACTGAACGCAAATTAATGAAACGAAATAGAAACCACATCACTATTTCAAGTAATACAAGACGGGACAACTTGTCATTTCATCACACTAATGATGGAAGAATCGAAAGCCTGAATTTCGCTTTGCTTCTGTGGCTCAGAGATATAGTGGTTTCTTCTGATAAAACTAGCGCAGTTTTTGTGTTTAAAATACTCTACCTTTGTTAATACCTTTGATCCTAAATTTGCTCAAAAGAAAACACTAAACAACTCTCGTGTCGTGTCACATGCAGTAGTCTGCCAGTGAAGCATATTTTTCGTTTCTTTGTCCTTTTTCGCGTTACTATGATGAATCATCGAAAAAAAAAATAAACCACGGGAAAATATCACGGCTGCATTCAAAGATGGAAATCGAAGCAGAAGACAGTAGACAACACCAGCTCGAGTTGCTTCAAGGTCTGTATGTTTCTACAATGAGTGAAAAACTAGTTCAAAATGAGCACCAGAAAACATGAACGTATAAATTGGTTCTGTTATAAGAATTTGGAATATGCACCAGTCCAATAGTGGCTTCACTAAAAGAAAACGCGATTGAATAGGTTGGCAATACTTAACGATTTAGACCACACAAGGCTGACTTCAGTAGCTTCTATTTTGGCCACTTTATCAGTTATAATCTCATCTCACTTCAAGTTGCCTCTCATGTCAGAGATTTTCCACTTCCCCGCGCCCCTGGAGCCTGTGGTTTTCGAAAATTTCTTCCGAAAGGTTTTTGAGTCGCTGATGTTTATATATTTTCTGGAGATTTTCAAATGTTTTAAAGATCTTTAGACCTTTGGATGTTCTAGAAATTCATCGGTATCAATAAAACATTTTCATATAACTCTTAAACCTGATTCCAACACATGTTTCATGCGTGTCAGATGGAGTTCTTATTTGACTGTTCCTTAGTTCCTATTGGTACCTGAGAAAAATCACTAACCCCACTAGCAGTGTGCTAAGTCATTCAGTTATTTTCGTGTACCGATTAGTATGAATAAAATGTCCCATCACTCTACTAGTCATGACTGAGTGGTGTGTCATCTGGACAAAACAACACTGTTGCCAGATTAGCGATTTTTGTATGCTTTAGCGACTTTTTTTCTCCACTCTTCCACTGGCGATTTCCAGCAATGGTTTTGGCTACATTGGTAATTCCATTAAAGTTCGGCTTTCTTACACTTAAAGCCTTTTTATGTGCTGAACGCAACGAGTGATTATGCTGCGCTATCTCTTCAGCCAACATACAATGGAAGTAGGAAGCTTCCTCCGTAGTCATTTTTTTTTTGTACCGAAGCAGCCGGGTCTATATGGCATATATATATCACGCGGCGGCGTCATGGAAGAGAACTCTGAGGAGCAAAGCGCGTTGGTGTAGCGGTAGAAGAGAACTTGATCGCCGACGGCCCCCGAGACTGTTTGTTAGAGAAGAGTCATCGACCAATCGGGCAGCCCTTGTCTGGACAACATCGAGCATAGATAATATAATCGGGGCGACTTCTTAACCTAGCCTTTTCCCAGCAGCTGGCGCTACTGATAATATGTGTTCGTGTCAGATCAAGTCCTCGGTGGTCTGGACTACGACCAGCCGAAATGAACGGTTCTTTAGCAGAAGCCGGCCATCCATCGGAACCGTATGAGCTCTAGGACGCTTTTAGTTCGTCACGGTACAGTACTGTGTTTTGAAAGCATTACACTGTACGCAACATTCCCAAGCAGTGATAACCTCCAGGTCTCTTGTCAGAGAGGAGGAGGTCGCTAATCACTCTGAATTCCTGGATGTAGAGTGCTGTCATCAGCAAAGCTGTGGATTGGGTTGATCATGCAGGAAAAGAGGTCTTTCATATGCAAGAAGAACCGTGTGGGAGCCAAGGCCAATCCCTTGGGAACACCCGCGTTGATCTTGCGGGATGAAGAGAAGGTTCCGTCAATTATGACGGATACCTTGCGGCCAGAGAGAAAGTCAGCCACCTATCTGCAAAGCTTTTCTGGGAGGTCATGGGCTGGAAGTTTGCATAAGAGGGCAACGTGTCACCGCAGGACATAAGCCTCACCGTGATACTGGATTATATTACTCCACAATTGCGTGACGTAAGCTAGGAGGTCCCCTGTGGATCGCTGAAACCATACTGCCTGTCTCTAATCAACCCGAGACGTTCGAGGTAGTCCAAAAGCTCGCGATTTATGCACCTCTCATCACCTTACTTATAACAGAAAGCAGAGCTATAGGCCTGTAGTTGTAAGGGTCGGTTTTAGATCCTTTTTTGGGATGGGTTAGACGTGAGCAAAAAATTTACAGTTTTCTGGTTTCATAAGATATCTGGGGGAGACGCGAAAGAACTGGAGCAAGCTCCACTGCACACCTCTTTAGTACAATCAAGTCCGGACAAAAAGCTTTGTTGGGTGGCGTTCATGGTGGAGTTGGCGGCAAAGATCTTGACAAGCACTTCAGCGTTGGCCTTGGAGTCAGTTACAATCGTTCCATCCTGACACGTAAGTGGTGGAAGGCTACTGTGTGAGAAGTTCTTTTCAATCTGCTCGGCCAACATCCAGAAAGACCGACTGCCATTTGGATGCGATATTACCTTGCCAAATCAGACATATCTTTCATCATTTTCAAAGAAATTGTACAAAATCTTCAAATTTGTGAAGTTAGAGAGTTTCACTTCATACGTTGTTACCAGACATGCTCAAATCATCAGTTGCTGCCGTGATATTCATCCCGACCACTGCATCCCCACGGCTAGGCGACCTGTATGTTAAATTTGTGTTGATAGGGCAGCGGATTATGCTGTAAATCATATGTCACAGTTTTTTTGCACTGATTGCAACGGTTAGATGATACCAAAAATATTTTCATAAATAGGAGATCTTTCCAATTTCTGATCGAACGATCTACCATAGATAGTTAAATCATGATACCTAGTAAATTTTCATAAAAAATCCGCTGTACGTAGGTATATTAGAGCTTTCTTATATTTGTTCATCATTTTGATGATACAACACATCTGCCAAAGAAGATCATAATCAGGATAGTAAACTATGACGAAGGTCCACTGTATGCAAGAATTTTCAGATACTTCATTTGCAATTTGAAAATACGACAGACCATGATAGTGTTCACACTTTTCAAATATTCTTCAAGAAGTGATATCAGTCTAGCTCCAAGTATCATAAGTACTATGTTTGTGTTCCTACTTTAAATTCAAAACTAGCAAATGTGACGGATTCATTTTGCACCACGGGACGTGATCGTCGTTAGACTTGGCAATCCTGCGAGCGACAGATAGATATCCCCTCCAGTCAAAAAGGCAAACAAACAAGAAATATTATCAGTTTTTATGATTTTTGGTCTTTAAAGACATTATTTGTGAGACATTTTTCATGATTTTTTGTCTATGTCGATAGTAATTGCATTATTCATCACGGAGATGTAGGGATTGACACGTCTTACACATATGATTTGTGGTTTAGGATGGATAAGACATAATGTTTTTATTGCTTTGAAGAAATGCATTAACCCATAAAGTAATAAGTGATTATTATTATGATGTAAAGGAATATGAGGAACTTAACAAATTCGAGATTGTTATAAATTAACAAACATCCAAACCTGCTTTTAAATCAAGCAGCTAGAAAATCGATCTATTATTTGCCTCATGCCCATTGGTTTTGAGGATAACTGATTGTTAAATGTAAATTTATAACAGAAATCAAAGTACATGAAAGTTTTCTCTGTACAAAAGCATCATGTTGGAATAAAAAAGTGGTCGTGTTTATAATACAGTCGAATTTTCATGATTTTATTCAATATTTTAATAGAAATCACTGACATTCAGAGACCTTTGACAGCTTCTGTCAAGTTGCATTTCGATAAGGTATTTTTCCATTGGTCCAAGGGACCGGTAAATATTTGGTGAAATTGGCCCTCAATGTATTAACACAGGTTTGGATAATAGTAGTATAAATTGATACTTTTAATATTAATGGTTGTACACATCTGTTTGTAATTATATGTATTTTGAAAACCTAACGACAGTGAAACAAATATAGAAGAAGAGCGAGGAGGTTAAGAGGGAACACAAACCCTGTCGCCAAGGGACCTCTCACGCCATTTAATGCACGTAACACGGGCTTCAGTAAGATGGGTATAACAGAAAGGGATAAACACGGACAAACAACAGCTAAATCTGGATGTTTGTCTCTTCCAGAATGCTTATATTATTGTGCATCATCAAACGACAAGACGTAAACCATATTGAAGATGTCGAGGAGGCCATATTTTCGGACGCTTTCTCGGAACTGTGCTTGCTGTTGAGTACATTTCTGACATTCAAAAAATATATCAACAAGTCTGAATCAATAGTACCAGTTCTAGCTAAAAATGCTGGAAAATAGCCGTCTCCTAATGTCAGACGCCAGGACACATAATACTGAGTTGAGGTACTAGAACGATATCGTTGGTGAATTTATTGTCATAGTTTTTTATGTTTATTTTGTTCCTGCTGTTGCAGTTCCCTATGCATGTTAACTGGGTTGCATAAGCACTTTCTAGTACGGCTTTTTTAGCCAATTTGTCCCCAGATTTATTGTATAGAACCTTAAAAAACAACATTTTTACCTTGGCTGCATGATTTAGGTTTTGTATATCGTATAATTGGATGAATATTAGCTGGAGGCGGTACGCTTGTTTGAAATGTCCCAATAACAAACAAAAAGTCACTGATCAATATTATTTTGTTTTGTCGGACAGATAATCTAACGCCTGGGCTATTGCATATGCTCGGAGCAATATATATATAGAGTACACCTCCGGTAATCTATATTTTATCGAAGTATCCTGTTTTAGTATTAATAATGCACATCCAGTCCCTTCTGTACTGGATCCATCTGTATATGCACTCGTATTTTAAGTAATCTTCCCATATAGCGAATATCCTGGCAACTTCCTATATTATGAATTATATCCACAGTGTCTGTCTATGATATTATGTAAGGTATTTTTGTTGGTTGTAACATTATTACTATATGTAGGCATGATGATATTACGATGTGATTCTGTAGGTTCTGTGTGGAGTTGGCAACAAATGGAATATTTCTATAATGGCCTGAGAAAGCGGTGACCTACCTCTGGTGCGCCAGTATTTATCTACAAGGTCTAATCAAGCCCATTTAGTAACTTTGTTGAGGAGTGAGGAATGCTTGACTTCCAATTCCAACGAAACTTTCTTTAGCTAGTAATGTTGAATACATGCAGTGGCATAATGGATGTTGATGGCATTACACCCAGAAATGCTTCATTTTGAATAGTATCAGGCTGCTTTAATCGATTAGGACACCCGAACCATATAAAATATATATCCTTTACAAAAGAGAATTCCTATGTTTCGACTTGCTCCCAAATAAACTTTCAGGATTGACCTTAGAAAATTGAGACCTTTCTGGCATCTAGCCACAAATGGCTTCCAGGTTAACTTTATCCAGATCGATTTATAAATAGCGATCTTGTCTAACGAATAGCATTGTTACATCCCCTAGCTCAATGTCATGCGATTCTTCACAATTATGTCCAGTGCATACATAGTATAGACTTATCTGGTACGATGGTGAGTCCATTGAATGTTGACCATGGGTTTGATTGCTACCACAAGATGGCTTTTACAGATCTCGTGTTACTTAGGTTGCTTATATATATATGCAGAAGTCGTCAGCATTATGGATGACGTAAACATTGGCAATTGTACCATATAGATCCCTGGTGCATATGTTGAAAAAAATAGGGCTTAGAACAGCCTTTTGCGGAATACCAATTAAAGTCAATCCTGGACTAATTAGTTTATTGTCATGTAACCTGAGATAAGCCAACCTTTCTGAGAACAAATTAATGATAGTGTGTGTGTGTGCTACATTTGGAGGTACTGATATGTGTATGCACGAGCTCCAAAATTGAGAGATGCAAGCAAACATAGCCGATTGCACCTTTTATGTTTAAACGGACTGCTCCCATATAGGATATATTCGTGAATCGTCACGCTGTATACCAGTAGAGGCTGTGTCTGTAGTGAGATTCCGGAAGGACCTGTTAAATTATCAGATGCCATTCGAGCCTTTCATTATTCGTTCCAAGGTTTCAAATATACAAGACAAAAGGTATATAGCGCTGTACGACTGTGCGAGATTGGCGTTTCTTCCTGATCTCGAGATGGTTACCACAATCAGTTTTTTTCCATGTGGATAGATGCTCATCAATAACATAAATGTCATTGAAAATTAAAACAGGAAACATTAAGGCATTTTTTGATATATTCCCCAACATAGATATGTATACGCTATTAAGACGCATGGGTAGAACATATCTTGAACAGTGACGTTATATCGATTTTTTTCACATTATAGGTGTACCAGCTCTCTTTGACATTATTTAGGTTTTTCTACGAGATGTTAACTTAGCACTTAGTTGTACGTGTTGCCTAAACGTCTTAAGGCTTCAGCTATCAATGTTTGGCTCTGACGTGGTGTAAAATTTGCTTCGGAGATGGCATTACTGGAAGTCTAAGCTGTAAGTTGTATGTGTTGATGATAGTTCCATTGGATTCTTGTCTCAAATATGCTTACTTGAGATTCAAAGCTAGACATTAGTTTCGCATCCAGTTTGTCTTATCCATTCTGGAAGTCGGATATGCAAATGTGCTATTAATATTAAAATCTCCAGTGCATATGACTTCATCAACTGTTGGATAAATCGTACTCAAAACACATTCAAATTCATCTAGAAAACTATTAACATACATATTCGGAGGCCTGTATATTAAACCAAAACCGTACGATTTTTCGTTGATTACAATTTTTAACCAAAGCTGTTCACTAAATAAATCACTTGTATCTATTAAGTCGAAAGTGTAACATTCCTTAACATAAGCTAACAGACCACCTCCTTTTGTACCCCGATCTTTCTTTAAAATACTAAAACCACTGCAATTAATAGATGCGTCATCAATACTATTTCTCAACCATGTTTCACAAACAAAAAATATATCAAATTTTACATTGCCAAGAATAATTTTCAATTCATTCAGAGATGGTACGATAGATCTAATATTTAAACATCCGATTTTTATGTATTTCATGTAATAGGCAAAAACAGTAATACTGCAAAAAACTAAGAGTAACTAAAATAACTCAATCCTTGTGTATGAGCTAGCTGAAGCTAAAATACTAAATAACCTTACTAGTAGTATAATATTCCCTGCAAAAATAACTATCCTAAAAAATCAAACAAAAACCGGTACAATGAACATAGTATGGGAGCGACTCATTTGCACTACATACTGCTAATTAAATCCCTATAACTACAAATTGCGTAAGTCGGCGACTTTGTTAATTTTTACAGATTTCATTTCACCGTCGTACTTACAGAAAATTGTGCCATTGTTAGTCCACACTTTTCCACGTTTTTCCACCTTGTTAATGACGTCTTTCATAAGCTGAAATCGATTTGGCGTCAGATCCTCCCTGATAACGATGCCAGTAGACTTCAGTAGTTTTTTCTTATAAAATATGAGATTCTTGTAGAAGGATGAAGCCAGTTTAACTAGGATAGGCCTTGACTTGCTTCTATCAGGTTTACCTAGTCTAAAACAACTTTCCACAGAAGATGGATTAATTTCTACGTCCAGTTTATCCTTCACTGATTGTAATATCTCTTCCATGCAATTTTCCTGCCTTTTTTCCTGAACACTGTAAAATCTCAATGTATTTCTTCTAGTGTATTGGTTCAGCTTATCCTGTTCAGAGAGTATTGTGTCAATTTGTTCATCATGAGCCTGCAGTTTTGACGTTGTTTCCTTGTGCTGTTCCTTTAGAACATCTATGTCATTTTTCAGTTCCTGCCCAATAGCTTATGTAATTGAAGAAGTTAACTGTCGTATAAATTCTTCAGACGTGCACAGTTTAGTAACTGACTCCTTAACTATCATGTGCAATTCATCCTCACTTTTCTTACCAGCCTGCCTTGTTATAGACATCATGAACGGGTTATATGCAATTAAATGCTGGTCAGGAACAGATAGAACCTGGATAAACTTGAGCACTTACGACTAGAAACTATCACTGATCGGACACCAAAAACGGGGAATTTTCACGCACAATTTGCCATATAATTTTGACTTCTTTAGCAGCACGGTACAAACACGTCTACTCCATTATAATGCTCACCCGAGATGTAAAGTTGTTTCACAGATCTTCCTCCCAACTAAAGCTTGTACAAATTTGCCAACCAGAATCTGGTTGGATATGCTGCAAAATTTCAGCTTACTGCCATAAAGCTTTATTGAAAATATTCTTATTTAAGCCCCTATCCAGTACTTCTACTTATTTCTGTCCTTCGTATTAAGAATATTTTTTGCTCCTTCAATGCATACAATTTTCTACAGTACTTGCAGCTTTATACGCTCTGAGTGCTCCCGTCGTTTGATTAAGAGCTTCCATACATTCAAAATCCCATCAGGGTGATGGGGGCTGTCTAGTTATTTTAATGAGCTTTTTGATAGGTATAGAAGCTTCACCCGCAATGTTTATGTTATTTAGGAACCATCTATACTTGTATTTGACGTTTCCGAAATCCAGAGGATTTGAGGGAAGTAGTTACCAAATGTGCCTAATAGATCGCAAGCTCTTGAATTTGCAATGCACTCCATAGACTTCAGCAGCTTACTCACGAAGTTGCAGTAGCCTGGAATAAGATACTCCAACAGGAAATCGACCACCTTATAGGCACGATGCCCAGGGGTGTCAATGAGTATATAAGAACACTTTATTGGACCAGCTTCTGCAATAAGTTGACGAATCAAGCTGAAAATTTAGTCATTTTACTGCCCAACTAACAATTATCACTGCTATTAGAGTTGCAAGAATGATTATACAGTATTCCTTACACAGAATTGTATACTGTAAGAACATTGGCAAAACCCTCTTAGAACAGCTATACAAGCGGAATGGGCACACCCAATAGGACACTTCAGTCATTTAAGAGGTTGCAGGTAACAGTTATACAACAAAAGTGTAAGCCTCTTGCAGCCGCTATAGGACATTTGCGTCAGTGCAAGATTCAGTTTTTGTCAACTATACAACTATTCTGTTACGTGATTCTACTTTATTGCAACCAAACTATTTCTTATGTATAGACGAAGTGAATAATATATATAACTAACACAATACAGACATCTTGTTTACTTACATATTGGCCGTTGTGATTTTCATACACAGGTATATGATAAACTTCTACACTGTGATATAGGGCTATTGAATTACTTGCGCAGCAAATTATATTGTCATTATCGTGCAAAGTAGTTACGCAATTTCTACGGGCTTCGTATTTGATTCATATTTTGATAATGATCAAAAGTATGTCTAGATTTTTAGGATGGAAAACTGAACATATCTGCGTTAAATCTTCCACAAATCCTATATTTAGACACAATTACACTAATGTTTATCACTTTATATCTGTAATTTACGAACTGAAACAATTATTTAATATCAAATAGAGGAATAAATGTTTGCCCAATATGGCGAGTGGTTGTGTATAATCATGGCATCGTCCGTGTTCTCTTTAGTTTATTAGAATATTTTGGTGTTGCCTGCAGGTGTTATACAACAATTTGACAAATGTCAGAAATGAAATACCGACAGAGTCGAATGATTTACCTAGAATTTGTACCAGGTCTATATCTTCTGTTTGAACAGTTGATAAAATCTTTTTAACCAATATGCATGCGTTGTTTGTCTTAAAAGATTGGTTATGGCATTTTAACAAAAATATGACAGCAGAAAGTTAGGTTATGGTGAAGTTGTATACCAACATATTTAGCATATGTACAGCCTTTAACAGTTACTAAACAATAGTTGTATAAGTGGTTCCGTTGAGAGTAATTTGTTGGATAAGGTAGTAAATTTCCACAGCAAAACAACAAGGCTCGGGTTTGTTTTATAAACGTTACCATGGATGCCACCACACAACCATTTTGACTATCCTGCAAATATGCCGTATAAAATAGTTGTATACACGTTTATGCAACAGTTGAAAATTTGTCCTATAAGGTGTTGTGTAACTATGCTATAAGAATATTTTAAATACCTCATTATAGAGCAAATATGTTGCAGAAAGCAGATTTGCATTCCACACAACATTAAGCCAGCATTTTGGTGTTCAGGCAACAACAATAGAGAACTCTTATGGCTGAACGGTTCTTTTACCAAAAGCTTATAGCACTACTTTGCTAGTTGGCTGGTAATCGACCCTAAACATAAATGCCAAAAAATATTAAAATAGGACAAACGTACGTAGGCATTTATTTACCTTTTTCTGTCACTCAGTTATGTTCCTCTCATATAGCCTCTTAACTTGATACCTGTGTCATAGTGATGACTTTGGTAATTATGAAGGCCATTTTCGAGCGGCTGTCATATTGGATTTATAATGACGATACTCTACTTATAACATCTCTCACATCAAGCACTTCCATTTGATACCCATAACATAGGGGGACTCTGAAAGAAAATGAATCCCCTTTTTTAGCATCCGCCATTCTCAAATCAAAATGAGGGCGGTTAATTCATTTTGTATTGTCACGCAAACCAAATGCGTGTACAATATTTCAGCTCAATTGGTTAAGGTTAATTGGTTCAAAATTCATTCCCAAAATTTGCCCTACACATACAAAATACTAACATACAAAAATACTAACAAACAGGTCAAGTTGGATAAAAGCTTGTTGTAGAAATAGAGAATTGGCAGGCTGCCAAAGTTGAAGGTTTTTGTGCATTGACTTGCTTATAGGTCAACAAACAGTCATCAAAAAACCATAGTACGTTATATCAATATTCTTCTCTTAGAAGGGTCTATCTGAATATGTCATAAAAGGTGGTATATTCCATTTAATTGACAAGTCAACAGGGTGTCCCATATTCTACCGCACTTTGATGGTTAGTTGTTTCAACTTTCATAGCCTGCCGGCCTATATTTTGACAGCTGGTAATTAGATAGGCGACCCCCGTTCCATTGAAAAAGGAAATGTCCCCAAGTGGCGCCCAGCAGTAATCCTGAAATTTTCAACTGCCACTCTTGCGCTAAAATACTTTCATATATCAATTTCATGATCTGACTTTCTTTCAGAATTGCTCTAAGTCTAAGATCTCTTATGTGGTTCTTGTCACCTTGAGTCATGGCTAATCTAAGCGAAGTGGGTGAAAAAACCATTCGTTTGAACACATGGTCATCAACATCAAGCAAGTCTCACAAAAGGGAGCTTGGACTGCCAATAACTATGAATTCGGGGAAGAAAGACGCAAAGAGGGACACATTAGGAACATTAAGGCCACCGCAAGTCAACTTCAGTGCCTGAAATTACTCAGAAATGATCAAGTGGATGGACTTTGGCTTACTTCTCCCCCATTGTTGCCTGAAATCCGTGACGATGAGATCAAATATCGCACTGATTACTGCAACACCCATTTCATCCATCGGCTGTTAAACACTGGAACCTTTCCGCGCTATCATAGCATAGAAATCCAAAAGTAATATTTTTCGACCCGTTGTAGGGGGTGGGAGAGGGTATGTTTCATTTGCTATATATATGCTATAATTCTGCGCACCTATTAGGCGTATTTCACACCTCATAACTTTGCCCGTACATTTGACCTTGAAACAGAACTATCGGAGAAGCCAAGATAATGAAATTTTGCAAAAAGTAGTTCATGGTTGAGGCAATCAAAGGCCTTACTTAGATCTATCATGACAGCAGTAGTAACTTTAGAATTATCTATTGCCCCTATGATGTCGTCACAGACATCGAGCAGAGTTGTTACGGTGCTGTGGTTTTTTCGAAACCCCGACTGCGTAGATGGAATTATCTTAAAGGTAGTGACGTGCTGCATCAATTGCTCATATACAATTTTTTCTAATAGTTTTGATAACACTGGAAGGATACTAATTGGTCTATAATCATCAGGTCCGCATGCGGCTTTCCAAATTTTAGGAACTAACCCTTTTTCAAGCGAATAGTTAATTATATGAGTAATCGCTTCAGAACAAAAAGGAAACACTAGAGCTAACATATTTACTATATATTCAAACCATCTAGTCCAACCGCCCGAGAATTTAT
Source organism: Acanthoscelides obtectus (assembly GCA_963669975.1). Lineage (NCBI taxonomy): Eukaryota > Metazoa > Arthropoda > Insecta > Coleoptera > Chrysomelidae > Acanthoscelides > Acanthoscelides obtectus. The sequence goes on from CAVLJG010000006.1 coordinate 66,526,783, forward strand.
TTTATTGAAAATCTGTAATATTTTATCCTTCGTGACCGGTTTTAACTGAAACAAGTTGTCTATAGATCGCAAAACATTGCTATTGTAATGATGAATAATACTGGTATCCACAGAATTATCTGGAATAGAATTTAGGAAATATTTGTTCACTAAATCAGGTTGCAATGTGCATTCTAAAGTATCTTTAACAGGTTTATGTACACCTAGTTGTTTGATGGTTCGCCACCAATCACGGGAACTTCTACCTTCTTTAAGCTGCAGTTCTATATAGGCTTTTTTTTGTCTTCTTATGGAAGCTTTTACAAAATTTCTGAGTTGTTTATAATAAACCCATTTGACTTTGATCAAATCTGCAGAAAGAGCATCCCTTACCCCTTTTTTATATTTCATATATGCATTGTTTCTCAATCTCATCATGAACTTAATGTTTTGGGTGATCCAAGGATAGCGTGGCTTTGTTACTTTTACTGTTTTGATGGGCGCGCATATGTCTAGCAAAATATTGATCAAATCATACAAGTAGCTTAGCTTGGATTCAAGATCTTCGAAGTTGATAACTCCTAACCAGTACATTGATGAAGCTACCTCAGCAAGTAAGTTGGTATCTGAATTCCTTAAATCGCGGATACGTATATATGTTTGTCTGTAGAAGCTGGCTGGATAATCTGTACAAAAGTATACCAAATAATGATCCGTGAAAGGTAGATTTACAGCTCCGGTTTTTGTGATGTTTTAAGTTTTTATCTACGAATACCACATCTATCAGAATTCTGCTGTTATCTGTTACTCTTGTTTCCTGACTTACTATTTGATTCAAACTGAAATCCTCGAAAATTGTTGACATGAATGAATAGTCCAGGCCTTGTTTATTCAAAACATTTATATTTAGATCACCCATGCATACTATATGATCAGATGATGTGAAAACAGTAAGTAGTGAGTCTTCCAGGCCTGTCAAAGCTGTATAATCAACATTGGGAGGTTTGTACACAACACCCACAGCAAATGCTTTTTTCTTTATTTTATCCCTAACCCAAAGTTGTTCAAGGCCCTCTTGTGTTGCAAAGTTAAAATCAGATACTTGGAAGCAATGCAGTCCTTTTCTCATATAGAGAGCGACTCCACCGCCTATCCTATCTTTTCTGTCACATCTAAAAAACTGAAATCCTGGAACATGGATATCATTATCAATGATGTGTGGTTTGATCCACGTTTCGGTGAATCCGATAATATCAAAATTCTGCGACGACACATAATCTTTAACATCACAAAAACAGCTAGTAAGTGATCTAATATTTACACATCCTATGATCAAATTATGCTCTCCGCCTTCGATGACATCAAATTCTGATAATACAGTCATTTCAAAATACAGCAAAAAAAAACACAAAAAACAGATTAAAAAAAGATAAAAGGATAAAAAATGGAAAGTTTTTTAAAAAGTTTGAGATAAAGTTGAAGTTGAAATGGGATAAACTTCCAGTAAAAATTAAAACAGAGATTTGATAAAATGCACTTATCTATTCGAAGTAATTTGTCTTACTTCGTATAAGACCCTCATGTTTTTGCAAACACAGACAATTACTATCCCACACAACATGGTTCGTATCTAGCGTTTTATCTTGTTTTTCATTAATAGACAGACAGTTTGCACAGCATGACGATTTGCTTTTACACTGCTTCCGTTCGTGACTGCCAGCACAAATAGGACATACAAATGCATTTTTAAATTTTTTGTATATGGCCATACTGTCAACACTTAAAACAGCGTGTCACTGACAAATGCTCATAAATACGACATCTATCCCATCCAATATTCAACTTCCCTTCCACTATCACTGACTGATATGACTTAGGATCTAGCTCCATAACAAGATCAAATTTTGCACCTTTAATTGGAAACTTATATACTATATTAAGAACAGCGTCATCATGGCTGACGAGCCTGCTATTTTGATTCACAATTTTGCTTTTAAGAACTTGAGAATCAACATCATACTGATCCGGTATTCCGGTATTACCGAAATTAGACAAAAGGAACCTAATTTTTCCAAAATAGTCTTTGTTTGTTCCTTACTTTATTTGGAATGAGATTTCAAAATAGAAGGTACGTTAACATTGCCACTTTTTCTCCTCTACAAAATGAATGGCATAATTACGAAATCACTAACTCTTTTCTTTCAAACGCCATACTGGATTTTTGCTCTAAAAATTATAGTATAGATTTAAAATATTGACAAGCTTTAGTTATTTGAAAACAACAGAATTCTCTAAGTAGGCCATGAAATTATCAGATAGTCATTTGTTCCATAATACCATCAGCCAAGACATCCGGCGATCCCTATTTCGGATCCCAATGTTGTGATATTATACATACCATGACCTGCATTCGCATATCTGAAAAAGTAATCATCGAATAAAGAACAATATAATGCTATGACTTTCCATATTATCTAAGGGTCGCGTTGAAAACATAGCTAACAGTATTATTTTTTGTAACTGATAGAAACATTTTGAAGTGGAGCATCGACGATGTTACAGCTTCCTAAGCACATTACATATCCCCCATATCCAAACCGACGTACACATCTTGCATAGAAACAATATTATTCTAAGGCTGACGTGCGATGTAGAGCGCCTCCATCGTGATATCAATAACGCGTGTTACAGTAGGAAAGTCTAGAGTCAATCTATTTGACGCCATTTTATTTGTTGTACGATAATTACGAAAACCCATGTCACTCATTTCCGATGGTCAGACTGTCTGCCCGCTAATCCTTGGTCCTTGTATAACTTGGGGAGTGCTGCTCAGATTTAAATGAAATTATCTCACAAGGTTGCCACTATGCTAAGGACGGTAAAGCATCATAGTTGAGTATCGGTCCAGCGACAGCAGAGCTAGGAGGCAAATAACAAAAAAGTAGATATCGATTTTTGACGTTGTTATATTTATATGCTCCCGACTCCGATAATTCTACACAATCATTGGCATGTCCGCAATAGAGTAACATGAGCAGAAATAGGGGGATTGGTAACCCGAGCGACGTACGTTTCTGCCTATTGCTTCATCACTCACAAATGAATGTGCATCGAAAACACCGAAGTGAAAATATATGTCTATCACATATGGACACGGATGCAACCTGAAGAAAAACAAGGATGGAAATATAAGTTGGAGCTACCACCAGCCGCAGGTACATTTGTGGCTTCGGTCTGAAGACACGAGGTATCGATCAACGTCGCCACGGAAGCCAGTTGTAGCTACCTGCCCTGATACTCTAAGCTTATCAGTTGATACAAAGAAAGGCAAGTAGTCTGGTAGAAATTTAGATGAGAAATGAACGCTGATCATGGGCCTGTCCGCAATAAAGGAACAAGAGCAGGAATAGAAGTATTTGTAATCCGAGCGACGTAGAATGAAGAGAATATCTATAGACTAACTGTATGGGCTTGTTTGATTGACTTGATCCATTTAATTTCTCTGTTGTATATGTTAATAGCTTACTTCTTTTCTAGGTTCTTTATGAACTGACAACGGCGTTGCTTGGGAAATTCAGGGTCAACCTACTTGACGCCAGTTTTTCGCTAGAAAGGTTAGATATGCCTGGGCTATTCGCAATCGGAATTTCGAATCAGTCTAGCTGCGCTATCGCCTAGTTGAAACTAACTCTCAGAAACGGGCATCGGTAAAAAGAATCTCCTCTGATTTCTGAAAATATACTTTTCTGGATTTTGTGACCTCTGTTTACTGGATTTGACTAAATTTTAAATCATGCGTTCGCCCATATTTTTTTTAAATATATACATTCACCTTCGTACAGTTTATGGATATTTGTTTATCATTTGCCATCACTGACGAAAACCATTTAGTCAGAATAGTATTTTCGGTCGCGAGGTCAGAGCAGTGGCGGTGTGCAATCAAGATACAGCCCTAGCGTAACTGAGTAAACCATCGTATCCGAGTAACGGCTGCCGTAACACCTTTCTAGGAGGTGCATTATTGAACACTGGTAGAATAGTTGCTTCCTCAGTCACTTTCAGGAAAACCGCAAAAGCTTCGCCGTCATGCATTAATTTAAAGACGAAATTAACATTTGATAACATGAAAAACCTAGGAGTCTACAATACGAGGAATGTCTTTTAAGTTTTGCATATAGAAACATAGTAGGTCGCGCGGATCGAACGTTAGTACTGAATCTTAACCTCACTCTTTAGTAAACTTAAATTCAAATTTTCACAATAATACGTGCAGTGTTCTCACTACAGTGAATTTTTAAGTGTCTCAAAGTCATTAGAAAAATGGAACTCAACCGAGAACATTTTCTAGCCATAATTATTACAACTTTCAGAGACAATTATCGCAACAAGAACACCTTGCTGAGTTACTGTCTGTTGTCGGCAACGAAGCGCCACATCAGTCGACAATTGCCCGTTGGTATGGAGAATTCAAACGTCGACGGTGACGATCCCAGGGTGGGTGCACCAAAAACGGCAGTCACCCAGGAAAACGTCGATGCTGTACGCAAACTCATGATTGAAGATAGACATGTGACATATCGCGAGATTGAGGCGTCCTTGAAGATCTCAAAAACCTCAATTAAAAAAATTTTACATGAAGAATTAGGAGCAAGAAAATTAGTTTCTCGTTGCATACTATTGACTGAAGAGCAGAAAGCAGCCAGGGTTCATTGGTGTGAATAAAGCTTGACCGTTTCAATTCCGGAAACTCAAAAAATGTGTACAGCACTGTTAGTGGTGATGAGTCGTGGACTTACTGTTATAAACCAGAAAATAAGCGACAGTCGGCTGTTTGGGTGTTTCAAGGTGAAGAAAAGCCAACAAAAGTCATCCATTCTCGAAGTGTTTCGAAAAAGATGGTCGCGACATTTGTGTCCAAGCGGGTCATATTGCAACAATTCCTCTTAATGAGCAAATAGCACCATTTGTTTGCCAAAAGTCATCACCGAGCTTCGAAAAATCAACCCCGGAAGAAGAATCATCCTCCACCAACACAATGCAAGCTCGCACACAGCCCAAAGAACAAGGCAGTATTTAACGAAAGAAAACGTGGAATTATTGGACCATCCTCCATATAGTCCCGATCTAAGCCCTAACGATTTCTTTACTTTCCCGAAAATTAAAAACAGACTGCGTGGTCAAAGGTTCCAGTTATCAGAAGAAGCAGTTATCGCTTTCAAAAATGTCGTTTTGGATCTGCAGCAAACGAGTGGAATAAGTGCTTCGAAAATTGGTTCGAGCGCATGCAAATGTGTATTAATCTTCGCGGAAAAAACTTAAAAGACATCCCTCGTATTATTTTGTCAAAAATGGGTGCAGTCACACTTGTATGACAAATGACAATAGCTGTCACAATTTTCGATGATTCTCCAGCGGTTGCTCTAGTCTGCTGCGCTCAAGAATAGAGGCCCTGAAATAGGGTTTTCTCAATGACGACGCTGGTAGCGCCGGTTTTAAGCCGATGTTTGCCTTACCGCCTCCTGGCCCTTGGTAACACTAGGTTATTATCGCTGCGGCGAAATTATCAGTTATATTGTCTACGCTGGTAGCGCCCTCTATGCGCGATGCGTTTGATAGCCATCGTTCGCCATCATACCTGCTACGCCATTCTCATACCAATACCTCTACCGTCTCTGATAGTATGTGTTATTGCCGCTATTATATTCCCGTGCGGTGCCATGAAGCTGCGATACAACGTTAGATAATTTTGTTTACATTGTCATCTATGATGCGATTGCGAGTCTGTAGCTAGGTGGATCCAGGGTTTGACAGTGGAATAAGCTATAGTGTAGGTAAATAGATAGATAAATTCAGTCAAACCATAGAATGTGCAAGCATGTTTGACATGCCAATGTCAATCAAGCGGTAAATATAAAAAATATTATAAATGTATGTATTTATTTTTTTTAAGAGGGCAAGCTAGAACTCTGAAACTCATGGTGCTCTCAAAGTTGGGACTTTCCTTTTCAGAGCGTATAGGTCAGGCAATAATGAGCATGTTTACTAAAGGTTCAAGATAACGGAGATATTAGATTCCAAAAAGTAATAAATGAACTAGTATGGCCTGCTCTTTTGATAATCCCCTCCTATGTTAAAACGTGTGATATACCTACTAAGGGTGGATTTCACAATTTAACAAACCATTAATTTGCACCAAAGGGTAGGAGTATCAAACAGACCGTTAAATATACCCAATTAGCCTCAAGACCTCTCCGTCAAGTTTTAGACAGCAAATAGCATCGAAGTACTGAAAACAAAATACTGTAAAATATCAAGTGACAACTTGTCATTGATATGTTTTCAGTTTATTAAATATTATGAAATTATATAAAACTTAGCCAAAATTTATAAAAAATGCTTGATGTCTGAGTAAAATCCAATTTATTCAGTTTAGCTGAATGTTTCTCCATGTTTATTGCAACTTTTGTAATCCGTATGTGATTATATTAACTTAACATCACCTACCGCATTTTATCCTGCATCTGCAAACTTGCACTTAAAGACCCTTACATGGAAAAGCCTTTTCACTCAAATTTTTGTTACTTGTTGCGTTTCAACACATTCATACACTTCTTTCTAGTTCCTCAACGACAGTTTAACACCACTAGTCCGAAACTGTTCAAGATTTTCAGCATTCATGCATACAATTTCAGTTGCAGTTTTTGTTTTGATTTCAGTGTATAATCAGTCGCACCATCGGTGATGGTACATAGTACACTCAACATAACCACGTATTTGGGGGTTAGTGCACATCTAACGTGTACACGACAGTGTAATATGTAATTCTGCACAAACAAAATCTTGGAGTTGTTCTGCTGTTTTACCCCTGAACTCATGAACTCACCCCACACTTTAATTAAATATCTATTTTGAAAACATACAGGTTTCGGTTTCTCTATTGCTTCTCCGGTGATGCGGTAATGACGGTAATATACCAGTCTGTACCATTTGTAGGCACAAAAATCAGTTCAGGGCAAGCGGAGTAAGGGATGAGGATGCGCGTTTGCAATCATAGGGAACCCAAATCTACACCGCTCGTGTGCTCGACAGCCTGAGTGTGTATGCATATGTATGATTGATATGGGGCATAAAGCTAGAAATGCTACATAAAATTAACCTTCAGATTTATTTCGGGTTCCAGCTCTTTTTTGGCAAGTATTGAATTATTTTGAAAAATCGTGAAAAATTACGTTTTCAGTAAATATTCTGATTTCGGTAAAGATACCGAAAAATCCGGTTCAAGTCCATGCATAGACAATCTGAAACCTGCAATATGAATTTATGTTCTAGATTCTGTGCATATCCATTCATATTCGTCAATATTTCATTTGAAGCTTTTATTTTTCATAAGATTTTAGCAAAATGTAAAATAGTAAAGGCAACACCGCAGCCCAGTTGACAAGAACGACAAGCTGTCAAGATTAGAGATGTTTCGATCCACGAAAAGTATCGATTTGTATCGATTATTATCGTTTAAGGAAGTATCGATCCTCTAAAATATGGGAATAAAATTATCAATATCTAGCGGAAGGAGACAAACAAGAAAAATAATCATTCTATCTGACACAGTGCGGATCAAAAGATAACGATACTCGTGAAATGTATCGATACACCCAAGTGTCGTATATAGAAATATCGATCCAAAATATCGGGTATGGGAAGGAAAAGTATCGATACTTCTAAATATAGGATCGTATCGATCATCCCTACTGTCAAGATGTATTACCCGAGGTACCGACGAGCTGACATATTTGGGTCATCATGGAAATAATTTTAAATTTTCATTTGCATTTTTAGGTGTTGTGCAACGATTTTGAGAAAAATTCCAGGTATAGTCTTATAAAGCATAGTGGTGTATATTTCAACAGTTTGCGGAGCTTACTCCACTGGGGCCAAGGGTTGACGGATCCCACAGGTGTTGTGGGATTTTGAAATATAATAATCAGCTGTTATTCGAATAATGTCTAATATAAATATAACCTAGAACGCGTACTTAGTGAAATAAGAAAGTTATTTCAAATTCTAGTTTTTTGCAGGTTTTAGGTTTGCTGGTAGCTTTACGACATATATTTGGATATTTCTTAATCGCTGTAAATATAGTGTGGATATTTATCCCTGGACATCGGACAAGGAAAAAATTCAACTTTATAGATGTTTGGATATCAAAAATCCTGAATGGTTTTCTGGAAAATAACGTCCTAACACTGTCTGAGTTATGTTTGTTTATATCGTGAAAAAGTGTCAGATTGAATACTGCAAATTTAGGAAGAGATAAACAAAGTCGACTTTTTGAATCGAGCGGCGACAATTTCTAACAGTGTTTACAAACGAAACATGTAACAGGGCACTACTTGAAATTCCTAACTAACTACAAATTAGTTGATTCTGAAAAGGAAGGTCCTAACTTTCAGATGACCTTATATTTTAGCATGGAATTGGCAGTTGAAAATTTCAATATGACGTCTGAGCTTCATTTTGGAACATTCTTTCAAGTAAAGTGAGTTTGCTTCATTTTAAAACTAATCATGGTTACCTTATAACCCTGGAAAATGGAATAACTATAAGTGAAGCCAGAACAGAGTGTAAGACGCTTTTGTTGAAAACTTGAGACGAAAAAGCTTCAGTGCTGTTTAAAGGTTAAGAAGTATAGAATGGCATTGTCTCTAATCGGAAAGAAATATTCCTCCATGTTTAGTTCATTTTATCATTATTTTTGTCAAATAGGTAGTCTTATAACTGCCTCAGCTTAACCTGGGTGCGTGAATTGGCAACACTTATTTCAGCTTGGGTTAACTTGCGTCTAAGAAATTTCAGTGCTGGTTTGATTTTGGAGTCTTCCTTCTCCTAAATAGTTTGCAGGCCAATCCTGATGAGGGCTATCTCACGCAGTCGTTTATAGTACAGCTATTTATTTGTAGTACACCCAGATAGATCGCCATTTTGAGTCTTATTGAATTTAAGTAGGATTTATCATCATTTTATAGCATTCGCACATATTGGATTAGAAATTTCAGCATTTAATTTACACATATGTTATTGTCACGAGAACCAAACCCGTCATGTGAAATCTTAGCTCAACAGGTCAAGGTTAACTAGTTAAAACTTAAAGAACTTGTAATTCAGAATTTTGCGATAGTGGATTTAAAATGGCGTCACCTCATTCTCATCAATGCCTTCCATTAAATTTGATATCCATATTACCGGGGCTACTATGGAAATGATATATCGCCATTTTGTGGCATCCATCATATTGGATTCAAAATGGCAGCATTCAATCCATTCTGCAATGTCACGCAAACCAAACGTTTTATAAAATTTCAGCTCAATTGGTTGAGATCAATTGGTTCGAAATTTAGTTTCAAGACTTGTCACACACATACACACAAACAAATGGTAACAAAAATACTAACACACTAACAAAAATTAAAGCTTGTAATAAAAAGGTTTTTCAGATCAGTGCATCAAAAATATTCAAACTCAGTTCTTGCTTCTCAGGCAACGTAAAGGCTATTGGGCTGTGTAGACTAAGAATAACGTGATCGAGAATTGAATTTTTGTACATAATTTCCTGAATTGCAGCCTACCACCCTACATACTTTTTATCGCCACCCATGCATCTCGCCCAACTGAATTAAATCCTCTGTTTTTGACAACCGAACATTTCCTCGAAATGATATGTAAATTCCATGTTTACAATATTTAGTAGTAGTAGTAGTAGAAAGATTTATTTAGCACATTTGGCTACATAAACAGAACAATTGTAAACAACTTAGAACTAGTAAATTCAAGCCATATGGTGTATGATGTGAATGCTGGGCAACCTATAATTGTAGATTTAACAAGTGATTTCTCAATTTTACTTTAAATTTTGTCAAAGTTTTCTGGTCTTTTATCTCCGAGTATAATTTATTATATTCAATCAACCCTTGATGGAATACAGATTTGTAGCATATGTTATACTTTTTGGTCATTAAATGGAAGTCATCTTTATTTCTGGTATTATGTAAATGATGGTCGACATTTGATGATGTTAAATTAGTTAGACTTGATGGAAATATATTATTTTTTACTTTATAAATGAATATCATTACAAGATATTTGATAAAATTTTTTACATTGAGCCATTTTAATTTGCTAAGCATTTGCCTAATTGGAGTATATTTATCTTTATTTAGTATTATTCTCATGCACTTATTTTGTAAAATTTGCAGTCTTTCAAAAATGGAATTATTTGCTAAATATAGAATAGTCGAACAGTACAAGAAATTTGGAAGAATGATGGTATTATAGATAATTTTTCTGCTATATGAACTCAGACATCCAGAAACTCTCGATAAATATCCCACTTTACTACTAATCTTATTTATAACTTTTTCATAATGAATATCAAAAATTAATCGAGAGTCAACAAAAACTCCCAGGTATTTAAAATTTTCTACGAATTCAATATCCTCACCATCAATATTCAGTTGAACATTTGTACATTGTTTTTTTCCGATTAACAAGGCTTTCGTTTTACTTGCATTTAATTTTAGTCTGTTAGATGCTAACCATTTTGAGACAAGCTTCAAGTCTTCATTTATATAAGAGATACCAGACTGAATATTTTTAGTACTTATATAAATCATAGTGTCATCGGCGAAAATTTGAATTTTGCATTTTTTGACTATGGCAGGTAAATCATTTATGTATAAAATAAAAAGAAGTGGTCCCAGGATACTGCCCTGTGGAACACCCAACGTATTTTCAATTTTTGATGAAATAGTGTCATTAACTTTTGTAACTTGCATCCTTTTAGACAAATAATTTCCAAACCAATCTAAAACACTTCCTGTTATACCATATGCCTTCAATTTACCTAACAAAATATCTCTATCAATCGTTTCAAATGCCCTCTTCAAATCCAAAAATACTGCTATGACAACTTCTTCTGAGTCTATGGCTCTTCTCCAATTCTCAGTTACCAACTGGAAAGCTGTTTCTGTGGAATATTTTTTTCGAAAGCCTGCTTGCGCCTCCACTAAAATTTTGTTTTCTTCTATAAACTGCATTAATTGGTCATGCACTATGGACTCTAATAATTTTTCAATGTCTGGTAACACATTTACTGGTCTCATATCGCTGCATCTTTTAGAATTTTTTATCTTGGGAACTGGTGTTATTGTAGAGCATTTCAAATTTTCAGGAAAAGAACTGCTTCTCAGTGAACAATTGATCCAATTTAATACAGGATATCCCAAAATTTCGAAACAGTTTTTCAGCACGTTTTTAGTAATCATTTCGGCACAGTTGTTATTTGATTTTAAACTGTTTACTTTTTTTCTTAGATAATTCAATGATACGCTGTGAAATTTTGAAAGTGTATGCAACATTTCCCCCTGGAAACTGATTTTCATATAGTCAGGTGCAGCATTGGCAGTACCTACAATATCAACAATACTTTCCACCAGCTGAATCCCCCCTATTCAATATCCTTGTCAAAATATCAATTCCAAAGCTTCGTTCTAGCTGTATGTAGCTTTGTAAATATATGTATATTATACATACACGTTTTCGACGTTACTCTGATGTTGACCCAGTACACTAGGGGGATGATCCAATACAAGTATGCCCAACAATAGTCCAGGCTCGTGATATAAAGCAAATAACCACGATCACCAAGTAGTATGGGTGCTTGGATACAGTGTTTAACATGATAATAAGAAAGTAAATCATGTAGCAAGGTTTAAGGGCCAAGGGCTTTTTTTGATAGTGGAAAGCTTTTACCGCCGCTCTCACGAAGAAATGCTGGGCAGTGTTGCTTGTCGGCCTTTCCTGCTCGAGATATGAGATTCTCCAGAATCTTAGTCGCTCACCACACATCCCACCAGGGTAATGGTTGTAGCATTTCAGCATATTGGGTGGCTAGGTTTTCATACCAGAAGTTACTAATCATCGACTCAACATCGTACATAGGTTCCTTGGTCTATTTTTGTCCTTCTGTACCTTGCTCAGCATCATGCGCCTCACTATTGGTTGAATATCAACCTATTTTCCCTCACTTACATCCATTGCAAAATTCTCAGCTATGAGTTGTCTCTGGTAGTAAACCCGTCTACCACATTCGTTGCCATGTGCGCAGTACTCTCTTTCTCAAGCTCAAAACAACCATGTCCTGTGTGGGAACTATGCAGCTTGGAATCTCTCCGCACCGTTCGCTTGTCAGCGTAGGTTTTAATATCTGGCATCAGACTTATAGTCCATGCACCATGACCATTTGCATCCCATCTGTCCTGCCATCAGACAAAAAGCACCACTGGTCACTTCTAGCTCTGGTGCCTTTTTCTCAGTCAGCAAAGCAATTGGAGGGATTCAGCGCCCAGCAGCAGTCATCGGTGGACTCTGTTCTGTGAGCGTGTCCCTCATACAGCACTACTTTTCATTGACTTCTTAGCATTAGTTACCTATCTTTTTTTTCGTCAAGGCCATGTTACAGAGCAGTCGCTACCCTTGTCAAAATCCTGCGATTCTCACTAATGGGGCTCCATTAAATAGCATTAGCCGTATCAGAGATTCAACGGCTGTATTTACCTGGTCAGTGGTGTGCCTTACATATTATCATTTTCAAACCTTTGTCGAGCCACACACTATAGTCGATATCATCGCAAGGCCGTCAGCAAACCCTAAGAGGCGAGCTCCTCATATGATACAGAATTCACTCTAGAGACCATGCCCGTATTCCACTATCAGTGCCAGTTTCTCTCCCTCTCCAACCTTCACTTCCGGTGAATAGCAATAAATCATATATCAATTAAAAGGTCTTATCATATCCATATAACAACAAGTAGTTTGATTACTTTGCCGGTTCGTCGTTTGATCAATGCAATATGATCTCAAATGTTAGCGATCCTTAGGACTTACTAAGTGATGTATAAAATGCCACACCCAGAATTATTCATCGATATTTGGTAAAAACTTGTCAATATATTTGCTATCATGGAAGTACGCAGATAAAATGTTGAAAGCATTCAGAGCCGTCCTTTTTTGTGAGGGTTTTTTTGTCATATCAACAATATGAACATGTTTACTTAATATTTAGTGATTGTTCTGTGTTGGTTTTATTTTTTTTGTTGTTTCATTGCATGCCTGGAGTTTGCAGACGCGCGGGTTATGTGAAACCGGATATTCTTGTACAGAATTCGCTAATCAGGTAAATCGAAACGGAGCTACTGTAATGAGATGTTGTCAAGCGTGGTTCCAAGAAGGCCTTAATCGACAAGTTAGAGGTACTGGACGTCGCAGAGCGACATTTACCATAACAAATGTAGTTGCGAACCAGTGGTTTGACTGACCCCACAGTGTAGTTGGCAACGATTGGTAGAATTGGTGGAATGGGATATGGAATGGAACTCAGTCGTGTTCAGCGATGAGTCCAGATTCTGTTCGGGCATACTTGATGGCCGTGCAAGAGTAAGGAGGAGACGTGGTGAAAAACGGAACGTCCAATATTCAATCGAGCGGCATATTCACCGCACTGTGGATGTTATGGTATGGGGTGCCATTGCTTACGGCAGCAGGTCACGATTAGTGTTCCTTTGAGGTAGCGTGACTGCCCAGCGCTATATCCACGAAGCATTACAATCACACCTGCTTCCCTTTTTGGAAACATTGCAAGATCCACTTTCCAGCTTCACCTCGTGCACCTCAAATAAAAACTTTCACCAATGAAACGTTTTCTTCGGCCAGTACCCATAGTCAAAATAGAAATTCAGAACCAACCTTCCTGCTTGACCACTACAAGATTACCTGCAGCAAAGTAGGTCACGCCGGTGTTACTGCTCGATCCAGGAAGGTGGAAGTTCCTGTCTCCCTTTTTGAGGCCGTTTGCTTCTACTCCTATGAGTTTCTTAATACACCAAGGATAGTTGTTCACATTTCAATAACTCGTTTTGCAACTCAACCATAAGGAGAATCAATGAAACTGGTCTGGAACTTTCATATGCATGGCGATATGTTGAGTAGGCTGTAGGTTGCAGAACTTACCTTTTTTCATATTTGAGCATTGATTTACTCGTATTCAAACTGAAGATAGGTGACTTGATTTGCGCGTCCAAGAGATTATCCGTAAAGAACTGAAAAACCGTCGAGTCATCTATGAAAATTTGTCACAAGGCCTGAGCCAATCCCTGTCCCTCAACACTGTATGTTTTTTCTCTATTTGTGGCAGAATCTGGATTCGCCCAGAGATGGTACATATAGATTAAGATTAATTATTTTTATTTTACTTCTCACGACCACCGGCGTCGGCCAATGCCGGAATTAGAATTATCCTCAAAACGGAAGATACTTTAGAATGCTTGTACGCTTTCTAACAGAAAAAGCAATACCACAACATATGTTTGCTCTTTATTGCCAAAGAAACGTTCACGTGGTTCTCAGGGGTATAACAACAACTGCGGAGGAATATGAAGTGAAGGAAATGCTGATATTACGGGGAGATAGCCCTCTTGATAAAATTCGTTTAAAAAAGAACGGCGGGAGTCCCATGTCTCTTATAGTTGTTATACTACCATAGGCCGCCAGGTCTCACCGCATTTTCAATGAGCGTGGACTTATGGGCTTGAATATCAATGTGGAGATACAATGGACTTCTGGACAAATCCATCAGCGCCGTCGCTGTCAGAGATGTGGCACTCCCAATGGGCGGCCAAGAGCACCTCAAGCATCTGTAACCACTTACAGATCAAAATACCAGAATCTGTGCAAGCTGTGGCCAAAATGATCATGCAAATAGCTTAGGTTATGAATTTGTCTTCAGAAAAAATATCGAACTTTTATGCGAGCGATAGCAGAGAGCTGTAACGCTAATATTGGGTACAACTTTGCTGCTGTTGCCTTTTCCAACAGTACAAATTTGAGCGCTTCAAGTCCGCTCCGGTCAATGATTTAGCCACTGCCCTGAAATCACATGAATAGATTATACCTCCTCTTCTGCACGCAATATACGCCCTGAAGGCTGTCTTTTCACTGCGATTGAGAGGACCGTTAATGCCTACTGATACAAGGTAGCCGTAATTTAAAAAAAATCTTCTCTGGACCGCTTGTTGGATAAAATAGGTCGGCACAAACGTGAACTCAACCAAGTCCAGATTGACGGATCTATAGATGTTGCGTCGCTTCAAGAGACACTCCTGGAACCGGGCGATAGATTTGACGTCCCAGATTTTGAGGAATGGTGGCTTGGTCGTGCTTGTGAGACGAGCTATCGACTAATAAAGAAGCACAATTGTCGAGATACAGACCATCGGGGCAGCTTCTCTGGGGGTAACTATGGCACCATGCATTTCTCTGAAACTCACGTCAGTGTATGTAAGGTGTGGTCCTCGGCTTTAAGAGATGGACCTGGAAGTTTTGCTAGACTGCGCGGGACCGTTAATTGCTGTGGGGGATTACAACTTCAAACACTGGCCATGGAATGAAAAGCTAAACACATCTGGCGGTGCTTGCTTGTATAATCATGTCATACAACATGGATGCCTCGCATACTCCACGGAGGAGTTGACACACCATCGATACGACAGTCTGTTAACACCCCACGTGATTGATTTTGTTGACGTTCAGAGTGACCATCTCCTAGTCACCTTGGAGGTAGGAACCGGACAAGACCATGAAGAAACTCCTCCTTCAAATTCTATAAGTCTATACTTGCGACATTTCCCAATATTGCGGTTATATATTATAGGTACTACGAGCTAACTAGATTTTATTTTATTTTATTTTAAACATAATTGCCCAATAGAACTATTCCATGCATGTTGTACAATAGCTTACATTACAGAACAAAAAGCCTGCCGCTGTATAGTTTTAAAAAATACTTAAAAGTTCTTCTGCTCAATGGTGCTTCTTAAAGGCGTTTTTCTCCAGCATTATATTTTTAAGTTAATTTTTGTTAAGGTTGTGATCAGCTACATGGGCATTTCCCTCCTTTTATTTTCTTTACAGCTGTACTTTTTTACCATCTATTATTCTCATGCAGTAAATGGTTAAGTGTAAGAATAGCTGTCATAGCTAAACTTCGCCATTAAGCTGCTCACTCATCTAATTATAGATAATAATATATGCATTATCTGTAATTTGTTTTTCCTAATAAAAGACGGCTAATTATTATTATTACTATAATTGGAGGACCATATAATGGTATATTTACTACATATAATGTAAAACTAAGTTAAAAACAGAATCAGCTATTATAATAGTACCTGAAATTCGACAAGATCTTACTGATACAATCAAAATTAATGTCAGAATTGTCTGCTATGGAATTGTAATTGTTGCATATACCTGTAGAATGTAGCGGAGGTACCGCATTAGAAAGTTAGAGTTATTCTCGTATTTAACCGTGAAATACAGAAATTTAACCTCTGAAGAAGTTCTGGTGCATCCACTCTATCGTGCAAAAGCTTATGAAGGAATGACAGACCAGCAGTGGAACGTCTTAACTGTAGAGACTCTAGTTCAAAACGATGCAACAGGACAGGAGTAATCAAACATAATCGGGTTCATTTTACGACAATATGAACATACGTTGCATTTGGAAATATTTAAGAAG
This sequence comes from Acanthoscelides obtectus, assembly GCA_963669975.1. NCBI lineage: Eukaryota > Metazoa > Arthropoda > Insecta > Coleoptera > Chrysomelidae > Acanthoscelides > Acanthoscelides obtectus. The sequence goes on from CAVLJG010000006.1 coordinate 66,543,389, forward strand.
AGAATATTATTGTCGCACCAATGTGTGATCAGCAAATAGTAGAGATTCACACTTTAGTGAGGCGACTAGGTTATTTATGAAGAATAAAAACTGCAAGGGACCTAGGTTTGAACCTTTGCGGTACTCCAGAGGGAACAGTATAATTAGCTGAAGAATAACCATTATAATAAGCATATTGCGCCATATTAGAGAGATATGAGCTTAGAAGACCGACTAACGAGTCACTAAGACCGAAATAATGAAGGCTATCCACAAGAGGATGATGGTTTAATTTGTCGAAAGCCTTGCTGAAATCCATGTAAATAACATCGACTTGTTGTTTATTGTCTAACGATTCTGCTATATACTGCGTAATTGTCATTAAATTTGACGTAGTGGATCTACCTTGATGAAACCATGCTGTGATGGTGTAATTAGGCTTTTAATGTCCTCGAAGATAAAAGAGTAAATGGCCATTTCAAAAGCCTTTGCAAAGTTTTTCAAAATGCTTGTAGCTCTATAGTTGAGTACATTAGATTTATCACCATCTTTTAGGAGCGCACACACCTTTGCGGTCTTCCAAACATCAGGAAAAATTCCGCTTTTTAATATAGCATTGAAAATTATCAGCATCGGCTTAGCGAAAACATGAGCACAATCATTGATGATAAAGCTGCTAGGTATTTGATCTCTACCAGACGTAAGTTTATTTTGAAGCTTAGACAGAGACTTCAGTACATCAGGTTCTGTTAATTCCTCTCTATAGACACATGGTGTCGAGGTGACGCTATCTAAATAAGAGGGAAATAGTCGGCAAATGTATCAATCACACCTTGTGGAGTATTAAATACGTTGCCATTGAACTGGACTTGGCCTGGTAATCTGCTAGAGTCTCTCTTATCCCGAATGTATGACCAGAACTTCTTCGGGTCGTTGATTATACTGTCCTCGACCGATGACAAGTACTCACTGTAAGCAACTCTAATTTGCCCCTTTATGATTCTGCGCAATCTAGAAAATTCATTGTAATAGTAAGCATTGCTTGTTCTCTTATATTTTCTGTAGTAGTAATCCTTCAAATTTATGTTACTCATAATTTCTCCAATATACCAAGGAGGATACCTGAATTTGCAGGTATTGGTATATTTAGGAACATAAATATCAAATATGATGATAGATGCTGCTTTATCGGAGTGGACAAGACTCGTTCAAGAGAAGCCTGCAACTATCTTAAGAATAAAGTGTGCTGATACTCCTTTTCTGCCTGGTTATATTCGCCAAAAGATCACTTATAAACGATCAGTCATTAAGATCGCTAAGCGCAGTCGTCGAATTGAAGACGTTAGAAGGTCTACGAATCTTGTCCATTCCATTAGAGACGCATAAACAAATGTATCCCTCTTTTTCACGTTGGAAGGTCTCTAATAAATGACAAGCGGGAACAATTGCCACCAATCTACGGTTCTGGTCCACCTAAAAAAAAAGCGACAGCTTCTGTAGAGACCATGAAGAGATAGTTTTCTCCTAATGACGACTTGGATAACTATCTTGAAGAGGAAGAATACATTCAAAGATTCGTTAGGATCATAATGCGCGCAAGGCACCGGGAGAGGATCGAATCATCAGCAAGGCGCTGAAGCTTTTGTTGCGATGCTTGCTTAGGCTCAGTTTTTTCCAACGGACTGAAATTTCGTTGAAGCTGTGATGATTCCGAAAAAGGGGGATCATTTTTTCAACAGGACTATCGCCCTATAAGTATATTGGGTTTTACGTCTAAACTGATTGAAAATATTGTTCATCTACGTACGAATCGGATTCCATGCAAAGCACAGTTCGGAGCAACAGGCAACGGGACTTAGTGGAAGCGATAACCTCAGGATTCACTCAAAATGAAAATACTGACAAGATGTAGCATGTAGGTCAGCTTTATATATTAAATAATAAGGGTGTAATGCTGCGGCTAATGAACGCTAATGGACTGTATTTTGCTTCTGTTTTGTAGACACTAACTTAAACTTTAGACAACAGATTTTATTGGGAACTTTACATTAAAGTAATGAGTTTACAATTTAAGTGGTGTATATTCATCTTCATGGATGGCGGATGAAAGAGGTGGAAGACGGTTCGCCCGGTCCGACATTGCCGTGTTGTCTGGTCTTTCGGGATTCTTAATAAAGGGGTTTTCGTTTTCACTGTCAAAATTGCTCAAATCCTTCTTGGAAGGAAGAAAGTGCAGGATAAAAATTAAGGATTCGTATTTTACGTATCATCCCATCATCGAAGGCGTGCTCCAAGGCTCAGTCCTGGGACCTATTCTTTATTCTTTATATATTCATGATATTTCTTTTCCCACCCAGTGCCAGGTACTTTATGCGAATGACACGGCTCTGGTGGTCTCTCCATACTCGCATGATCGCGTGAGTGGAAAACCGTAGGATGCCGTGGATGAAGTTTCTGAATGTGCCTTTCAGTGAGGCATTAAAATTAGTGACTTCAGGACACAGACCACCTACTTCACAAAGAGGCATTCTGCTGCCCCAGAACAGCGAATCGTTTCAGATGTCACATTTTATCAAACTATGATACCGAAAATTCATATTCAAAATTTAACCAAAAATGTATTGATAACTTTTCAGTACTTGTATCCGCTTTTAAACCGAAATTCAAAAATAAATGCCTTAAATAAGCTTCGCCTTCATTCTATGATAGTCCGTCCTGCTTTGACCTATACATGTGGTGCTTTCTGCTTTGCCTACTTTGTCATGCAAAACGAAATTCTTCATACTATAGTATGAATTCAGAGAGATCTGCAAGCTCCTACCATCACATTACTGGCTAGGACGCGTTACGATAGCGCAAACTCCCGTAGTGACCTTTTGCTGCGTGCCGCGGTGGTACCGGCTCAAGTACCTAAGCAGAGACCCCTTCTGACTATCTAAATTATACATCTTTTGGCAATAATCTATCCAAATTAACCAACTTTTCCCCTTATTAATTAATTCTTTTCACCCCTTTGTCTCTCCTTTCTTCTTTTTTCTTTTCTTCCGTCTTCCTCTACCTTCTACTTATTAAAATATCTGCCTTGGCTAGGCTCAGGAGGAATTTGAAGAAAGAGCCATTATTCTGCCAGACAAGACCCAAGGTCCAGGAAGCATTAAAATGGCAAACGACGAGACGAGACGACGCGTGTGGACATTTCACTTTAAATCTGTACTTTTTTGCGAAAATATATTAGAGTGCGTGAATTCGGTACAATATAAGTGTTTCTGGTTCTGTTTCTGTTGTAAAAAAATCACGTAACGTTTTCCTTTACAATTTTGGTCACTTACCTGTAATTTGAATTTCTCTTTATTAATGACAGAGTACGAACTCCTAGGCTGAGCCCTCTTCAATCATTTCACACGTATTATATCCTTCTTTCTTAGCGACTCAGTATTGTGTTAAAGTGTTTTGGACATTAATGTTATAATATTTAATTAATGACTATTTCAGAATTCTCCTCATGAAGTACCGCTGGTCCCTCGTAGAGTTGGTTTTCTAGGGTCCGCGCATTGGCAATCAACAAAACACTAACCTATATAAGAATATTTGGTTTCCTATCGAACATATCTTCTACAAGGCCACTCATTGCGTTGATAATGGTTGTGGTTGTGCGTGGGTCGTTTGTTTGACTTGGAGATTCTGGGATATTAGGCCCCAAACACCAGTTTATGGAGTAGCACCTTTTTATTTTGTACCTTACGTTTAGTTGTTTTGGATTGGGTGCTACCCCCTAAAATCTTTTTATGGGATTTTAATCTTCAGCAGTAAGTTCTTTTTTCTATAGCATCGGACCACCTGCATTAATGCATGTCCCGAAGAAATTTGTTCAATATCTGCTTCCTTTCAGTGAGAAGGTATTGAGGAGAATCACAATTCACACTCCTAGAGTGTTGTTTTGTAGCTGCCTTGTAGCTCTTTTGCAGCCGCTTTTTCCGGAAGCCACCACTTTTCCCTAGAAAAAAAAGACCTTGTGAACAGGTAACATATCAGTTTAGTTAACTCTTTAATATATATTTGCAAATTGTTGTTGTTTTTGTTTGATATTTTTCGTATTCAAATATGGGGAAGTGCCTACCTGTCACCTTCTATTGAGCTCACTCGATAGATTGATCACGATTTTGATTTTTGGCTGCCATAACTTCTTTTCAGACAAGGGTATACTACTTTCGTACATTTTCGCCTATGCTTTACTTTTCTTAGGCCCAATTTCACCAACAACAGTCCGTTATTCTCCACATATAGGGTAACAGACCGTCAGATACAGCGAATGAGCTTCAAGTTCCAATCAACAAATTTTAGTAACCAATAGCTATGAAATGTTGAAAACAAAATACTGTCAAAGTATGAGATTACAACTTGTCATTGAAACATTACCAGCTTATTGAATATTAAGAAATTACATATAATTCAGTCAAAATTTTAAGAAATGCTTGATTTTGGAATTAAATTCATGTTTTAATTACTATTGTTGATTTTTTATTCATGTTTATATTATTTTCTTCAATTGATATGTGATACAGGGTGTTTTTTCCTATAAATCTCTTGCAGATAGCCATTAAGCACCTACTTGATGACAGGCTCTACCAAAAGATATTGCTCGTTTCCAAACATTCATTCATTTACTTGCCGTTCATCAGAACCATTATGGCACCTTAGATTGATATTCCCACAAAACCATTCAGGTTTTTTGATATCCATACATCCATGAAGTTGAATATTTTTCGTTTTTCAGGAACTGAACAAACATCCACACTATATTCACAGCGATTAAGAAATTCCCAAATATATGCCTTAAAGCTACCAGCAAACCTATAAAACCTGCAAAAAACTACAAATTTGCCATATTTTTCTTTTTTTCACGAGTACACATTCTAGGTAATATTTATATTAGACATTATTTGAATACAGCTGATTATTGCATTTCAAGGAGTGACACATGTTTGGGCTCTGTCAACTCTTGGTACTAGTCACAAAACATACTCTGAAGGTTTAATTCCATGCTATTCAATCACAACACGGTGACTTGTGTAGTTGTCAGCGGCCAGTTTGTGGAGGTGCGACAGGGTTGCCAGATTGTGCATTAATATCCCGTTTCACCCTCTTGGTCCCAGTAGAGTAAGTTCCGCCAACTGTTGAAATAATATTTACTCTACTATGCTTTATAAGACTATTCGTGACATTTTTCCCTAAATCATTGCACAACACTTGAAAAAATGCAAATGAAAATTCAAAATTATTTCCATGACGCCGCAAGATAGCTCCGTCGGTACCTTGGGTTATACATCTTGACAGTAGGGATGTTCGATAGGATCCTATATTTAGAATTATCAATACATTTCACGAGTATCGTCATCTTTCGATCCGGACTGTGTCAGAAAGAGTGACTGCCACTTGGCTGCGACATTACCCTGCCAAATCAGACATATCTTTCATTATTTTCAAAGAAATTGTACAAAATCTTCAAATTTGTGAAGTTAGCGAGTTTCACTTCATACGTTCTTACCAGACATGCCCAAATCATCAGTTGCTGCCGTGATATTCATCCCGACCACTGCATCCCCACGGCTAGGCGACCTGTATGTTAAATTTGTATTGATAGAGCAGCCGGTTATGCCATAAATCACATGTCACAGTGTTTGTGCACTGATTGCAACGGTTAGATGATAAAAAAAATATTTTCATAAAAAGGAGATCTTTCGCATTCCGGATCGAACAATCTACCAAAGATGCTTATAATCATGATACCCAGTAAATTTTCACGAAAAAAATGCAAAACCAGCAAATGTAAAAGATTCATTTCGCACCCTCCACCACGGGACGTGATCTTCGTTAGACTTGGCAACCCTCTAGTGACATATACATATTCCCGCCAGTCAACAACCGTCAGTCAAAAACACAAACAATAAACATTACTAGTTTCGATGATTTTGGGACTTAAAAGGATATTATTTGTGAAACATTTTTCATAATTTTTTGTCTATGTCCATAGTAATTATTGCATTATGCATCAGGAAGATGTAGGGATTGACACGTCTTACACATATTATCTGTGTTTTAGGATGGACAGGACATAATGTTTTTATTGCTTTGAAGAAATTCATTAACCCATAAATTAATAAATGATTACTATTATGACGTAAAGGAAGATGAGGAATTGGATGGAATGTATTTTATAATCTATTTTCTTGCAAAATACAGACAAATCCACACTATTCAACAGGTATGTAATGATAACTTTCAGTATATTGAATCTGGTAAATTCGAGAGTGCCATGCATTAACAAACGTCCAAATCTGCTGCCAAATTTAACAGCTAGAAAATCGAACTATTATTTGCCGCATTCCCATTCGCTGAGGGGGATAACGGATTGTTAAATGTAAACCTATAACATATATCAAAATACATGAAACTTGTCCTGTTTTTTCTGTACAAAAGCATCATGTTGGAATCAAAAAGTGGTATTGTTTATAATACTGTCAAATTTTTACGATTTTACTCAATATTTCAATAGAGATCACTAATATTCAGAGACCTTTGACAGCCTCTGTCAAATTGCATTTCGATAAAGTATTTTCCCATTGGTCCATAATTGTTGGTGAAATCGGCCCTTAGAGTGTTATAATAATAAGTTTTGTCTCACATAGCTAGTAGATATTTACACAATCTCTCTCTCTCTCTAGGGCTTCTTTTATACCGAAAATTTTGGAAACGAGACAAGCATCTCCTGTCTTGTGTTATGCCTCACATCACTATCCATTACTGGGCACTGGTTTTTGGCCTGAATGTTTGTGTTGCGTCTAGAGCCGTAACGGGAGGAAGACCACTTTCCAGATAAGTTCAGGCTTGAGCGTTAAAATATTAATTTGTAAGGCCTTCGTACGTGTACGTATGGTAAACGTTTTGCGGGGTTGGTTATCACGGTCTAATAATTTTATTGTGCGGCAGTCCTTAATAATATCTTTTTTTTAACTTGCACTCCAATGGTGGTGCATATGTGTTTGATCAGTTAATATATTCTGATTTTTTTTAATATCCTCTTCTATTTGGCTCTATGTGTAAAATTAATTAGGTTACGTCGTTGCTGTCAAGTTCCGACTAACATCCCGTAGATTTGTGGCTTAATCTGTCTCAAGTCACTGGCGCTCTTAACCCCCCCCCCCCCCCTACTTTCCGCTTTATTGAATTAGGGCCTAAATTTGTATGCCTCTAGACAGCTGGAAGGAAAGATAAACCACACCACTATTTCCCCTTGCTTATAAAAAAAAGCGTGGCACTGTGGCAATAACAGGCTGTATGATCCATTTTTTTATTATATATTTAGTCTAATCATATTAGACGAAAATACCCACGGTTTGCGAAATAATTGTAAAGTCTGGTTTTATTGCTACAAGTTGTTCAAGGGGCTTTCAAAACATGGACGCATAAAATGGGTACACCAATTTTTGTGGGAAAACTTTTTATTTGACAACAAAGAATGAGAAAACATGTTTTTGGGATTTAAACAGAAGTGTTGGCAAGCACGAAAAACTCTTATATAAGATTTTTAGGTATTAATGAGACCTACAAAATGAGACCACACATAATAAGATCCGACTAATGGCAAAAAGTTATGGCCGAAAATCGAGGCAAACTGCAGGTTTTGTGTTGGTAATGCGACGATGGTTTCTCGCAGATGTTTGAAATTCTTCATATTCATGGGATTCGTACTAAATAACCACAACAAAATTGGATTAGGTTGGTGAAGTAGTTTTTGAGAATTTCTAATTGTTTATCCCAAAACACCTTTTTTTCGGTCATCACTTCTAGTTTATTGAGCAATATACAGGGTTATTTCAAAGGGCATTTAATAGCAAAATACACTAGTTTACCTTGCTGATATGAATCAAAAACCATTCTGGAAGATAAATGTTATTTTTATGCAAAAAAAGGATGGGTTACGTTTTTTCTTCTAAACAAATTCAAACACTTCGTATTTGTGAGTACTTCGCAACAAAAGTTGATAGGCTTTATTTTAAAATGTATATAGTAACGTATGTTTTTCGAATATCGTAGCGCGTTTGTTCAATTACTCACAAATACCAAATGTTTGAATTTGTTTAGAGGAAAAAAAGCTTAACTTTGTTTTTTGCATAAAAATGACATTTATCTTGTGGAATCGTTTATGATTCATACCGATAAGGTAAACACATGTATTTTGCTATTAGATGCTCTTAGGACGAACCCTGTATATTGCTTAGTAAACTAGTAGTGATGGCCGGAAGACAGGTGTTTTGGGATAAACAATTAGAAATTCTCAAAAAACTACTTGATCTTGATGCTTCAATTTTGTTGTTAATACTTAGAAGTATGAATTATACGGACTTGAAGAATTTCAAGTAGTTGCGTGAAATTATCGTCGCATCACCAATCAGCATTTTGTCTCGTGTTTCGTCTGTAACATTTTTGCTATTACTCGGATCTTTTTACGTGTGGTCTCATTTTGTAGGTCTCATAAAGACCTAAAGATGCTATATGGAATTTTTTTCATCCCTGTCAATAATCGCTAAAAACAGATTTTCTCATTCTTTGTTGTCAAATAAAAAGTCTTCTCACAAAACTTGGTATACCCATTTTATGAGTTCATGTTTTAAATACCTCCTGGATCAACTTGCATCAATAAAACCAGACTTTACAATTATTTCGGAATATGATTAGACAACTTATAGTAATCGGCGTTGCCAAGGGGCATCTACCTCAACACTGGGCTTTTAATTCGGCAGTTGTGAGGTGATTTTGATTCATTCATTCATTTGACTTCCTGCTTCGTTGAGCACTCAGTCCCATTTCAATACTTGTTGAAAGAATTGTATACCTAACAACAACATTGAAAAATGCAAAATAGCGGAAAAATAGGTATTCCGATCTTGTTTCTGGTTGATGGAGAAAATTTTTCGCACTGTTCGCTTTCCAAAACCACGAATTAAGCAGAAATGTTCATATTCTGAACCGTTAATAAATATTTAATTTCATTGCTGGCTTCTCAAATACTGAATTGCATAAAGCCGACGAAAGAATCGTCATGAAGGAGTAATTAAGTGCATACAAGCTTAATAGTATCAAATATCCAAAGCAAACCGACGTAAAAGTGACAATTATACAAGTAGCGCAAGTAATATACAACAATCTGTTTGTAAAGTAATAAAAATCTCAAACACTAATGCAACCCTACATTAATGCCAAGTAATTTCAACGAACAATTTGTGATTGATAAAATTTGCCTCAAATGTTTCCTACAATGACTACATAAAAATATTAGATATTAATTAAAAATTCCTTTTAACCAAAATCACTTATAACTAGGTAAGAGAAGCCATTTCAAAACTGAATAACCTCAGAAAGCTCAGATGCATATGAGTTCAGTACAGAAGTGATAAAAACTATAGCCATCTAAATTATCGTTCCCTTTAATATGTGGATTAGGAATAATATAGATTATTATTTCATCCTCCTATATTTAATAAACATGTTATTATTCTTGTATATTCCCGGTATTTACTTATCTAATGAGTTGCTGTTAATTATGATGTCAATTATATCGGTGTATACCTTCTTATATTGATGAGTAAATGTTCTTGTCTACTTTCCCATCATAGCAAATTCCTTCACGATACCGATTTATCATAAATACGCATATTGTCAGAGGTAAGGTTACTCTATACTTTGCTTTACAACCTTTAACATCTCAATAAATAATTTTTGAAGTGGTTCGTCACCTTTTTTTATTTAATTAATAGCTGCCGACATTTTAAACGTTGTCTTTGAGTTGTTCCTATTTTCAAGCAACGTGATAAAGACGACGCAACAAACTATAGGCCCACATCTCTTAATCCAATTACTTGCAAAGTACAGGAAACAGGAGAATCAAATAGTTTAATATTTTGAACCTTATAGATTATTTCTTTCCTGTCAGTTCGGATCCAGAAAAAATGGCTCAACTCCACAAGCTATCAGTATGCTCATCGTTACGATAATCAAGTCAGCTTGACAAATTTCTTTGTTTAACTGCATTCAGTTTAACATACTCTTCAACAAATTAGCTCGTTATCATTTCCACAACACAAACTTCAAGCTCATGAAGCCGCATTTTAACAACAGAAAGCAATATGTGTGCTTTGGAACCTACAAATCATCCTCAATGCTTGACAGAAATGGAGTACCTCAGGGATCTGATCTCGGGCCTGTACTACTCTTAATTTATATGAACTATTTACCAAATTTTAACCAAGCCACAAATACACATTACGCCTAGCTTATTTCTAACAAAAAGTCTGGCTTGCAAAAAAAACCTAGGATAGTGGTTTATTGCTTACAAGTTTACCATGAATGACTCCGAAACGCAGACATCTGCTACCAACCTACATAAGCATGACATTGATAAACTGCAAGCCGCAAATTTTATAGGCATTTATATTGATGGGGTGCAGATGTGGAGCATCTTCTCAAATCTGTTTATAGATGGATGTTTGTAATCCGCAATCTAAAAGCAATGTCGGAAAGTATCCTTCTCACAAGCTACTACTCAAATTTACACAGCAAGTTGATATATGCACTTATTAAGTGGGGTCTCACATGGCTAAAGTCTTTGGGAAACAATCACGACGCGTGAGATATCTGTTTGGCTTAAAATATACAGAGCTATGTAGAACCACATTCAAGATAAAACAAATAATGAAATACCTATCCTATACGTTTCACTGTGTTTAAGTCATGTATACAACAACCAAGGGAAATATATCACCCATGGCACGGTGCATCAATATAGCACACGAAATTATCTGGTTTGGCCACAATTAAGCCTAAGGAAATGAATATTCTGAGCCGACTTCGTTGGCATTAGGTCCTTCAATGCCATGTAGACAGATTGGCAATAGTGCATTCAAGAACAAAATGAAGTACCTAACTGAAAAAACCTCTTACATATTTGATGAGTTTCTAAATGACATTTCAGAGCTAATACTCTGATCGTCATAAGCTTTATTTTATTCAATTGGTCTGCGCTATATTTTATCCACTTAATATGTTTGAATGCCCTTTGTTTTTATACAATTTGTGCGCTTTTAACAGTTTTCCCAATGTGATCGTCAGAACAATTTTATTCAACTGTTCGTGCTATTTACATTTAGTGTGTTTATACTATATTATGTATCAGTCTCGTCGAAGTAAATACTACTTGTAGTACCTTCGTATCTCACCAAACACACGAGTTCAAATTACGCACACCGCGCCTCCTACCTTCCTCCTCTCTGGCCTCCTATAACCTCCCAACTGTTGCAACAACTTGGCTTTGAACAAAATGTGAGGCTGTAGGACGTCAAAGAGGAGGAAGGTAGGCGGCGCGGTATGCGCGCTTTGAACTCCTGGGTTTGGTGAGATACGAGGGTACTACAAGTTGTATTTACTTCAACGAGACCTTCACATAATTAGAATCGAACATCACTTACAGGTAAGTTCGTTTGGTCATGTAATCCTTGTTTTAATTTTTCTGTGATTGCGTTTTGCTCTTTCACCTGTTATCAGTTACATGTTGGTGAGATTGAAAACATTCTACATATTGAGAAGCGGTGGGGCTAAAACAGAACTAAGCTCAAAGACCGATGGAGCTTTACAAAATGCTCCTTTCATATTCTATATACTAGATTTGTCCAAGCATCTGCTCCAATATATTTCCGATATTGGATTAAAAACACGTAAAATGGTATTAATCCCAAAATGACAAACGAATTCTCATTTTTTTTTTACCATAAAAGTCCTTTTCCAATTGAAAAGATATATCTAACTTTATATAATGCATTGATATTGGTCTGTGTACCAGAATACTCATTCTCCTTCAATGCTAATTTATTTGATACTTACTGTTAGCGTCCCTGGTCAGCAAAATATGTTTGGTAAATCGCTTAACAAATGGGTAAATAAAGGTTTCGAAATGCTATACAACCTAACCGCAAAGTATTGTATCAATATAACACGTCCATCCTTCCACCACGGTTACCGCAAAAACAACATAGCAATGGGATTTTCAAATAGCATCTGCATATCATACAGAGTGATTCGAAACATGGTGGCAATATTTATGGCATAACAAAATCATTGTATCGAGAAAATTGACTTTAAACATTTTTATTGAAACCTTTTGCTTTAGTTACAATTTAAAAATTTAGTTAAATTAGTTTGTAATCATCTTGTTTTTGTAACAAAGTACTCACGGAATTAAATAATCACTCCTTAAGGTTAGTTTAACGCACAAATGCAATTTTTAAAAAAAATGTTACATTACACCTCTTTCCACTTGTGTTTTCAATTATTGTAATACTGAATTCCAGAAAAAATGCCGACATCGAGCAGTGGATAAAGGCATATACTTCAGATTTCGAACATGTTTTTTTACGGTAACCTTGACAACGATGTCCAAGGTCAAAACCATTTTCACACAAGGGCATAGCTAAACGTAAAAGTTTCCGAACACAGTAATGGCCATGGTAAAGCTCAGTTTCAAGAACAGCAGTGAAAAGCCAGAGAAATATTGAAAGATCTCCTGCCTTTGAGTCCTTTCGTGTGCTCCAACTTCAAATGATACAACAATCTTTTCAAACAAGATGTCATCAAGGTCAAAATAATTTTCGACCGTCGTCATAACGAAAAATAGAATTTCTCGCCCAATCCGTCTTCGGAGTCAAAAGCATAGGGTCCCATTTAAAAAAGAACTTCCCATATTTGGTTCAATCTTCGAGGTCATGCTCAAGGTCAATACCTACAATTTTACTTTCACAATACATCCATCGATTAACGTATTTTACCTGAAGAGATCCAACCTAATGCTATGTATGCGTCCAACAAATTATGCGCGCTAGAATGAACCCGCAACGTCATCTATGAGAATTTTTCACAGCTGCTCCTCTATTTGATATACATCCTTTGGAAAGGTTAGTGTCGTAGACGGCGCTGTAGCCAGTTATATGGCCATGAAGGGCTGCAGAGATCGATTACTTAAAAATTGACGTTAGATAATTATGAAACCTTAGGGTTATGGTATCACTCGTGTTAGAAAATCGGCTAAAATATTTTTACAATGGTGGTACAGCGGTGGCACCGTAGGTAGATATCAAGTTGCTAATTTTAAGTGGAGCATCATGCATGTTTTTCAATTGTTGAAATCTTCGCATGATTCTGAATACATTTGATGCAAATACCGGATACCTCACTGTAACCGTCTTTAAAGTATATCAATTTTTTTATAAAAAATCACAAGTGTTGGTCCATAAAAGCTTATTTTTAGTACGGTTTTGTCCTTGTCGAACGAGTTGTAACGGTTTTTTATGAAAGGAGGTCTACTCCAGTAGACTCCATTCTATACCTCATAATCGACAGTACAAGGTTCTCAAAACAGTCGGATGATGATTAAATTGACAGAAACGTCAGAACTGAATGAGCAAGGACGTTATTTTTCAAATACTGTTTGTTTTACTTGAAAACAAAATTCCACTACCCCAAATATGTCACAGTTTTTGAATCACCGTGAATATAAATCGGCATAGTGTAATGCTAATTTACTATTCACCGCTAATTGCCAGTCTGTAGGGTGTGTTTAAACCCGTTAGCAGGGTGACAACGCTCCCTACTCCCACCCTGACACATCAATGCTCGTCGGGCAATATTTAATTATTATATAAAATTTGTTTGTTCGCCAAATACCGCGCAAATTAATTTTAATTCTACCAACGGCGACCGGGAAAAATTAATGAATGCGCCCTTTCAGTTCTCAGGGGTGGCTCGTTAAGTCCTAGAGAAAAACTTCATTGGCGAGGAAGAATAGTAATCGCGAAAAAAATCCTATAATGGAATATTATCTTTTTTTGTATATTACATGACATATTTATGAAGGAAAGCCATATTAACCATTGTTTCTGTTACATATCAATGACTTTCTGTCGTGTATGATTAATCCAATCCGCAGCTCTGCTGATGACAGCACTCTACATGTTGGAACTCTGAGTGCCAAACCAATCTCTGATGGTTATCACTGCTTGGAAACGTAACAATATGGTACAGCAGTGCCCCGGTATTAAGGCTTCTATCTACGCGTCTACTTCGATATATAAAAAAACTCATTCCCCTGGTTATGTATGTCTGTCTCTCCACAGATCCTTGGCTGCTCTGTAACCTGTAAAGTTCCGTTCGGGTGTCGCTGAAATGACGAAAGCTTATTACGATGTCGAGGACAAATAACTTTTGAATGTTTTGAAAATCAATCCAGGAGCAGAGAAGATATGAGAAAAAGAAAAATGAAAAAACCTAAAATCGCTTAAGATTGTTAAAGAGGCTCCAGAAAGAAATTTAGGTAGTTAAAAATTGAGAGTTGGTGGTACTAGGGGGTTGCAGGTGTTGCGTCTTTGGTAGGAGTGAAAATCGTTTTATTACTGAATGACTTGTTGATCCCAGTTGTAAAAAACGATTTTGGTAAAAATAATTCGCCGTAATTTTTATTAGAAGAAACTAAAGGTCATCGTATCCATGTGCAGCAATTACCACAATATCAAGCTATGATCCTATGGACATTTCATTACCAACTTAACCAGTCAGGACATTACTAACAACGACCCTTAGTACTAAGACAAGAGGGCAATATAATTTTGACAGAGACACGTACGAAAGGGAAAAAGGTGCCACGAAGGTCACAAAGGCTATGAGCCCTCGGTGAGTCCGATCCAAATGTATCGCCCCGAGGTTGGGGCAGGCCCAGATCGTCAATGAAACAACAATTGTCACTCCATCAGTTCGATCCTTTTATTAGGGGTATGTGGTTGATAGAAGTTACGAAAGTATTTGTTCTATCTATTACTAGAATCGGCCACTGTGGCGATGGACATGAAGTACTATTATTAGACCAATATGTGATAGACAGAGAAATTTTCAAAAATTAATAATGTATAGGCCCCCTCTGTCGAACCCATCACTGATCGGAATTGTAATAATTACGCGGACTATTATTCCGTAAGCCCCTCTCTCCCTCTCTTCCTCCTCACCCCTACATCCTCATACGCCGCGCTATATGAATTTATAACCGCTGTATTTGTGTCTGTTTACAGATGTTATTTTGTTTGGTATTGCATTAGGCTCCGCCACCCGACGCGATGGGTGCAGCATATGGTGTTGCAGTCGATGCTCTTTACGAGCCTTTTTGTATACAGGCGATTTGCAGTTGGTCTGAAGTTTGGGGCAACACATATTATAAAGCGAAGGTGTGCTAGAGAAACTTATATGCTAGATCAAAAACGAATTTCCATTAATACACTGGAAGTGCTGGATTGACCTGCACGATTTCATTTTACTATTATAACCGCGGAAAACTGCAAAAATGAGACATTATCGGCTAACGTGAATATGATTCATTTCGGTCTCTGCTACTATGACCAACCATAGACAGCACTGTTTCGTGCTCTAGATCGCCTCATCTGTACGGCACGGGCATTATGTAAAAAACCTATAAAACGTCAAAAAACACATAAGATGTCAGCTTGCGAAGTAGGTAGTCTTTAGGGCGCAGTCATCCCACGTTTGCTCACTAGGATCGTTGTGAACGTCCATCTATGAAGGAATCACTCAACTAAACTACACGCATTATTGGTTATTTTGTGAGGCTGATTGGTCCCTAGTTTTTATCTCTGAGAAGCAAGTTGGTTGAAGCAAGACCGCATCTGGATGATTATGTGTATTGGTCTGCATGTGTATAAAATCACTGATATTTGCTGTGTGAGAAAATCATTACTGAATATGCTGCCAATGAAGTATATCTATTAGCTGTGCCCGACGAATTATGTTTATGTTGTGCATCCTGAAGAGAGGTTATGTTCAAAGTTATAAATCACGAAAAACTGAGGAGAATTACGGGAAATTATCACCACGCCCGCGTTGTGTTTAATTACTGTTAGCATGTATATGGCTTGTAATTCGAAAGTGTACAGTGAATATAATTATTTCAGACTACACAATTTATTGTACAAGATTTGGTTCAATTTCTTGAATGAAAAATTGTTTCCTGTTTAAAAATGCGCATTAAGATTCTGCCTGTCAAGAATCAATCTGTAAATGTCAAATTTGTCACTGTCACTCACAAAGTGTCACCGAACTGTCAAAAATTAAAAACAAAAAGTGATTTTGAATTGACTAAAATAGTTCTGATTTCATTAACTGTATGGTGTTACGAGTAGCTGGTTACGTAATCCGCTGGTTTGTACTATGAAGCTGGAAAGAGACATTGCCTTATCAGGTACATCTTTGCGAAGTGGTGCACGGCCGAATTAAAAGACTCGCAAATAAACGAAAAAATGAGAGAAAGGAATATAAGCTATAACAATGATAAGATCGAGTCTTAGATAATATTTTCTCACCTGTTTAAAAAGAAAGCTGATATTAACTAACGAAAATAAAAAATTCACTACCCAACGACGACACAACCAAAACAAGAACAAACAGGTGAGGTTAGGTATAATCTTGGAGAAGCTATGATAACTGCGCATACGCCGGGCCTATAAAATTGATTGAAAAATAGAACATGTTCCATATTCCAAACAATTTCTTGTTCAATTTAAGCTTTTTAACCAATTCGCTGTATGATACTACACAATATATCCTGAACAAGGAATTGAACCAAATCTTGTACAACAAATTGTGTAGTCTAAAACAGTATTTAGCTCTCTCATTTTTGAAATTCAGCAAATTTGTATATTTAATTTACAGAATGGAACAGGAAAAACTGGCTGCGCAACTAATTTCTAGCTTTGAATATCAATTAAGTGTATTTGAGACAAGAACCCAATGTACCTAATTATCATCAACACATACAACTTACCCCTTAGACCTCCAGTAATGCCACCTCTGAAGCAGATTTTATATCAAATCAGAGCCAAAGATTGATAACAAGCCTCATGACGTTTAGGCAACACGTACAACTAAGTGCTAAGTTAAAATCTTGTGGGAAAACCTACATAACGTCAAATAGAACAGGCTTTGCATTTATGAATAAATATACATCTGTTGAATTGAGTATGTTTACTTTCCGTCTGTCTGTTGATCTGTTTGTATGTTCCTAATCATCCTCTCTATAACTTGAAAAGTAGCGCTCTGATTTTGATGAAACGTTGACACAAGCCTGTTTACTACACTTTTTTTTAATACATAGATATCATTTTTAAAAGCCTACTATTAAAACAGACTATTCTACCTTGTATAAAACAAAGCAAAAATTTGAATTTCATTAAGTATGTTGGACAAGTGTGTCGACTATATATTTTACGTGCAACTGCTTTGGTCTGTTTTTTATATTTTTAAGTTGATCACGTTCTAATTTATAGAATTGCGTAGAATAGTAAAAATACTTAGTCTACTTGGCTCCATATATATATATATATATACAGGGTTATCCAAATTAAGTGTCCACCATTAGTAACTTTGTTATTAGTGAAAATACAAAGTTGTTTGAATTAGCAAACTAGTAGCATTTGTAACGCTGGTAAAAATGAGAAATAAAAAAAAACAATTGAGAGTCGTTATTTTGATTTTTTTCAGTAAAATAACATTTTTTTAAATGGAAACCCCTGTATATTATATTTTTTTCTGTTAAAGCATCAAATTTTAAACAAAAAAGCTTACAATAACTTTTCTCCTAGGTTACAAATTGTTGAAGTTATGGCCTCCAATCTGAAACAATTAAATTGTATCGACAAACTTTATTTTCAACATCAACTTATAATCTTACAAAATACAATAACAATTTTTTTTAAAGAAGATGCTCGAAAACACCACCTTGTTCTTCAATACATTTTTGGGCACGTTTTTCAACTGCTCAAACTGTCTTAAGTATGGTCCTACCATCTATCTGGGTTATCTTTTCCCTAACTGCAGTCTTTAACGCGTCAAGGTTATCGTACCTTCGCTTGTAAATTTGGTTCTTTAAGTAACCCCACAAGAAGTAATCAAGTAGGTTTAGATCTGGTGATCTGGGAGGCCACTGTATTGGGCCATTTGTTCCTATCCACTGATCATTAAAAGTAGTACTTAGAAAATGATAAGTACCTCTGGAGTTGTGGGCAGGTGCGCCATCTTGCTGAAAATGCAGATGATGTCTACTTATAAGATCCAATTCGTCTAAGAAATTAGTCAGAATTTCTGACATAAATTCCACATATCTTTCACCAGTTAGGGTTCCCTCATAAAAGAACGGGCCAACAATTTTTGAACCAATTATACCGCACCAAACGTTGAAACTGAAACGGACTTGTGGGCCTCTTGGATGTACTAACAAAAGATTTTCTCTTGACCAATAATGGTGGTTTTTTCTATTAAACATTCCAGAATTTGAAAAATTTGATTCATCTGTCCATAAAAGGTAACGAAAGTTATTTACATTTTGGCGACAGAAGCTAAGATACCAATGGCAAAAAACAAGTCTTCTCTCTGGATCCCCTGCCAAAAGCGTTTGAGCTGGTCGGTACTTATACGGAATAAATTTGTATTTTTTTAAAATCCTTTGAACAGTACCATAACTGAAATTAGAGTCCTTGAGAATATCTGCTATTGAATTCTCACGATAAGCTTCAAAATATCCAATAACTGCAATTTCCGTGGCCTCGCTTATTATGAATTCTTTTTTTGCCCCTGTTTTAGCAAAAACATTTTCGTTGCCCCTAAATTTTCGATAAAGTCTCAGAAAATATCGTTCATACGGTTGAATGCGAGCGGGATATAATTCACTGTAGTATTCTCTTGCTCTCAAGGAGGATTTTCTGCACACTAAATAGCATTCTAACATATCACACTTTTCTTCATGGGAGAACATTTTTCTTTAAATTAATGACACAATAAAGCTTATAAACAAGTATTTACACTAATGTTTGACATTATTTGATTTTATCATTGTTTTCCAAAGCCTTCTAGTTGCGAGTATGTCCAGTTTAACAATTTGTCGCTTATCTTAATGCTGTCAAATCGCGAACGCCATGTTGTTTTCATAGCCGTCTTAATATTATAATACTGCAAATAATTAAAAATATTTATCGTTATTTTGACTTTATTTTTGACTTTAGCGGAAAAGTCATTATGAACTTTTTTGTTTAAAATTTGATGCTTTAACAGAAAAAAATATAATATACAGGGGTTTCCATTTAAAAAAATGTTATTTTACTGAAAAAAATCAAAATAACGACTCTCAATTGTTTTTTTTTATTTCTCATTTTTACCAGCGTTAAAAATGCTACTAGTTTGCTAATTCAAACAACTTTGTATTTTCACTAATAACAAAGTTACTAATGGTGGACACTTAATTTGGATAACCCTGTATACTATATATATATATATATATATATATATATACTTTGAAGTTGAGTCATTAATTTTCAGATAATGATTGCAGAAGGAAGATAAACCAAAATATGTGTGTAAAAATAAAAAAAAAAATTTACCTTGTTTTATAAAGTATCACAAACTTCGAAGTATATGACAAAAATAAAAATACTCTCAAAACGTCTATTCTTAGAAATGTCTCACATTTTCATGACACATCATTGCATGAATAAAAAGGCTGATGTTGAGCAATTTAGTGTCATTTATTCCTACCTTGTTGAATTGCGAAAAGTTATAACGGCTACATATCCCAGTCGATCTAACGTCACGTCGTCCCAAAATTAAAATACATTTCCAATTGTTTATCCTGTTAATTGATTCATTTCACTCACGAAAGTAATAAAAAAAATTAATATAAATTCACACAACCCATCTTTTTAAGCGTGTATCACTATCTTACACTCGTAAACTCATATGAACTACACTTTTTTCCAGTACAAATTTAATTCAGCATTCTGGTAATTAGGATGAGGTTTTATCGAGCCTCCCTCGTATACATTATACCTAAATTTGACAATGATGGTTACAGTTCCACATTCCGTCGCGACAATCACATGTCATCTGTCGACGCATCATGTTTCCGTTCCGTCCATCTTCTCCACGTGAAGCGGATGTAGAAGGTTAGCAACGACGTTCCGGTTTTGTCCCTAAAATTGCTTCGCATTAATTTTTTACACGTTCACGACGACGTGGTACACCGGTGGTACATCGATCATCTTGCCAAAAATCGTCATTGGTCACCGGTGGTACACTGCCAATTGATTATTTCACGCGCTACCAATCTTTACGGCTTATAGTAAGGAAATATATATTCGGGATACGGCTATAGATATAGTAAATACACACTAGTGCGCCACCGGTGCCGCATTTGGCTATAATTGTGAATTTTATATGTCATTTAATTATACGTATAAAAATCCACGATTTTCATAAGATTTTATTTCTGAAACACACTGTAACAACCATAAACAGTAATTCAACTAAGTAATTGGTTAAAATAATTAGTGAAAAATAACCCAAAAATATTTTTTCTAACGATGGAAAGCACTTATATATTTAGGTAGGTAACATAACTTTACTTATGAATTTCATTGAAACATTGAAGACATAGTGTCAGTTGCTCTGGACAATCTTCACAAAATGTAGAGACATGCTTTGCTTTATTTCTAGCCTCTTTGACACCGGTTGTCTTCTGAAGTTTTTATTTCCCTCAGTGGCCACCGGTGGTACACTATAGCTATAATGAAAAAAAACTAATCATCAAAGCCGTCATGTACCACCGGTGATACATATTGAAAAAGGTATTCAAAACTCAAAATACTACTCACTCACACATTTTCTAGAAATTACATTACAGAAAATGTACATTTGCACTAGAAAAACGCAATTATCGACTACAGTCGTGTTTTACTCCATCAATAAACCCAATGTGTCCGTCCGATTGGTTTTAAAATTGTAACAAGTGCTCTCATCCCCGCGTTCGTTTTGAAACACCGTTTGGCTGCAACCTTAACGACGAGTAAGTTGTTTGACAATTTAAATCTTTCCGTATTGGTTGCTAGCATCATAATTGTGTTTTCAGCACCTGATGAAGGCTCCATAGAGAATTGCCGAAAGCTAGAGGTTACCGTCAAAAGAGTTAACTAAAGCCTAAAGAGTCTGCCAATTTCCCAATTAACAGTTAATTGTATTTTTGCCCAACTGGTCGTTGGTAATGGCAATGACTACTGCTCACGTATATATATATATATAACTTGAGACGTGGTCATTGTCGTCTAGACCAGTTAGGTGAAAAATTAAAGCTTCCGCCTTTTGTTGGGTACTTCGACAAAATTTAAGCAAAGAGGACTCTTTATACTTTTTTTAATTCTCTCTAGCTTTCAATGGACTTTGCCATCATCATCAGGAGCTGCAATTACAATGATAACAGTAGCAACAAAAGTGTAAAATGAATTTAAATTGAATCAACTTACAGTAGTATGTGAGGATGTTGCTAATTGTTGTTTTCGTATAGGATGAGGGAAACGTCCAGTAACATGGTGAGAGCTGGATACATGGTACAATGGTTAAAATTATATAAAATATGACAAGACAAGTTAAAGACAGATTAAAAATTATTTAGAAAACATTAGAGCATTACGTCGTGAAGCCACTTGATGATTGCATAAAATGGTGGTCATGAAATAATGAGTGAGATGAACCTTTGACAGAAGGCCGAAGGTTGTCAATGTCTGTGTTGAAAGATGGAACGAGTTAAAACGAATAATTTTTAATCTGTCTTTAACTTGTCTTGTCATATTTTATATAATTTCAACCATTGTACCATGTATCCAGCTCTCACCATGTTACTGGACGTTTCCCTCATCCTATACGAAAACAACAATTAGCAACATCCTCACATATGTTGATTCAATTTAAATTCATTTTACACTTTTGTTGCTACTGTTATCATTGTAATTGCAGCTCCTGATGATGATGGCAAAGTCCATTGAAAGCTAGAGAGAATTAAAAAAAGTATAAAGAGTCCTCTTTGCTTAAATTTTGTCGAAGTACCCAACAAAAGGCGGAAGCTTTAATTTTTCACCTATATATACAGGGTGACTTCGAAGTTGAGTCATTTATTTTAACAGTGAGTAGATCTGATCAAAAGAAATGTTTTTTTCCTTTACCATTTTTCTGGTAAAATTAAAGTAACAAAGTTATAGCCCTTTGGAAGTTTGAGTACCGCCCTGTCTCAATAATGATATTATGTTCTCGTGTTTGGCAATAACAGATATAATCCGCCTTATCCGTTCATCGCATCGGAAACAAAAAAGCGAAAGAATTTGGAACGATCTTTTTACAATCATTTTCTTCAGTTGTATACAGTCAGTATCAGTCGGTAGTCGGTAACGCGTAAGTGAATAATCGTGTCTGTTGCGAGGCTCAAATCAAAAATGGCACATGTTTACGAAAATGCTGAACTTGTGGACATGGTTCTTATTTACGGGGAGTCTTTACAAAATGCTGCCGCGGCATCACGGATCTATGCGGATCGGTTTCCCAATCGAGTGCAACCAACCCCTCGTGCCTTTGTTAATGTAGTGCAAAGAGCTCGTGAATCAGGTGACTTAAGACCTCACAGAGGAGATCATGCCGGTGCTCCAAGACCACACGATCAAATAGAACTAGAAGAACAAATTTTAGAATTAGTAAGTGATGATCCAACAGTAAGCACCCGACAAATTTCAACTCAATTGGCGATTAGTCAGTATAAAACTTGGAAAACTCTACGTGAAAATCAGTTCTATCCGTTTCACATACAAAAAGTGCAGGCCTTACAACCGGAAGATCATGAACAAAGGGTTGACTTTTGCAATTGGCTTTTAAATAAACATCAAAATGATGAAAATTTTTTAAATCAAATTTTAGTGAGTGATGAAGCCCTCTTTACTAGAAACGGAATTATTAATTCACGTAATTCTCACGTTTGGGCTATTGAAAATCCCCATGAAATAAGGGAAACCAATTTTCAACAGCGATTTGAACCAATCAACCTGTGGGCGGGAATTGTTAATGGAATTTTAGTGGGGCCTTTTGAATTACCAAATCGCTTAACTGGTGAAAATTATTTTGATTTCTTGCAACACAATTTGCCTGGTTTACTGGAAGATGTGCCTTTAAATATTAGACAAAACATGTGGTTTTTACAGGATGGGGCACCACCCCATTATGCAAGAAATGTGCGTGAATTTTTAAATAGACAATTTAATAATCGTTGGATCGGCCGTGGCGGTTTTGTACCTTGGCCGCCAAGGTCTCCGGACTTAAATCCTTTAGACTTTTGTTTGTGGGGTTGGCTAAAAACTCTAGTGTATAAAACACCGGTTAATACATGCGAAGAATTACGTGCTCGAATTGAGGAAATGAGTACAGTGATCAGAAATCAACCAGTGATTTTATTGCGTGCTTGTAAAGAGACATGGCTAAGACGCGCCCAGCTGTGCGTCGAGCAAAACGGAAATCATTTCGAACAGTTTTTGTGACATGCTTTTGGGCGCACAGGTCCGCACTGAAATACTTGTCGGGAGGATACTTTATAAAACAAGGTAACATTTTTTTTTAATTTTTTTTATTTTTACACACATATTTTGGTTTATCTTCCTTCTACAATCATTATCTGAAAATTAATGACTCAACTTCAAAGTCACCCTGTATATATATATATATATATATATATATATATATATATATATATATATATATATATAGTACCTATTCATAGTTAATTGCCTTAACTGTTAGGAGAAGATATCCTTGAATTTCTTTGAGTAGAAGGCAAAGTATTTCAAAAGTACACTCTAATATCTTAAAGTCTCAAGCTTTCGAAGAATTTTTTCTTCATGGTCTGGAGTAAGTCGGCGAGATTGTTGCTGAAATTGTTTGACCGGTCAGTCGGCCGGCACGTGTTGGGTAATGTGGAAAAATAGAGAAAAACTCAGGGGATGTTCAATAGTTGATAGTTTCAAAATCTCCAAATTTCATCCAAAATCAATCAACGCCTTATTTTAATTAAAACCTTTCAAACTGATTTGCCATTTAACAATAAAATAATTCCATCCTAGTCGAACCTCATCGGTCCAGTTTTCTTTCATCGACTATGTGTTCCCTTCATTGTTGTTTAAAAAACAATTTCAGCAACAATCTCGCCGACTTACTCCAGACGATGAAGAAAAAATTCTTCGAAAGCTTGAGGTTTTAAGTTATAAGAGTGTACGATGAAGACATAGATCTTCGAAAGCTTGAGAGTTTAAGTTATAAGAGTGTTATTTTGCAATACATTGCCTTCTACCCAAAGAAATTATATATATATAGCCACTTGCAATGCGGATTTTGACCATTATTTTCCTACTATTTGTTATATACCTTTGTAGATCCTTTGGGCTTGAAGTACCTACCACAGCAAGTGCCTATAACCGGCCGCATGGTTGTGGTTTGATGTCTTCTTGGAAATTCGAGGTCTTCTAGCCATTTTATACTACAATGTGTAGGTTGGCTTTTGTTGTGGACTTTGTGTGTCGGTTTTTTCCTCTCCATTTTCGTTTCCCCAGGTTACACCCTTATCCGGATGTGTGGGCATGTATATCTACTGTTGTAGTTGCATATGTGCTTGATGAAACCCACCAACAGAAGTACGTATTACGGGTTACCTATCCTATTTTCAGCTCGAATCCACTTTCCTCCCTTCTGAGGATTTTGCCCATTATTTTCCTACTTTTTGTTATATACCTTTGTCCGCATGGTGATTTTTTCTTTACATACATATACGTTATATATATAAAAGGCGACCGATGGCTTTACTCGCGAAAAATCAAGAAGTAAATACTCATCATCCAAGGCTCAAATAGGAAATACCTATGAAAGAAGTTGGACAAACAAACTGTGTTGAATACATATATGCAATATAATTTAACTGGAAGATAATCCTTCTTTTCAGGGTTAGTCTGACATTTGCTTTCCTACAAATTGGTTGATTTCATAAATCAATTACAGGTTCAATGTTAAGTTTACTTCTCTTACTTCTTACTTACTTACTTCTCTTACTATATTATGATCGAGAAATTTCGAGTTTGAAAGGTTTTCTTCCTGTTTTTGGAATCACTTTATTCATTAGCAGAAAAAATTAAAGCATTCCCAGGCAATGTTTTCATGCTTTTTGTATTTTTAGGCACCGACAAATTTCAACAAATGAAAATATTTTTGAAAAAAATATATCTAAGACAATGAAGATTTACTTTTTAACATCTTTGAATATCCTGATAGCTTCAAATCTTAAGCGAAAAATAGTATTGGGATTTGCAAGGAAATTTCAGAATAATTTTCGTAGACAGGAGCTTTTGAAAAACTCACGTCTCTTTGTACGTACAATTTCTTGCTAACATCCAGAGCCGGGAGCTGCTTTCAGCATCTAATTTGCTTCGAATCCTCGAAACAAGTAATTAATCGTATGAAAATACCGAACATTTAGTGCAGGCCTGTCCAACATAATTTTGTGGAGGGCCATGTTTAGTATTTTCGTAACGATAGCGGGCCAGAAGAAAAGAAAAGTGACACATTCTAATATGGTTCATTTATCTAAAAAAGCCTCATTATTTCACTTGCAAGTATAATATTTAGGTATGTACTCGTAAAATCTAATTAATGAGATGTTTGACATTTTTTCTGTTTGCAAAGTGTTAGCTGGTATTTTAGAAGTGGCTATGCGCAAAATACTTGTAAGATGGCTGTCTCATGTCTCAAGATCATTTTTGATTTGTTATGTTTCACGCGGGAAAATAGCTGCTCGCAAATAGATGTACTAACGAATAAAGAAATGTCTTGGATAGCTAATTTAGTAAAGTTTGGGGGTTGGTTGGGTGTAAAATACTTTTTTTAAAATCCAATTAATTCATTGGAAGACAACCATTGTATGCCGTTTTTAGATGAGAACAACTTTGCAATTCAATTAAATCTAACCGTAAGTTCAATTCTGCGTTTTCAATTCCAAGATCAAATGGATTTTGGAACACGTTTTTGTTGGGAGATTACGATTTGAAAACTAGTAATCTCTAGTTAAACTCATTCCTCAACCTTTGCAATAACAACACGTACTTTACAAAGTCCAATGACTCTTGATTTCTTGCAAATAAGGTCTCCCAATGAGCAAACTGCTTTTCCAACAATAAGAGCTTCTTCTTGGAAGCCTGAATATGTTCATATAAGCATGTGAATAGTTGCTCTTTCCATTGCAGTTTTAAGTTAAGATCAGTAAGATACTTAGTTATATCAACTAGGAAAGCCATATTAACCAACCACTGCTCATCAGTAAGGAAGCTAGTGTCTTGGCCTTTGTTTTGAAGATGCATCTTTACTTCTTCGAGCTACGAATAGAATCGTTCCAGAGTTTCTGCTCTGCTGAGCCATCGAACGCGACTGAAGTACACGACGTCTTCATGATCTGAACTGATATTAGACAGGAAAGCCTGAAACTGCATGTGATGAAGTCTCTTGCACGTCAAAGTTAACTGTCTACACTACCTTATCCATCACGTGTTTCAGGTCAAGTACTTTTGCACACAGCTATTCTTGATGAATAATACAGTGATGCAGAATGATTGTATATGTGATGCGATTGCGCATTAAAGCCACCAATCCATTTGTTCTCCTGTTATTGCAGGTGCCCCGTCTGTTGTTGAGCGGCAAAGATTTTCGATTTGAAGTTCATATTTTTCTATATAACTCCTTACTTCTCCCTAGATGTCTTCTTTACTGGTTGTATCTTCGGAAGTATTTTTGAATATTGGATAAGGGTTGTAACTGGCTCGCGGCCGGATAAAGAACCTATGCGGGCCGGGTGGTGGCACGGGGCCGTATGTTGAACAGGCCTGATTTAGTCGATTTGGGGCTAGGAACAATTTTAACTTCAAACTGATTATTGCCTTTAGCTCCGACAAGTAACAGCGAATTATTTGCACCTTCGCCAAGCCTCAGCACTTTTCAGGGTTAGTCTGACATTTGCTTTCCTACAAATTGGTTGATTTCATAAATCAATTACAGGTTCAATGTTAAGTTTACTTCTCTTACTTCTTACTTACTTACTTCTCTTACTATATTATGATCGAGAAATTTCGAGTTTGAAAGGTTTTCTTCCTGTTTTTGAAATCACTTTATTCATTAGCAGGAAAAATTAAAGCATTCCCAGGCAATGTTTTCATGCTTTTTGTATTTTCAGGCACCGACAATTTTCAACAAATGAAAATATTTTTGAAAAAAATATATTTAAGACAATGAAGCTTTATTTTTTAACATCTTTGAATATTCTGATAGCTTCAAATCTTAAGCGAAAAATAGTATTGGGATTTGCAAGGAAATTTCAGAATAATTTTCGTAGACAGGAGCTTTTGAAAAACTCACGTCTCTTTGTACGTACAATTTCATGCTAACATCCAGAGCCGGGAGCTGCTTTCAGCATCTAATTTGCTTCGAATCCTCGAAACAAGTAATTAATGGTATGAAAATACCGAACATTTAGTTCAGCCCTGTCCAACATAATTTTGTGGAGGGCCATGTTTAGTATTTTCGTAACGATAGCGGGCCAGAAGAAAATAAGAGTGACACATTCTAATATGGTTCATTTATCTAAAAAAGCCTCATTATTTCACTTGCAAGTATAATATTTAGGTATGTACTCGTAAAATCTAATTAATGAGGTGTTTGACATTTTTTCTGTTTGCAAAGTGTTAGCTGGTATTTTAGAAGTGGCTATGCGCAAAATACTTGTAAGATGGCTGTCTCATGTCTCAAGATCATTTTTGATTTGTTATGTTTCACGCGGGAAAACAGCTGCTCGCAAATAGATGTACTAACGAATAAAGAAATGTCTTGGATAGCTAATTTAGTAAAGTTTGGGTGTTGGTTGGGTGTAAAATACTTTTTTAAAATCCAATTAATTCATTGGAAGACAACCATTGTATGCCGTTTTTAGATGAGAACAACTTTGCAATTCAATTAAATCTAACCGTAAGTTCAATTCTGCGTTTTCAATTCCAAGATCAAATGGATTTTGGAACACGTTTTTGTTGGGAGATTACGATTTGAAAACTACTAATCTCTAGTTAAACTCATTCCTCAACCTTTGCAATAACAACACGTACTTTACAAAGTCCAATGACTCTTGATTTCTTGCAAATAAGGTCTCCCAATGAGCAAACTGCTTATCCAACAGTAAGAGCTTCTTCTTGGAAGCCTGAATATGTTCATATAAGCATGTGAATAGTTGCTCTTTGCATTGCAGTTTTAAGTTAAGATCAGTAAGATACTTAGTTATATCAACTAGGAAAGCCATATTAACCAACCACTGCTAATCAGTAAGGAAGCTAGTGTCTTGGCCTTTGTTTTGAAGATGAATATTTACTTCTTCGAGCTACGAATAGAATCGTTCCAGAGTTTCTGCTCTGCTGAGCCATCGAACGCGACTGAAGTACACGACGTCTTCATGATCTGAACTGATATTAGACAGGAAAGCCTGAAACTGCATGTGATGAAGTCTCTTGCACGTCAAAGTTAACTGTCTACACTACCTTATCCATCACGTGTTTCAGGTCAAGTACTTTTGCACACAGCTATTCTTGATGAATAATACAGTGATGCAGAATGATTGTATGTGTGATGCGATTGCGCATTAAAGCCACCAATCCATTTGTTCTCCTGTTATTGCAGGTGCCCCGTCTGTTGTTGAGCGGCAAAGATTTTCGATTTGAAGTTCATATTTTTCTATATAACTCCTTACTTCTCCCTAGATTTCTTCTTCACTGGTTGTATCTTCGGAAGTATTTTTGAATATTGGATAAGAGTTGTAACTGGCTCGCGGCCGGATAAAGAACCTATGCGGGCCGGGTGGTGGCACGGGGCCGTATGTTGGACAGGCCAGATTTAGTCGATTTGGGGCTAGGAACAATTTTAACTTCAAACTGATTATTGCCTTTAGCTCCGACAAGTAACAGCGAAATATTTGCACCTTCACCAAGCCTCAGCACCTCACATGACACAGATTTCACCATGTAGACCAATTCCACATCAGGCCGGTGATCTTTCTCTTGTTGTCCAAAGCGTGCGCGGCGACCGATCCAGTTCCCCAAATATGCACTCCGCTCCCAGTAGAGGACGTTATACTCATTTCTAAATACTCACGAGTGGAACCATGCTTGTCTCTTTATATTTAAATTCTCCAATTACAAGATATTGTGAGTGCGAAAAAGGTCGGTCCAGTTACGGCGGAGCTAAGGGCAAAAAAAGGAAAAAAATTGAAATTGCGCAATCTTATTTTTTTGACTCTTCAGAGGCTTTGTTGTCTTAAGACTTAAAATGGTGGAAATACTTTTGTACTTTAAGTGCTGACTATACGCTGCCGGACGAAGATCCACGCGACAATTTGTTACCTAAATAGCTGAGAAGAGGTCATCGAATCCCGGTGATGAAACAATTGCGACTACCAGGGCAATATAATTTATTGAATATGGACACTAAGTGCTGTAGTTATTGATAGAGGCATTTACCAGTCTCCTGCGAGCACATTGCGTGGAATAAGCAATCTCTTCTATTTTCGGTACCTTTTAGTACCTGTCATTAAAAAAAAATCTAACTGACAATACTTTTTATATACCATCACCATCTGTCACATTTACATAGCCTAAGTAAGCGATCCAGTGATATATCGTAGGTATTCAGACCATACTTTCAATGTATGCCAAATCAACAGTACCTTCCTTCACTGATACTCATTCTACTCTATGGCCTTACGTCAGGGTACAAGACTTTTCACAGCCGTCAAACAATAAAGATGCCAGAGCGTACAAAGTTGACTCAGATAGTATACATAATGCGGATACAAATTCCATTTTTTTTTGTATGAAAAAGAGTGCTATCTACTTCATAAAATCCATTTTTTTTATCTGTACTGTAATATGAATGTGCGTGTAAATACTCCTGCACGAGCACGGATATGTGTACATAGTCAAAGTACATTAATTAATATCTTCATATAACCTCGTCGTTGCAGATAAAAGAGCGTAGCGACGGCTTTGAAGGGAAAATATTGGTAGAAAATTAATGAAAATTTAATCGATGCAGTAATCACGCTTTGAAGGTATCAGATATAATGCGGCAGTACAGAATATACAACGTCAAACAGCAACATAAGTCCCGACCAGTAAAGTCTAAGTCCCGTAAAAAGCGGTTAAAGGTTTATCTTTTAAAAAATGGCTAGATGAAATTTCTGTATACGGTTCAAAGTTCGCAAAGCCGAAAGTCACAGAAAACAATAATAAAAATATTAGTGTTTAAAGGAAAAAAACCATGTGAATGATCACGCTACAAACTCATAGAAAAACAATATAAAGCTTATTAATCAGATTCAAAGCAAGGTCACTTCGCTATGGAAAGCACAACACATTTCTGTAATTCGACCAATTTTTAGAACAGCAATCTGAAACTTTTAATATGCGAGCCGTTATCTTTGTCACAAATTACTAAACTTAAAAAATTGTGCTACGTCGTTCCATGCTATTATTCATGATTTTTGGGGACTACACGTTGAAGTAGAAACAATTTGCAGATTATTTCCAGTATCTCGGATATGCCATCATAATTGAGACTAACGTCTCCCATCTTGCATGTGCATGTTGTGCATACTAAAAGAAGGGTGAACAATGAGTGATGAATTAATAGATACTCAAGAATATTGTGAAGGGTATGGTATAGTGAGGAAAATGTGTCCATTAAATAGCAAATATCAGTTTAGATAAAATACACAATACAACAAAGTAATTAGGGAAGAGACAGTCGAAGAAGCTTTTTGATAGATCCATGATTTAATAATTGTATGGCCTAACGGAATAATAAAAAATAAAAATCTTACGACCTTACTGCTTATATATGGATAGCAACAAGCTACCAGTAAAAAAGCACCGACAAGGTTTCTTTATAAAAAAACCTCTAGCGACCAAAATAATGATTACAAGTATTTTGAGTAAAATTATCGTACTTCCTTCTCAGTACAACTGCTCTGGCTTTTACTCCTCAAGTTGCCCTTTGCATTGTAAATCACATTCGAAAGGCCTAGAAATAATTCGTCAGGTGGCTAAAACTTACATTAATAGCATAGCTCTGACAGCTCTGTGTTGATGTAGGCCATTGGGTATTTCCAGGATTTGGCTCTCTGGCAAAATTTGCTTCCCCGCTCTTCAAAAAGTTCTTGCCGATGGGTACCTCACCTTATCTTTGTGTTTTTAGGCTTACTAGCACCCCTGAATAGCAGTGAAAGTTTTTTTACATTCAATAAGTATATATACGGTGTGCGTAGAGCAATAAACCAATACAAATACGTTACCTCAAAGATCTCATCAAAATATTTTGGAAGCAACCGGGGCATAATACTCGTAGTATATTAAATACCTTGGTGGAGAAGTATTCCATTATTGGCCGAGCACTTTTATTTTCTGAGAGGCATAGCACCGAGGCATGTAACATGCAAGGTAAATGATACATTTTTAATGTCGATAGTCTACTTATCATCACCGCCCGATTGTGTGAGGTATCTAAATGCAATATAAAATATGGTGTGTTAATGTATTAGTATTTTTTATTGTCCGTTATTTTAAAAAATAATGAAACTTTGGTACACTTGAACGGTAATATACCGGTAATATAATATTACACACATTTGATGAGCATCTTGATGCAGAATATCGGAATCTGTTAATGGTTATTTGGCCACGCAGTTTTTTTACCCCCATAGTTTTTAAAAATACACTAAAGGCAGATTTCACCAACATTAATATTATGGACCGATGGGAAAATACCTTATCGAAATGCAATTTGACGGAAGCTGTCAAAGCTCTCAGCTCTCAGCTTTTGTACAGAAAAAACAGGACAACTTTCATGTATTTTGATATATGTTATAGGTTTACATTTAACAATCCGTTATCCCCCTCAGCGAATGGGAATGAGGCAAATAATAGGTCGATTTTCTAGCTGTTAAATTTGGCAGCAGATTTGGACATTTGTTAATGCATGGCACTCTCGAATTTACCAACCTCAATATACTGAAAGTTATCATTACATACCTGTTGAATAGTGTGGATTCGTCTGTATTTTGCAAGAAAATAGAATATAAAATACATTTCATCCAATTCCTCATCTTTCTTTACGTCATAATAGTAATCATTTATTAATTTATGGGTTAATGAATTTCTTGAAAGCAATAAAAACATTATGTCCTCTCCATCCTAAAACACAGTTAACATGTGCAAGACGTATCAATCCCTACATCTCCCTGATGCATAATACAATTACTACGGACATAGACAAAAAAATATGAATAATGTATCACAAATAATGTCCTTTTAAGTCCAAAAATCATCAAAACTAGTAATGTTTATTGTTTGTGTTTTTGTCTGGCGGTCGTTGACTGGCGGGGATATCTATCTGTCACTCGAGGGTTGCCAAGTCTAACGACGATCACGTCCCGTGGTGGAGGGTGCGAAATGAATCTTTTACATTTGCTGGTTTTGCATTTTTTTGTGAAAATTTACTAGGTATCATGATTATAAGCATCTTTGGTAGATTGTTCGATCCGGAATGGGAAAGATCTCTCCTATTTATGAAAATATTTTTGGTATCATATAACCGTTGCAATCAGTGCACAAACACTGTGACATATGATTTATAGCATAACCCGCTGCCCTATCAATACAAATTTAATACACAGGTCGCCTAGTCGTGGGGATGCAGTGGTCGGGATGAATATCACGGCAGCAACTGATGATTTGGGCATGTCTGGTAAGAACGTATGAAGTGAAACTCGCTAACTTCACAAATTTGAAGATTTTGTACAATTTCTTTGAAAATGATGAAAGATATGTTTGATTTGGCGTAGTAGATTATATTTCAACAGTTGGCGGAACTTACTCCACTGGGACCAGGAGGGTGAAACGGGATATTAATGCACAATCTGGCAACCCTGTTCGCACCCTCACAAAATGGCCGCTGACAACCACACAAGTCACCGTGTTATGATTGAATAGCATGGAATTAAACCATCAGAGTACGTTTTGTGACTGGTACCAAGAGTTGACAGAGCCCACATATGTTTCACTCCTTGAAATGCAATAATCGGCTGTATTCAAATAACGTCTAATATAAATATAACCCAGAATATCTACTCAGTGAAAAAAGAAAAATATTGCAAATTTCTAGTTTTTCTCCAGGTTTTAGGTTTGTTGGTAGCTCTACGACATATATTTGGGTATTTCTTAATCGCTGTGAATATAGTGTGGATGTATGTTAAGTTCCTGAACAATGAAAAATATTCAATTTTATGGATGTATGGATATTAAAAAATCAGAATTTTTTTGTGGGAATATTAATCTAAGGTGCCATAATGGTTCTGATGAACGGCAAGTAAAGGAATGAATGTTTGGAAACGAGCAATATCTATGAACTTTTTGGTAGAGCCAGTCATCAAGTAGGTGCTTAATGGCTATCTGCAACAGGTTTTTAGAAAAAAACACTCAGTAGATGATCTTGAATCAGTAAAATCGCATATCAATTGAAGAAAATAGTATTATCATGAATAAAAAATCAACAATGGTAATTAAAACATGAATTTTACTCAAAAATCGAACATTTGTTTAAATTTTGACTGAATTATACGTAATTTCTTAATATTCAATAAGCTGGTGATGTTTCAATGACA
This sequence comes from Acanthoscelides obtectus, assembly GCA_963669975.1. Classification (NCBI taxonomy): domain Eukaryota; kingdom Metazoa; phylum Arthropoda; class Insecta; order Coleoptera; family Chrysomelidae; genus Acanthoscelides; species Acanthoscelides obtectus. The sequence goes on from CAVLJG010000006.1 coordinate 66,577,116, forward strand.
AGATGTCATCTCGACAATATTTTGTTTTCAACATTTCGTAGCTATTGGTTGCTAAAATTTGTTGATTGGAACTTGAAGCTCATTCGCTGTATTTAACGGGCTGTTACCCTGTAGGTGGAGAATAACGGACTTTTGCTGGTGAAATTGGCCCTAAATAAATTAAATAGTAAAATCTAACTTGATAATTTAACACAAGTTTTGTTTATGTACTTAATGTCTTACCTCAAGGTGGGAAAAGAAATGTGAACACTTACATTTGAGGAAGAAGATGAAGAGGGTCGTGGAAATTTATCAAGGACATTAGAGACATTGCAGGTGGAAATAACATTACGAGAACTCACTAATAGAACAGAGATCAGAATACGCTACTGTCGGTAAAAAAAAATTAGGGCCTCCAGTAAGAATATTACATATAGAGGTTACTGTAAAGTTTATTAAGTGGCTTAAAAATGGAAGTATGTACAGCGGCGCCTTTGGGGATCATAGAAGACTGACAGAAAAACATTGAGAAACTATTGCATGTTATAACATGTTAACTCATTTGAGTGGTAAACTAGTGGCGCTGACACGGAGAAGGGGGGTGGATAACATCTATACATCACAAAATAAGTAAAGACGAATGAAACTGTCGCGGAATAACTGTAAGATTAATCAATAACTAACGAATAATCACCCTTATTAATCCGAGAGGCAAAATGGTTTTCGGGCCGGAGGGTAGTCGATAGATAATATTTTTTGCTTATCACAAGTAATAGAAAAATGGATGGCAAGAGCCCAGAACGTTTATTTTTTATGTCGAAACTAGGGGAAGTGCTCAGATAAACAATATACAAATATCAATATTTCAGTTCTGCATGCCATTAAACACATGTATTAAATTAAAATAGGAAGCAGAGTGACCAAGAGTTCCGGGTAACAAAAGGTTTGAGACCAGGTTGCTGTTTCATTTAAGAAAAGATCTGAGAAAATACCTTGTTAATAAGTTCCCAAATGCGCTAAACGAATATTTAACAACGTAACGTGAGTATAGCGCAATTGCTGTACTTTAACTTAATTTTAGCGTCTGTGTAAGTACAGTTTTAATTGGTCCTTCGCCGTTAGCTATCTCATTGTTATGTGGGTGTAGCTTCAATTTATTTAATTTCTTGTCATTGCTTCAAATGCTTATTCTAAATACATGTGTCGGTCTTTGTTTTATTTAAATGAATGAATGAATGTGCAAGAGATGTGTGCTGACTATGAACTCAATACTGTAGTTTGCCGCGTTAACTTCTATATCATCCGTAGACATGATCTGTAAATAAATAAAATATATATGTATCTACCCAATATAATTGGCTTAAAGCTTTACAACACCCTTCCAGGACCCATAAAAAATTCTACAAATATGGTCCAATACAAGAAATAAGGGGTTGAGAAGTTTGCATGTTGAACTTTTGCGCTGTTTTCATGTCTTGTCTTTTAACACTTCACGTAACTATTATGATTGTATTGATTTAAGTATTAAACTTAAATGTTCTGGTTTGTTTATTTTTGTAATTTACTCATGATTTCATTTGTATACTATTTTTGACTTTCTCCTATACTGCGTATACTTTGGAAATAAAACTATATTCTATTCTATATCTAGAAATCTCAATGAGGAATATCGAAAATGGGATTTAGAAGTAAATACAGAAAAACGCGATACTTGAGAAAGTTGAGAATCTAGGGATTTGAGTGGAAAAAATTAATAGCTGAAATGAGTATGTGTACTCGTATATGAGAGTAAGGTCTACAACATTCGGGAGGAAGGAAGAGTGCATCAAGAATAGAATAGTTAGAGGGAAGAGAGAGTTAGCAGCATTAAACTCGGCATTCTGACAGAACGACATAAAATCAGAAGTGAAAATGCAGATTTATAATACCATATTCAAACCGATTATGATATATATGGATCAGAGATATGGCAGCTAACGCAAGGAAGTTCGGGAGAGAAGAAATACGGAATTGAGACATCAGATGTTATTAAAACACACTACTCTCGATGACATGAAGAACAACAACGTGTATGTTAAAGGAATGAAGGAGGAAAGATCCAGAAAAGTGTTATAATGGACACCGCAGGTAAAAAGGAAACGAGGACGACCAGCTATTACACCAGATGGATACAAGGGCCTCGAGAGCTATCTTAGAAAGAAATTTATCTGAACAGTTTTGTCATGATATGCAGACTTGACGATTAGGAACCAGTAGACGTGTTCCCCTATAGAACCAGAACAACTGCTCAGCGTCAGCCAAGCGGCACACAAGTGGACGTGACAGCATTTCGCTGTGTGTGCCGAGCTCTCATGGTCATAGGAATTCGCCCAAAAGTTGATCGAAATTTTTAGGGTGCTCTGCTGCTGTGTAGTATCATATATACTCTAGCTGCCACGCTCCGGGCTGCTTTCCTCGTGGCTTGACATGAAGCAATGAAGCTATGTTTATGTGGTTCAAATATAAAGCTGATATGTCGATATGGAGCTATCTATGAAGATTGCTTATATTGAATCAACAGATTGATGAAATTTCTGTCTGTTTGGAAGCTTAGATATTAGCTGAGAGCATTTATAGCATGAAATGAGATGGAGTATTCTCCACCTAAAGTCAATCTGATTTGTTCCATCTGCTACTACACTAGGAATAGAAAACCAACAAAAATAGTCAAGGAATTGCTTATAATATTCACCTAATCAATAGCTGATAACATTTTTTTTTAACTAGAGCTATATGCTTATTTGAATTTAGTTCTATTATTATATATTTACAACTTCGATGTGATCGTTGTTTCCGTAGCGAGTCTTGATCCTGGGATCAAATGGAAAGATAGGTTTGTGAACCTGAACCAGGATTTGAGACCCTTCTTACATAAGTGGTATAATTGTTCGCTTAATTGAGAGATGATCTAGATTAGATTCATAACTTCAGAAACGACTTCTGATTGTATGTTTCGGTTGATCAAGAATTATTATTTATCCTTTATTCTTTATTAACCACTTCTATACACAGAAGTGCATGTGGTAAAAACATATATGAGTAAGATATACATATAATATACACATAATGTATAACAATATGAATAGAATCATTATAAATAATAGCAGTACATATAAATGTTAAATTCCATGTTTACGTACTCAAGGTTGCACATTCCATATACTATGTTATAAAGCGCGTTTGATGTTAATAATTTCTTAACTTGATATGATCGAAAATAATAACTGATTTGCTGTATTTTAACTGGTAATTTATTGTAGAATTTGAAACTGTTAGAAGGGTAATTTCTTGGAGTGTTTTCTATGTGTAAGTTATGGTATCCTGATGCCATTACCTTAAAGCATTAACACCATTGAAATCCCTACGAGTATAACACCGTCCCATACTCGAGAGACAGGATGTGAAGATGCTTGCATTTTTACCCGACACTACTGATTTCTGGAAAATTCGTAACTCTAATCCTAGAATATAATAAGGGTTTTTGACTATTCTCTGTACTCATTTCGTTACTTGTTCTTCTGTTCTCAACTGTTGCTGATGCCTCCATAAAAGCTACTCTACAAAAGTTACTGAAGTATTTCTCTAACATCCTTTGGCGATTATAAGAGAAATAGGAACGCGAGTGATAATTCCTTAGTGCAATCACTCACCCACGATCCACATGGATTTAATTGGCGCTGTGAACAGGATGCCTTCATCTAGTAGTGTGACTCGGTCAGAAATCAAGAAGATTCACTGAGAAGCCAGCTGAACTTAGAATGTAAAAGTCTTCGAACTTTTGCAATTGGGTATCGCTACTGAAACCTGTGAACGAGTTCCGAGGCCGGTAAGACCTCTCAAGTTCCTGTTCCAAGTTTATCCTAGTGGTCGGTAAGACCACACCAGTTCCAGTACCTTTTTGGAGAAAACTTTTGCATCCAGAACAACCAGAAAACAGAACGAATGGGTCCCTTGGCGACATTGATGCTGATCACGTCATTGTAAGTAGATTTACAAAGGTTAATTAAGAAGTAAGAAGATTTTTATTGAAGAAATTGAAGAAAAAAAAATATAAGGAGATCTTCCTATTAATTGATATTGTACAAAGAAGAGATACCATTTGGAGAACGAGACGACTTATTTGATTTTTGCTACATTTTTGCTTGCTGGTATTTAAGATTGTATTTTTATACCTCTTGCTAGACGATTTACTAGAGAGAGTTCATACTCCCCTTACACTTATCCACGTTCAAGTTCTAGTTCTACTGATCCCTCTCAAATATTTCAAATTCTGAAACCACAATGGCACAACTAAATGGTAATGAACGTTACAGAAAACTTTTGAAGAAAATACTAAACGTATTCAGTCTGTTATTTTACACAACGCTCAAACTTAGTTACTCTCGCATCAAATGATACATCAAGTCTCTATTATTACTAACATGCAACAATTTAACAATTATCTAAATTCTTTATTACTTGCCATTCAGTTGAACCAACAATCTGGTCTCAATACCATGCAATTAAGGCATCATCAAGTAAGTCTACTTATTGAACATTTACAAAACATTTATAAAAAGGAACAATTATTACCATTTCATTCCATTCATTCATTCGAAACCTATGACCTCTCACAAATGTCTATTATTTCTTTACAAGATGAAATTATATTTGTAATTAAGTTTTCCATTTTAGATATTACGGATTTTACATTGTATAAATGATTTACGATTTCTATTCATCATGAACTTATTACTCTGCCAAGTGAGTATTTATTTACTTACGAAAAGAATTATTATTGTTCTGACATTATTAAACTAAGTAATCAACTGTATGTTTGTAAAAGTACTTTCCAGTCCCCCTGTCAACCACAGAGGCTCGACATGTGTGAGTCTGAAAGCGTAACCAGCTACACGAGAATATTGGAATTAAATAAAAATAATTACGTAATCGATACTAATCAACTAACAAAGATATGACTGTAAAGGTACTTCTTTTATACATTATGCGAGACATATTATTTTAGAATGTAATACTTTAATTAATCATAAAACTTTAGAATTTGATTCCACATTTCAGATTAAGTTAGACCTAGCTTATGCAGCAAAAGGCACGCAATATCGGTTTGAGGAAACAAATGTTTCACTGGAATCTTATTTACATCAAAACCTTACCTCTTTGCAAGTCAGCTTTCAGAATTCACATTAAAGATCTACTGTAAAGTATCCTATCATTTTAGTTTGTATTCTTATATTTTTAATCATTTTTATTATTGTATTTGTAAAATATCGTTATGTAAAGGACACCAAAGTTCCACCCACATCTCCAATTTCTAAACCCGCTGAGGAAATACCTTTAGCTTAATTTTGTCTGATTCGAGACGAATCTTTTTCACCGTAGCGAGGAGTTATGGTATCCTCATGCCATTACCTTAAAGCATTAACACATTAACACCATACAAGTCCCTACGAGTATAACACCGTCCCATACTCGAGAGACAGGATGTGAAGATGCTTACATTTTTACCCGACACTACTGATTTCTGGAAAATTCGTAACTCTAATCCTAGAATATAAAAAGGGTCTTTGACTATTCTCTGTACTCATTTCGTTACTTGTTCTTCTGTTTTCAACTGTTGCTGATGCCTCAATAAAAGCTACCTACTCTACAAAAGTTACTGAACTATTTCTCTAACATCTTTTGGCGATTGTAAGAGAAATAGGAACACAAGTGATAATTCCTTAGTGCAATCTATCACCCACGATCCACACGTATTTAATTTGTATGGGTAATTCTTAGGTTTTGGTTTCTTTTATTGTAATTATTGGCTTCGTTCCAACAAAGCCGTGTACCGTACAGTGAACCGTCATGAGCGTGCGCAGTACGTTTTTAGTGACGGTTCACTGTACGGTACGCGGCTTTGTTGGAACGAAGCCATAATGAACATTAATATTTGGAAACATGCTATTATATTTCTTAACTTAAGTAAATACAATATAAAGCAAGGATTTCTCCTGGCTTAAAAATTTCCTTGCAGGAGGCACGCGGCATGATTCCATAAATTAATCTGACGATTCTTTTTTGGGCAACAGATATTTCACTGATATTTAGTACGTAGTGAAAGTTAATAAAGTTGCATATTTGTCAATGCAAAAATAATTTTTAGCTTTAACAGTGGCGTGCGTACGGGTGTTGTCTGCGATATTTTTTAAGAAAAAAATGGTACGCCAATGGTTTTTTGCCAAATAAAAAATTATTTTTAATTCCCCGTTTAATTTACAACAAATGATCTGTCTTGAGTTGCTTTCCTTTGATGCGCCATTTTTGAGTAACATAAATAAAAACCGTTCTATTGTCCGAGAAAATTTATGTAATAATAGTAGAATGATTTTGCAATAAATATCTAGTTGCTCTGAAGTATGTCACTGGCTTTTGACATCTGACAAGTCTCTGTTATTCAAATCTGTTCGCTGTGACATCTTTTTCATTATTTAGTTTTTACAATCTTGATAATAATTGCGAATTATTCAAAATGCAGAAATGGCGGAAATGCATTACGTATATGGCCTTGCCGACGGTAATAGTGATTAAGCCAGACGGATTTATCACCAGAGATATCCCGATCGTGCTTTGCCAGATAGTCGAACCTTTTCTAATATTCATCGTCGCCTTTTTGAAACTGGTTCAGTCCGAAAAGGAACATGTGGAGGTAGACCTCTACGTGTGCGGATCCAGTGCTGCACGAAATCGAAGAACATCCTGAAACGAGTACGAGAAAGGTCGCTAGACACTTAAATATTTGCCATCAAATTGTTTGGAGAAAATTAGTGGATTTTTTGTTATATCTTTACCATATTTTAAGAGTACAGGTATTACTTCTCATTGATTTTCCAAGGCGTGTGACCTTTTGTCAGTGGTATCTTCAAAAAATTACACAAAATATGCTATTTGAATCAATGATTCTGTTCACGGACGAAGCTAATTTTTCTCCAAATGCCATTCAGAATTTCCAATAATCATGTGTGGGTAGAAGAAAATCCCTATGCCGTAACCGAAAACCATTTCGAACACCAATTTTCGGTTATCGTATAGGCAGGAATTATTGGCAATAGCTTTATTTTCCCATTCTTCTTGACAGGACGACTTGACGGACAAACTTACCTCAATTTTCTCAGCAAAGGCAACTGTTGTTGTTGCTGCTTGATGATGTTCCGTTAGTAATAAGAAACAATATGTGGTACATGTATGATGGTGCACCAGCGCATCTCAGTGTAGTGATTCGTAATTATTTACAAACTGTTTATCCAAAACGTTGGATTGGCCGCGGTGGGCCCCAAGAATGGCCACCAAGGTCCCCAGACCTCAGCAGTTTAGATTTTTTTTGTGGGGCTATCTTAACACCCTCACAAGTCACATTAACACTGTAGAGGAATTAAGAGAAAGAATAGTTGCAACTTGTGATAAATTGAAAAACACTCCAGGGATATTTCAACGAGTGCGCAATTCCATGAGAAGGAGGGCGGAAGCATGCATACGAAGTGAAGGGGCCATTTTCAATTATTTTTGTAATCATTTTGTTCGTTTTAACGTATCATTATGTTGTCAGTTGTTGTTGTTCATTACTCCTAATGCGTTTAATTTTTCCAATTAAATTAATAATAATTTTGCAATTTAGACAATAGAACGGTTTTTATCTTTTATTCAAAAATCGTGCATCGAAGGAAAGAAACTCAAGAGAGATCATTTGTTTTAAATTGAACAGGGAATTCAAAAATAATTTTTATTTTGCAAAGAACCGTTGGCATACCATTTTTTTCTGAAAAAATATCGAAGTCAACACCCGTACGCACGCCACTGTTAAAGCTAAAAATTATTTTTCATTAAAAAATATGCAAGTTTATTAACTTTCACTACGTACTAAGTTTCAGTAGAATATCTGAAGCGGTTCTGAAAATATTAATTAATTTCCATTTTCTTCCTAAAACTTTAACACAACGAGTTTTTGTAAGGAAACATTTTTGGACCATAGTTTATAAAGCAAACTAACATTAATTTTTCATGTAGATTCACACCCTTAAATATTCGCATATTATATACTACTATTTCGCGTTGTCACGCCATAACCTGGGAACGACTTTACCGATTTCATCTTTTTTTTAAAGTTTGCTAATGCTATATAGAACGCTCTTACGGTAAAAATCAAGAAAATTGCGTAGGAAGTTGGAAAATTATTGAAAACCTATTGATCACTTAAGCTACGCGCGTTTGAAAGTTTGCTTGAGCATGGAGCGCGCTCAGCAGAAGAAATATCTCAAGTACCAAAAGAGACAGGCGCTCCTCTCCGCCATCTTTATTCCAACAGCTATTGACAGTTAGCTATGTGAGAGAAAATTGCTTATGAAAACACGGTGCTTTCGTTTTTAGACTTACATTTCTTTATCATACTGTGTGATGGCCGCTTCAAAAGAAACCAGTGTCGTTGATGAAAATACTTTTCTTCTGCTTAATTGACTTTCACTACTCTATCATTTTGAACTTGACAGCTCGCACGCCGCAAATTTATATTATCGTTTAACACTGTTTATCGATGAAAAAATATGGATTTATTTAATTAGTATTGAACAGTCCATTCGATTAGAGCTCCAGTTTTCAGTTTCCTTTTTTTTTCGTTTTAAAAATAATTAACAAGGGCGGAAGATAGTTCACCGCAATCACGCCTTACATTTGAATTGTAATTATTCAAAATGCCACCAATTAGACGTACCAACCTAGGTCGTAGAACTCGATATGCTGCAAGTCAAAGATATATACGAGGCTATAAAACGTCCAACAGTTATTGTAGGAAGGACCGACGATACGGCTTTAAGGCGTTGAGGTGCCTCGAACTCCTCTCAATCAGAACTGTCAAACGAGGTTCAAACAAAATTCATTATCTGTGCAAAAATCTTCACAAACAAGGTATCTCCTTTTTTAGGCCCAATATATTCCGACGTTAATAAAGCTTATAAAAAGAAACTCAATCCATAAACATGTAGACATTAAAAATCATTATCGAACTCGAAGCAATTTATGTATACCCTGTGTGAATTTATGTTTGAAGTTCATTTAAAGAGAAATATTCTAAGCACAACCAGTAATATCAAATATTGTCTAAATAATTTAGTCGAATCTTACACCTAGAAAAACATAAATTTATACACTCAATACATTGTAGTGCCTGCATTATTTAACGGTGGTGTATTTTTTTCATTTTCATGTGAACCCAAGCACAAGTTCAAACTTGATCGTGTATTTTATGTTTATTGTAAAATAATGAATTTGTGTCCGTTATTCCAATAAACATTTTTATTATATGTGATTCAGGATTGCGACACCCTGTATAAAGAAAAATATTTCAGAAATGTGTCCCCAGTTACCATATTCAATAACCCATGTTTATAGTTTTCTTGAAGCGTTTTTGTTTAGGAGCAGTACTCCGTCGCTGTATATGGGCAGTTGCAATCCTTGCCAGAGGATCCCGCAAAGTTCACCCTGCAAAAGGCGCACAAGCTGGTCTGCCTGAGAGTCTAAATAATGCAGAAATTGGAGCAATCGAGAGCCCTCGTTATTCGCTGTGGCGTTTCCGTCTTCCGATTATAAAAGATGGAGAGATCCACTTGAGGAATTCCCCGTTGTGGAGTAGACGGAGGAAGTTTATATTGAAAATATCTCTGGCGAGGGCTGATAATTGCGACGCATAACGAGCGATGCAATATTTGAAATCATGGCTGGATATTTTTGACGAGTTCAGTATTTTAAATTTTGATTGGGCAAGGATGTTTTTTTTTTTCATCTGGTTGAATTTACATTAACCTTCCAGCGGGCGAGGCCGAGCTGTCAATCACAGCTACTACGCCATAATTTACCTCTTGCCCCTTTATCGATGGAGGGACGTATCTATCCCAATAGCCTCGGGATCTAGGCTGGCCATCACTTTATGTAGAACTTTTCCTTTAACCCCATTTTAAAGAAAATGTCGTAAAGTGGGCTGACTCTGCACTTCCTACGCAATACTGGTAGAGTTCATGAAGGATACAAGTTGGCCCCTTTGGGAAAAACGAATATGTACAAAAAAATTAAATAGATCAAGTCGGTCAAAGAAGCCTATACAATCAGTCCAGAGTACCCACCCATTTGTCACGTTGTGATTTCGAAATTTCTCCCTTATCCTTTCGACAGTACCGACCATCTGGCAGCGCTCCTACGTTTAACCACTCGCCACTCCCCAGTCACCTCCATTGGTCAAGATGCGATCATCGAAGCAAGTGTATCAAGGTTAGATGCATCGAGTGAGATGAAATATTTCACTAAGAGCCAATTTCGTCAAGATTTGAATTTGCCGTAGGCTTCTACCAATAAGTAAGGAGCTCATCGAAATACAATTTGACGTAAGCTGTCAAAGGTTTCCTAATATCAGTAATTTCTATTGAAATATTCAATAAAATCGTAAAAAAGTGGTTGTTTTATAAACAAGAGTATATTCTGGGTATCATACCATGTCTTGGAGCTTTAAGATTAGGATAACTTTCATAGAATTGAAAATTTCTATCATTTCACAAAAGACGGTAACTTATTTGAATGGACGAATGAAAATGCAAATGATAGGTCGATTTGCTAGCTATCAGATTTAATAAGACGCTTTCACTGTTTTTGGCGACTGTCCATATGCATGCCAATCTAGTTTCGTCTCCATATCACATACAGGATGTTATACATAATACGTATATCTAGAAATGTTGATTCTTCAAAAAAGATATAAACCATGTTCCAACTGGTTCATCACCTTTTGATTCATCAAAAACAATTTATTACCAATTTATGATCTAGAAATCCACACCAAATGTAAACAAACAGCACATCCTGCATTCCTGGGCCCTAAAACATCGGTATTTCTAGAAGTATGCATTCACCTATTATTCATCGTCCTGATAAGTCAGAATCAAAAATACCTATTTACCAAAATATTTGCAAAGGTTGTTGTTTTATTTAATTTTTATGTGATCTGGAACACGTCTGGAGTCTTAATTGCTTTTGAACTGTTCTGCAGTGTTGCCGATACGAAAAAACAACTGATTTGGTAAATAGTGTCGGTGAGTTCGGTATAGGAAAAAATGCTGTCCCAAGATCGGTGGAGGATCAAGGGCCTTTGGGTCACGCTGCGCCGTCTATGAAAAACGTTTATTATTGCATTCAGCGCGCACACAACATGTTTTTTGAGGGCATATTACAGCTTGTAATGCCCTTTGCAACCATTCTAGAAACTCCTTTTTCGACTCTTGCTTATAGGATTGTGAATATTTTTCTTACTCCTAAACTCACGAACCTCGCATTTTATTTAATTTTTAATTTTGAAAACAGAGAGGTTTTGGTTTCTTTATTGCTTGTTCGGTGATGCGGTAATGACGGTAATCTACCAGTTTGTAGCGAAGTCAGGCATGAGGATGTGCGTTCGTAATCATAGCCAACCCAAATACACGCCTCTCGTATGCCCAACTGCCAGAGTGTGTATGCATTATGTGTATGATTGATATGGGGCATAAAACTTCGAAGACTACATGAAAGTAACTTTTAGCTTTATTTTTCGTTCCAGCTCTTTTTTGGCAAGTATGGAAATATTTGAATTCTTTGAAACATCGTGGAAAATGACAATCTGAAACTTGCAATATGGATTTATATTCTAAAGTCTATGCATATCCATTCATATTCGTCAATATTTCATTTGAAGCTCCTATTTTTCAAAAGAGTTTAGCAAAACATGAAGGCAGCGAAAATATTCAGTGGGCTGTCAGCACCGTATACCGCAGCCCAGTTGACAAGAACGACAAGCTGTCAAGGTGTATAGGCTGAGGTAACAAGGAGCCATTTGCGGAGTCATGGAGTTGATTTTAAAATTTTTATTTGCATTTTTCCAAGTTTTGTGCAACGATTTCGGGAGATATTCCACTACGTATAGTCTTATAAACCGTAGTAGAGTATATTTCAACTGTTGGCCGAGTTTGCTCCACTGGGACCAAACTGATTAACCGAATTTAATAAAAACACGTTTTTCAATTAATCGGTTATTTTTGCCGATCCTTAATGTATTTTTCAGGAGCATTTAACACGTTCTGATAGTGCGATAGTGAATTTCAGGACCATATTCACCACTTTTTACATATCTGGATTATACTTTTAAGTTATTGGGAACTTTGACAACAAAATGTATGGAGTGAAGATAAAAAAATATTATCTGAAAGTTATCATGGCACATCTGTGATTTATTGATCAAAAGGTAAGTCAATAGGACAGGCTGCATTGTCCATTGCAGTAGCTGTAATTTTGCCTAAAAAAAATTTATGGACACGTGTTTCTGGTTGATTGTCCCTCATCAGTGTAACGTAATTCAAACCCACGTTAAGTATCTGCAGAACCTATCATAAAAAGTAATAATGAATACAGCTTGCTTAAAACACCACCGGTGTAAACGGAATTGATCTTGCACATTACATCAATCTGCCAGTTGAATAGTGACAGAGACGACATTCACGGACATTGCATTGACCTACTTGACCGCATTCAATGACGTTTTGTACATTTTACTTACATTTTTCAAATTCATAACTATTTAGAATTACCTAATTACGTCATATACTGCTACACAGTCTGAATTAATTGTATTGCTGTTTCATTGCCCTGAAATCAAATGGTGTTTTAAATTCTAATGAGTAGAAATGATTAACATAGTACAAATCTGTTCACCTTATTTTATTTCTACCTGACTTGGAACGTGGTCGTGATCATTAGCGGCCATTTTTCTTGTAGCGCTTTTCTATATGCGAAGAAAATTTTCTAAATAGAAGCATGTACAAAATGAATCTGTATCGTATAAAAAATCACAACAAAATACGGATCTGTCAACCTAAGGTTGACGTATCCCACTGAATTATGTGTCACTTGTCGATAAGGAGAGTTTTGAAATATCAGGAGATAATCAGCTGTTATTCTACCGTAATAGATACTAGTGAGAAATACCGCAGTTTATTGTTTGAATTCAAATAATATCTAATATAACCAAGATCTGGAATGTGTACGTGACAAAAGAAAATTATTCCATATTCTAGTTTTTTTTCAGGTTTCAGGTTTGATGCTAGCTTTTATATTTGGGTATTTCTCAATCGTTGGCAATATCAAGTAAATACATAATCTACTGTAGCTAATTTTTGTCCTTTTTTGTCGTTTGCATTTTACAGTTGCAACTTAAAATTATTGGTCCATGTACAGGCGATGCCTTCTATTGGGCCTGTTTTAATTTTATATTTATTTAATGATGTTATTTGTCATCTTTGTACATTGAGTGAATAAATATTATATTATTATCATTATATTATACTGTAGATGTTTGTTCAGTTCCTGAACAACGAAGAGTATTCAACTTTGTGGGTATATGGATATCAAAAATCCTGAATGGCTTTGTGCAAATATCAATCTAAGGTGTCATAATGGTACTGACGAATGGCAAGTAAATGAATGAATGTTTGGAAACGAGCAATATCTCTCTTTTTGGTAGAGTCTTCGTCATCATGTAGTTGTTTAATGGTCATCTGTAAAAGGTTTAAAGGAAAGAACCTACAGTAGGTGATGTTAAATCAGTAAAATCGCATATCAGTTGAAGAAAACTATATAAACATGAATAAGCAATCAACAAACATTAATTTTATTAAAAAATCAAACATTTTTTTAAATTTTGACTGAGTTATATGTAATTTTTTAATATTCAATAAGCTGGTGATGCTTCAATGACAATCTGTCATCTCATACTCTGACAATATTTTTTCAATATTTCACAGCTATTGGTTGCCTAAATTTGTTTAAAGCTCATTTGAAGGACTGTTACCCTATGGGTGGAAAATAACGGCTTGCTGGTTTGACAATCCTGGTGAATTCCACCCTAAGTTTTCTATAATGAGTGGAATATGGCAGGTTTGTAGATTTTTCAAACTTGAAAGCGTATGAATACTCGTATACAAACGCCAAAAAATTGATATATAACCCCAAAAAAGCTTAGAAGATCGAGAATCATAATGTTGCCAAATTTCCTAAATATTCTTTAACATCATTTAATGAACACTGTTGACATCATACGGCGATTATAAGCAATTAGAAAACAAACGTTTACAGTAACAATACCCTCTAAAAGGCCTTAAAATTATAATATAAAGAACGCTCCATGTCCTAATAAATTTTCCATAATTCGGGAAAATATTAAAAAAAGACAAGGTTGCTTTCTCTCTGGATAACTACAAATTAGCGTGATATTAAGAAAAATAAATCCACATATGTCAAAAGGTGAATAAATATTTAAACAAACCTGTTGAAGTATAGCCGCAAAGCTTCACAGAAGTTTTCATTGCTCTGTATAAGGCAGCCTAACATGTCATATTCTTAAAAATGTTGATAATTTTCATTTTTAGCCAACGTAAAAAAATATAATATTACACAGAAAATATAAATTTTGCGACCGACAGGTTTTGACAGAGGCTTAGCAGATAATCATTCCATTGTTCTAGTAATCACACCTTATTAATACTTGTACAATCCTTACAAATGGTGTCGTATATGGACACTATGATTAGATCTATTATTGAAAATACAGATCATGTATTATATACTTTTGTAAAGCTTATAAATCAAACAAAAAAATGTACAGGGTGTCCCATTAAAAAAAACAAGTTTGAGTTATAGCTAAAAATTTACATCTCATAGAAAAAAATCTGACTACGCTACGTGAAAAATTGTATAGGAGCCAATTTTTAGCTTCGAGATAAACGATAACGGCGACACGAGGAGGGTCCCAAAGTGCAATATCTTCAATTTCGCCCTGTATCTCAGAAATGAGGCGGCCTATGAAAATTTTGCTAATACCATCTCTTTTTCATAAAAAATTAGCACAGTACTACGGAAACCGCAAATCTCTCTCTTTACTAGTAAGTGAGATACCCCGTCATATCATCGAAAAAGGGAAACCCTGTACACGAGGTTACTACTATTACAAGGACGAAAAAGCATCGTTCAAACTTCGTTTTTTCACGTTTCAGGGATCCTGATCATTCTTGAAAAATTTCTTAGGGGTAAAAAATTTGGGGTTTGTAGGGGAGTGGTGGAGGGAACATTGCAATTTTTCAATGTTAGTATATTGATACACTTTCAACGCCAGTATTTCTAGGCACCTATTAGACATATTCGACACATCATAGATTTACTTTTGCCCTTAAAACTTAGAACGATGAAGAAACGTTTTCGGTACGCGTCTGCTCGTGAGATCGGCACGGGTATCACGTAGCTTGAAAAGTGACATTATATCGATTTTTTTTGACATTATGATCCAAAGCTAGAAATTAGTTGCGCGTCCACTTTTTCTTATCCATTCTGGAAATTACATATACAAATTTGCTGAATTTCAAAAATGAAAGAGACGAGAAACAATTATATTCACTGTACACTGTCAAATTACAAGCTAACAGTAATTACACACAATGCGGGCGCGGTTATGATTGCCGTAATTCTCCTCAGTTTTTTGTAATTTATAACTTTGTACAAAATCTCTCTTCAGAAGGTACAACATAAAAATAACTCGTCGGGAAACCAATAAATATACTTCATTGACAGCATATTCAGTAATGATTTTCTCACACAGCAAATATCACTGATTTTATACTCATGCAGACCAATACACATAATCATCCAGATGCGACCTTGCTAGTCAACGAATTTTCGCAGAGATAAAAACTACAGACAACGACCATTCACAACCAATAATGCGTGTAGTTTAGTTGAGAGATTTCTCCTTAGATGGACGTTCACAAGGATCCTAGTTAGCAAACGTGGAATGACTTTTTGTGCCCTAAAAACTACCTAGTTTGCAAGATGTCATCTTATAGGTTTTTTTGACGTCTTATAGGTTTTTTACATGATACCCATGCGGGCATTTCGGAGAGGCGACGTTGCCAGATGAACGATACCACGAATGGGGCAGGGAGAGAATGTCTGTGGAGTACCTTTACTGTATGGACCTGTTTGACTGACTTGATCCATTTATATTCCCTGTTTTATATATTCCTAACTAACTTTGTTCTGCCCTGGTTGGTATGAAAAGCCGCTCAGGTTAAATGAACGCTATTATTATTATTCTCAGGGTCTGAATTCGTCCTACCAAAGACGGCCGACCATGATAGCTTTTTCGTGCTTTTCGGGCAACACATCCGCATGGTCTAGGCTTGGCCTTTGGAACAATGAACGAAAGCATAGCAATTATCCCCAATCCAGGATACACATAGGTCTGAGGTGATGTCGTATTTCGATAGGTAATAAGTTGTGCTGAACATAATCTTTTTTGGACTGATAACAGCGTTGCGTGCTAAGAGCAGAGACTACTTGATGTCATTTTTTCATTTTCTCTTTCGGAGTCTGAAGCGGCATGTTTTCCACTATTCACACAAAAGCTAACACACTGGAGTCGCCTAGTTTCAAAGACCCTTAAGTCCATTTTTCAACCAAATTGAGATAGCGCTACCACGTGATTGAAAAGAGTCTAAATTATGTATCAGATCCTGAAATACGTCTCAAAACTTGCTGAATCACCTCCCAAGCCATTGTTTATTTCTTTGATTGGTTTTAAAACTCCCTAATCCCATAAGCGCGTCTAAATTATAACGCCAAACCAACGAAACGATTTTCCAAAACAGAAAATGTCTTTGTTTTTGAAAAACTATTGATTATATCAATTTCAGCACATAATAACCCTAATTTGCTTATTGTGTTCTCGGTAACAAACTTTCACGTTCGCTGAAAAATGTCCTAAAGTAGATTTAGCCGGTCTTGAAATTAGGTGACTCACTTCATTCTATACACATATCACTTGAAGCGAATCGACCCGAAACTAAAGGCATGACAAATGAGCGCCAGTGTGATACATCGAGAAGTTGTGTTTACTTAAGACCCGGGAACTATTAGCCGGGAGTGTATATTAAGGGCTGTGTAAACAGTAACAGGAACACTAACATGAAGGAAAAAGGTGTTTCGTAGGGTCGTCAACGATGTGCTATTGTTTACAGGACTAGCGACGTGCTATGAACTGTGTGTCGCCATTATGGGTCAGGTTGTCGGCCTGTTGTAAGAAAACTCATTGTCAGCCGGAAGATTGTAGTCATTTCGCTAAGTGCCGAGATAAAGTACAGAAACGTACTGCTGTTTTTTTGATGTTAGTATATGAAGGGTACAAGTGAAAAAAGATCAATGTCACAAAAAGTAAGTTTTGAGAAAAGTTGTTTTAAAAGTTTGGAGACTTCTAGGCTCGTTGTACATGGTGGATCAAAAATCTGACGGAGTACCATAGATTCCTTATTATAAGAAGCTAAAAATATTAAATTAAAAATAAACAAATATTTTCTGATATACAGGCTAGCCCAAAGTGAAACCAGAGCAAACATTTTTTAATGGAAAATCCGTTTTATTTTTGTATTTTGAGATTCTCCCTATGATTTGAAACATTTTTTATGTGTTAGTGCCCATGCCTAAATTGATATTTTATTGAGATATTGAAGTTAGAAATGAGCCTTTGGTCATATGCAACACCCTGTAAAATCTAAGGGTTGACTAACCAGCAAAATCCCTAACTTAGGTTTTACTATCTGTTCTACTGTGAGAACTACCCCAACAGGAAATGTATTGCACATCGCCTAGAACATGAGATAAAAGTGATGTTTTAACCTCAATAGCTCGCAGAATTATTCCAAAATATTTTTTTAATTCAAACAGAAAAATATAAAAAAATCTTCATTCAAACGAATACAGAACAAAAAAAAACAAAGTTAATGGTAACTGCATTAAAAGGATTATGTGAGCGACTTCATTTTTGCACCATCTAGTGTCGCACGACCGAGTATTGAGGAATCTCAGTCTAATCAGGATATTGGTAGATGCCTTAGCATATGACACTTCATCTAAATGTCTTATACCGGTACCGGTAGTACCTAATTCAAAGAAGTGACATTATAGATTTGTTACAACCTTTAGTGCTAGTATCGTACCAGAACCGTTCGATTATCGTGAGATACTCTGTTACCCGCATGCGCGGACTGTCATGGTTCTAGGATCGTTTCTTGACAGTAAAAGGTGTTGGAACGGATTAGGAATCCTTTGTACCTCGAAATTGACAGGACAGTCAATGTTGCCTGATCTACCAATTTTTCGGCATAGCTATGAAGAGCTTTGGATATTCTACTTAACTCGCTTATTCAGCGACAATGTTGTTTACACTTGACCCTTTCTTGAAGTATGGCATAGCTTAGATAAATTTAAATCGTAACATTAACTTATTAGATGGTAATTTGGAATTAAAATAAAAATTAAACATTGGGGGTGTAACGTTTGATCAAAATTTGAGATTCCTTCCATTTGAAACAGCATTATTCAAAAACCATGTTCAAAATTTTCTATGCGAATAAAAGATCTTCATGTGAATCATTGGTTTTATATCAGTGCTACATTACTCTGATATCTTATATTACAGTTGCCTAGACTGTGATAAAGATGCGTTTGCAATAAGTTCAAATTCCCTGATGTAGATATGTTTATGGACTAAAAAATATCATCAGCAACGACGACATAAAATTGGTTGGCTGACTGTGGAACGAAAACTGTACTCTACTTTGTCTATCTTAGATTTGTAAATGAATTAGTAACGACTTCCACCCTAACATATTCATTTGAAAAACTTATACTTTCTAAATTTAAGGCAAAGGGATATAACTTGTGCATATCTCGTCACCATTCATACATTCAACATTTCAGAGAATATATATTTTTCTTGAGGATACTGATTTTAATTCTGTGTATTTCATTTTTCTGAATTCTTGTGTAATCTACATTTTAAATATACAAATAGCCTTTGGCTAAATTTCGCCCTTCATAAAGAAGTTATATTACATTTGGAACTGATATTTGCCGATCTGGCAACATTGCTGGTAGCTGTCAGAATCATATAACCTAACCGCGATTTGCCGTTTGTTTGGGTTTATAGCTTTATAGTTCTTCTGCGCATGTTAGTTCCCTTATTTCTCGCTTCAGTACAGGTATCGATACCACCATAACAAAACCGCCCCAAATAGATCCCAAAACGGGTTGGAACACAATGCAGAATCGTTCTGTTACTGTGACGGACAAGGTTGGAACACTATTTCCTAAATGCGCAAGCGCGTCACCGTTCCAGCACGGTTCTACGACAGGCTTTTATCGATGTTTAATGACATTATGCAGGTTTTTCAGGAAAAATGTCACCTTCGATCTACCTGTCATCCACCACGAGTTCACTTATAGTAACCGCTCAAGCGTCGTGACAATTAAGTTATATAGTTTGGCTCTGATTTAGTCTAACATCTGATTTAGAGCAAGGACTATGCTCTATACGAGTGCTATGACGGCAGTGACGACCGATGTGCCATTTCTCCATAGGTGGCGCTCATAGCGAACAGGTGCGGAATGGGCTAGCTATAACACAAGACATTATACCAATTATTGATGGCATTATGTAATTTTTTCAGGTAACGCTTCTGCCGTTCTCTTGGAAGCATTTAAGATTTGGTCTCGCTGTACGCATACACGTATTTGCGAAGCGAACCCATTTGCATTTAGAGCAACCAAATATATACTGTCGAAGAGGACGTATACAGGGTGTAAACGTTATGAGAGTCATTATTTAAGTGGGTAATAGAGGGGGTTAAAAGAAGCAAAAAACTTCATATAACATGGGGATCAAAACGGCAATTTTTTAGAGTAGAGCGAAACAAAATCTGACAACGCCGCAATGCCTGACGCAAATTTCGACGGAACGCAGTGTAAATAAAGATGGAGTTTGTTATTTTTGGCTCTTAGGTATTAATTCATAATTTGATAATGTACTCGTAAAATGCAAACAATTAAAAAAACGGACTTACCACCAACTGTCTCAGCGCTTCACCTGGTGTGTGAAAATTTATTGAACGTATTAAAAAAATCCACACACACAATTTCGATACATACACTGTTTTTCTTTTTGAAACCCACACTGCACTTTTTTGTATTTAAAGAAGGTGTTCAAAATGTCGTCCTCCACTTTCCATACAAGCTTCATTACGACGAACCCAGTTTCTTCTTACTCTAGGTCCTCGAAGTTGTCCATTTATTATTTCAATTTTTTTTCGCGAAGTTGTGCTTCAGTTGTTATTGGACCAGCCCCATAAACCATCCTTTTAAGTTCTCCAAAATACCAGAAATCCATCGGATTGAGGTCACGAGACCTTGCTGGCCATTTTCGAGGATCAGGAGCATTTCGACCGATCCAGCGATTTGGATAATGTTCATTCAAATACTGAATGACGCCTCTAAAAACGTGTGGTGGTGCCCAGTCATGAGGAAACCACAAATTATGTCTCCGTTGTAATGGCATTTTGTCTAAGGTCTGTTCCAAAAGTTCTGGTAGGTTATTGGCTAGAAAGCTAAGGTATCCTTCTCCAGACAACTTTGGGGGTAACTCGATAGGGCCAATTACCTGATCGTCAAGAATACCCACCCAAATATTTATTTTAAAATGTTCTTGGAAATGACCTCAACGAATGGTATGAGGATTTTATTGGGCCTACGTGTGATTATTATGGAAATTCAATATCCCGTCTCGCGTAAAAGTACATTCGTCCGTCCTTAGAATGTTTTTAAAAAAATCCGGATTTTCAATGCTTTTGTGCAAAAACCACTGACAGAATGCTGGTCTGCGAAGATAGTCTTCTGGTAACAAGGCCTGCACTCGTTGTACATGGTAGGGATAAAGCAAATTTTCCCGTAGGATTCTATTGACTATGGTATGCGATAGTCCTACGCGGCGGCATAATTCCCGAGTGCTGATATCTGCATTGATTTCCACAATATTTAAAATTTGTTCCCCTGCTCTACAGTAACCTGTCTTTCACGAGTGCGAATATTAGTGGGCTGAACACTGTATCTCGAAGTCTTTGGTACACTTGCACAAATGTAATTCTGTCTGGGTCTATCCGTTGGCAAAATCTGTCGCGATAAATAAAAAACACGACGACGTACGGGAACAAAAGCAAAACTGTTACCGTTTGCGATCAATTGCCGGTTCGATAAGAATGATGAAAGGGCGACGCGCTGTTGTCATGTGTGTTTTAACTACTTAATTTAAAGAAACTTACTTACTTACTGATTACAAATTTTGTCTTATCTTAGAAAAACTTAATGTCATTTATTTGTTAATTTCCCCTATTTAAGAACGTTTTAGATTAGATTATAACAATTAGTAAGATTGTGGTGGTTGTGGTCGATATAAAGCACTTAAAGTTGTAAACTATAAAGCCATTTAAACAAAAATGTATTGACTTTTGGACCATGGGTCTTATGAACTTTTTGACTTGTTTTAACCCCCCTATTACCCATTCCAATAATGACTACCATAACGTTTACACCCTGTATATGATGTAGTGCGTAATGAACGAGATCTTAGTTTTACGGAACATTGGTTTATTTATGCGATCCCTCAGTGAATGATGGGTCTTAGTATAGGTATGCAAATTGAGTAGTGTAGTATAATAAGATATCTTAGAACAGATGATGATATAGCTCTGAGAGACACGGGTGATGCTTTGAAGTACGTTAGTCCTGGGTACACGTAAGCGAAATCTCAGTATATGCGGTATCTGATCGACTGCGGTGTATTAGGATACGCAAGATACTATATCAGGTATTTGAAACTTACCGAGCCTCTGTATACTCTAGGTGTAGCGTTATACTGGCTGTAAGTATATTCAAATAAACTGTATGCGATATGTTACTATATGCGGAGCTCAGAGGGTGCAACGTGATTCTATTATAAGGAAACAGTTTTAGTATATAGATACTTATGATACACCTATGCATACGCTTATCTTCAGTATATGCGAGTTGTTTGGATATGCCGAATTTCACTATAACATGTGGTCTTAGTGTACGGAGGATCTTAGTCAGTGCGGGGTAATACTTTATGAGAAGTCCTATGTCTTTTTCAGGCAATATGCTTTATCGATTTGTTCCTACAGATCTGTCCCTTATACTTTACCTACGAATCTCATTGCTTCCAGGAATGCACATACATACCTGCTAAATGACCAAATCAGATATGGAGATTCGAAATTGATGCTTACATTCCCCCAATAGAAATTATCGAATCTTGGTATATGCGATGTCATATTGTACAGTACACACCGTGGATCTCTTCCCTAGTGGATTTCAATGTGTGCGAGAGAGATGTAAGCAACAGGTATGTTAGAAAGACTGCGAACCACAAGTGTATTTACCATGTTGCGTGGCAACGACTGTGATGAACGTTGCGGAATGCTGTTTAGCGCAGTCTTTACGCGTTGTTCGCTCGCACGCAAAAAAAGCGTTAATGACCAGAGTATTTCGGACGCCCAAGTATATGAAGGATTTTAGTATAGCATTTTCCTAGTATATGTGGGACTTTTGTATCTGTGTGATCTTATTATACATTATACGACGTCTTAGTATACTAAGTGACATATAAATCCGAACACCCAGTTTAAATGGTTTTATTTTAATAAAATTTTGTATAAGTACTTAATGAAGCATAATAAGTAAATGATAAAAATTTCAAAATGATTGCACTGCTTTAAAGCCCTTTGACCTTTAATAATGTGTGGATGCACCCTGATGTGCTACGCATTCTCCAACGCGCCTAGGCAGGCTTCTGATCAGGTGGTCAATGTCCTCCTGTGGTATCTCATTCCAGGCAACCTCCAACTCCTCTCGAAGTGCTTCTAGAGTCTGAGGAGGACGTCGCAAATTGAGCAATCTCTTACCCATCATATCCCACACGTGCTCAATTGGGGATAAGTCGGGAGATCTTGGTGGCCATGGTAACAATGTGACATCATTATGTTGTGTCTATTGTGACTCTTGCAACACGTGGTCGGGCATTATCTTGTTGGAAAGTTGGATCTGCCAGGGTGTCAAGATAGGGTAAAAGATGGGGTTCTAGAACTTCTTGGATATAACGCTGCGCGTTCATGTTACCTCTGATGAAGATTAAATGTGACCTGGAACCATAAGCTATAGCACCCCAAACCATAACTCCAACAGTGTGATGAACATGTCTTTCAACAAAAAACTGTGGACTCCTCCTTTCACCACATCGCCTTCTAACCCTGGCACGACCATCGTGCATGCCTAAACAAAATCGAGACTCGTCACTAAAGACAATACTGTTCCATTCCTGATCCCAGAGTGACCGTTGTCTGCACCACTCAAGGCGATTACGTCGGTGTTCTCGAGTTAAAGGGATGACCCAGTGTGGCCGTTATGAAAACAAGCCAAAACTTCTCATTCGTCGGTGAACACTTCGCATGCCAATAGGTCTTCCGTGTTCTGCAAACTATTCATTTGCAATGGACCTGGTAGTGGAGAAACGGTCCCTTAAGGCCAATAATCTTAGGCGGCGATCTTCACGGTCTGTTGTTCTACGGCGGCGTCCAGTGCCCCTTGCTCTTTGCGTACGGCCTTCTCGAAGCCATGCCTGACAACACCTAACCACAGTGTCTACACTTCTTTGCACTCTAACTGCAATTGCCCAAAAAGAAAGTCCAGCTTCCCGAAGTCCCACTATACGGCCCCTATCAAACTCACTAAGTTGACGAAATCGTACAGGTCTCCGTACTCTAGGCATCGTAACCGATCGTAGAGGATGTCAAGAACCAAAATCCGCCAACGTTGATTCTTTACTGCGGCTAAAATATTCATTTTTAGAGCGTTAGTGAATTAAAAAAAAAGCAGTATAAAAACCGGAATGTACAACTGATAAGGCTGAAAATTTTTTCACTTGTTATTTACAGTAAGATAAATACATTCACCAACTTTTATCAAAATAAAACCATTTAAACTGGGTGTTCGGATTTATATATCACTTAGTATATTTGCCGGATCGGAGTATACGGGCGTCCAAGATAAGGATGGGAATCTATATAAATACCTGTGGGCGATCCAGCTTAAGTAAAACTAGGAAAAAGCGTTTTTAGGCGTATTTACATGCCGTTGAGGTACTTGTAAAAATTTCAAGGCTTGCTGAGATACTTGGAAAAAATAAAAATTCACCAAACTATTTTAATTTTTTACTGTCTCTATTTTGAGGAATATCAAAAGATGAATGAAACTTTTCCTTTGGTACTTTTTAATCACTTCATGATACTGTTTCCTAATTTGTGCCCTACGGTTCGTTTTTGAGAAACCATCATCAACTTTATTTTTTATATTGTCCGCAAAAAAAGTATTCCTGGTAGCATTTTTATATAAATTCAACGATGTTTCACATGTTACATTCATTTTCTTGGATATAAGGAAATGGGCGCTTTTTCGCTTATTCTTAACAGGCTTTTATTAGCTTGGTCTATATGCATGTATCTAACGGAATCTTTGAGCATTATTTTCACCAATTTCCAGAAGTTTGACTTAAATGACCTCAAAATAAAATTATAAGAAAATTTAGGTTATTAACAGAATAATTCAATTCAGAGTCATTAATTATGATTGACCATCTACAACTGTAATATGAACTCTTTGTAATTATAAAATATTTTCTACTTTTTAGTTTGTGGTAAAAGTGTGTTTTTAAGATTTTTTTAAACTATTATTTATTTATTCACACATGTTAACCCCAAAATGTTCTTGATTTCTGGTTACTTTTCTAGTAAGCAGATTTTCCCAGAAATGAGTGTTGCGGTGATTAAAGATACCACTATTAGTGAACTCTATCTAGTCTGACCATATTACTTTTGAAAGGAAATTAAAATAGTCTTCGCACGTTCCTATGTGCCGCTGACAAAAATGCTGGCGCCATGTCTAAGTTCTTGGAAAATCCTAAATTTATAGGGTGATATCTATTTCTACAAACATAAATTGGGTTGAGGATTTGGCTACTCCTACATCTTTCTGAATTTGCCTAGTAGATATCTCAGAGTTCTCAGCAATTGCTTCTAGAACACTATTCTGAGTTTTCTCTAAAGATTCCATTTTTTGAGACGTAACGGGCTTTTTGAAGGACCACATTCATTTCAGTTTGGAGCCAACTATTAAAAAAATGAACTTAATGGCTACCTTCTTCCGGGAAATTTATCAAGATACATTTCTGCAACATTCATAGCATTTTTGTAGCACAAAATGTCAGCAGGTCGAACTTTTCTTAATTGATAAAATGACCGGCTGGCATCATTGACGATAATAAGGCAGTATTAACAATATACAGTAATAATGATACTAGGTGACGGGTACTTAGGTGAAGCCAAGAATTTCTTTGCAACGCCTACTTAAATAAGATAAAAAGATAAAAAAAGCATTTTCTTTATATCTAATCCCAATCGTCAGTCGTTCCTACAATATTGTAGGACGCCTCTATGGCCTCCTTGATTTTCATAGGATTTTCTCTCCTTCAGAAAAGCTGGAGTATTTCTAGATTCCTACTGTTCCGTGTCGGCGTCAGCGCTCTCCTAGTTATGTTTTTTCTTCCTTTCTAACAGATGTTAATAATCGAAATCCGAAACAATTTGATTCAAATGTATATGTATAACGTAACTGAAGGATAGGAAAAACTGTGAAAATCAACAAGGCCATAAAGACGTCCTACAATTGTACAGCTTTAGGAATTTCTTCTATGTAGTGAATCATTACTGACTGATCAACATTATTTGCCCTGAAAACAAATGTAACATGTAATATATTGTTGAATTCGTAGAAAAATATGGTATCAGATACAGGGTGTACGTTTTTTCGGCCCATATAAAAAATAAAGTTGTTGATGGTTTCTCGTAGAGCACAAAATCTTAAAACACCATCATTTAGAGCCTAAAAAGTGCCAAGGAAAAAGTTGCATTAGTTTTTTTGATATTTCACAAAACAAAGTTAGGTTTTCCCGAATACCTCAGTAAGCCATCAAATCATGAATCATGAACTTTCTCAGCAGCTTATAAACACTCCCGAAAGAACGCAGCTTGTTCCTTATTTAACCTTAAAGGCACCTCTCACAGGTATTGAGATTCCCATGCAAAGGATTCTTGTCTTGGACAGGGACATGGCTACGGCTTTTCAGTACCTAATATACAAAATCCTAGCTTATATAGATAGATGCCGACTGGGCATGTTTTATAGAATTTGGAGCCTGTACTTATTCCTTCGCCCCTAACTATTCGACGCCTACGTCTCTGACTGCTTTCAGGCATGCACATACCTGCAAAATGAGCCCATTTGCGTTCAAAGCAACCGGATACGGTGGATCGAAGTGGACGCAAACATGCCCCAATAGAAATTGCCCGAGTCCGCTGCCGATATGTTAGACAATAACCCAGAAACGCAGGCGACGTCGTCGACAAATTGAAGACGGATATTTTTCCGATCTGTTTGTCTGTAAAACTTCCGACGATTTGTTTTGAGCGGCTCGTATTCCGATACCATCAACGTACGACTTTTCCTATATTACACAGATCCTTGGAAAACTTTTCTACTTCAGATGATCGGCGAGATAGCTTTGTTAGTGCAGTCGAATACTAACAACAGAGAAAGACTGTCGATTTTATCCTAGGTTCTTCAATAGGAGGAGGCATAATACAAATACAGTCAAAGTGTGAGCTTGAAAGCAAACATATAAACTAATAGATATTCATTTAATTGATCATGATGATTTTTAATCCGTCATGATTACATGGCAGTTAAGTATATTATATCACATCATAGTAACAAGCATACACACATAACATAAAAACAAGTCTAAAATTAATAAAATAGAGTGTGAAATACTGTTGGTTGCGAAGTTTTGGCAAGTCGTAAGTGGTGTGAAGATTAATACAAGTCATCTCAATTTAAGATTGACGTCATACCGCAGGTTCCAAGATTAGTGACGCACATGAGGTGCTGATGAGGGACGCCAGGATGTGAAGAGATCACATAGAATTCTAGGAGATGATACTTATACTTTAATTGTCTACGTTTCGATGTAGACAATGCGTAGACAGTGTAAGCGATACGTATACAATGTATACAATGGTGTAGGTACTGTAAATAATAACAGAAGTGAGGTTAGGTTCACACGCAAACGTCAAAACATTGGCGAACTGGCATGATTGGGCAAGCAAGAAATAAGAAATCGATAAACTATGGCTTATTTTGTTTAAAGATAGAAGAAAATATTCCTTCTAGTGCTCTATCTGTAAAAAAGCTTTAATCGATGGGTTAGCTTAATTTTTGTCGTATGATAATATGCGGCTATTGTCGTGGTATTTCACTAACCTTAACTTGCCTAATAGAAGCACATATCAAATCATAAAGCCCAGTAAGAATAAGTAGTGAGGAAGATCCTATACTGCTCCTTACGAATGACCGGTAGTGACCATGCCAAACTAAATCTTGACGATGCTGACAACGCTGAATGAAATCAGGCGAATGACTGGATTCCCAGAATGTATAATATTATTTTTAGAGCTGTTCCTAATTCATCAAAAATTATAAGTTTGTGTATATAAATATCTATCCATATTTATGCATTTCTTAGTGATCCAAAAATCACTTATACAGACGTTGCCTATATCCAAGCGACCTAATTGAACTAATATTTTCTGTTGAATACATTTTATGCATTGCAGCTACTATGAGTACCTCGTCCAAACGAATTGGTTTGCCGGGTGACATACATAGTGACAATTGGAGTACCTAGCGATTCTCAGAGTCATACATGAATTAAACATTGTTCGCCGAGATTTCACCGCAATTAGCTTAACACCTCCAGTGTGGTCTTAGCCTAAAGTGCTGAAGTTATTTTATCCCAAATCAGCCGCGGAGAAGGAAGTCTTAATATCGAGGTACCGCGGCTGCTGCAGGGAGTTTAAACACACTTAGTCTGATATGTAAACTGCCTAAGGCTAGTAGATCTGCAAAAATCCTCCTCAGGCAGATTGTTCCACTAACACGATGTCCTGGGGACAAAGGAGTGGTCGTACCGGCCAGTTATGCATGTACAACGTTCGACACGATCAGGCCTGTCTGAGGCTCTTCATGTGGCGGTATCATAGAGGAAAACTCTGAGGAGCAAAACCCGTTAACATAGCGGTCGAAGAGAACCAGATCGAAGACGGTCTGTCGGTGCGAAAGGGTCTAGAGGCTTTCCGTTAGAGAACAGTTATCGATTAGGACAGATATCCTCTGAAGAGCATCCAGTATGGACAATGTAGTAGAGACAGCAGCTTCCCAAACATGTAATCAAAATTCTAGGCTAGGCCTTGTACAGAAAACTAGTTCTTATCCCTAATAGCCTAGATTTGTATAGCAGCTGTGGCGATTGTTGGTATAACTCGGCCATTCATGGAAACCGGATGAGCGCCAGGGCGTTCCATCTTCAGTCAGTAGTACGTTTTGAAACCATTAACGACAAAGAGGGAGTCGCTGCTAGTCTTCTCCTCTCCAGCTCACCGGCAGAGGTTGTTTTACTAGTCTGAGTTCTGTGTTCTGGGGATCGGATTGATCGTGCATGAAGAAAGGTCGCTGACATATAATAAAAATAAATTCGGGGACAACGGCGATCCCAGGGGACCGCACACGTTGACATTATTGGGATGTGCACGAGAACCCGTCAATTATGATGGTTATATTGCGACTATCCACCAGCAAAGCTTCTCTGGGCGGCCATAGTATGGAAGTGCTGCTTGATCGATCATCAAAGTAGATGCACGACTATTAAGCTGCAGACTCATTGAATTTAATCCGAAAAAAAATGTTTGTATAAACTGAAGTTCCACTTCGATTCAAAATCTCAACTTCCGCCATAGAATGAGGAGGACGTGATATTTAGCTGACTATATCGTGATGTTAAAATCGATATAAAAGGAGATGCCGTCGATGACATAAGTATGCCTAAGGGTTAGGACAGATAACGATAACGGTGAGATTGAGACCATTGTACTAGCGGTCTGAGGGTATCTGGCTATAATACCTAATGAAGCAGTCGAAACTAGGAAAACTTCAAGGGTATAAACTCTAACAAATCCACACGACTAATCCTGCATCCCTCCATACTTTTAAATTTCCAAATTCCAACAAGAAGCGCCCTCCCACTCCACATAAATCCTTCGTAATCCAAAACATCCCTTCCAGCTTCCAGCAGCCCTTGTATCATCGACGTCACCATATCTTGTCCTTTGCCTTCGACTGCTCGCTTACTTCCCGACCTGTCCCTATGGGACCAGGAACTGATTAGGTCTCCGTAGCCAGGCGTCATTATGGCTTTTTGCCGCTGTCCCACGGGACGCAGCGCGTTCTCCTTTTTACTGCTCCGCATGCCATCCGCATTCTCGGCTGATGCGGGATGCGGACGACGGTCATCTCTCGACACACCACGTCCAACGCATCTTCGATAATTAAAGACAACAGGCATCGGATCGATATAATACGGAAGTGTCCAGAGGGAAAAAGAGATTAAAGACACATATTGGGAGTAAGGAAACTTTGTAAGTGGCTTCGGTGCGGGCGGCATTCCAATTCTGCAAAATAAGTAAAAATGTAGTTAGTAAAGTAATCAGAGAATGCTATAACGAAGAAGAAAACTACACTGCACTGGGAAGATAAACATAAAATATATTGTGGGTGTCATAAGTGCCTTGGATAGTGCAGTGGTAGCCAGGACGACAGTAAAAAAAGCAACTTGTATGTGGTTTCATTTGGCCACAAATGATGGAGTTCTATCAACATGAAGGACACAGCATAGGTGTCGCCTGTTAAAATCATGATGTCGTATTTCAAAATGTTGTAGTAAGTCCAGTTTTGGGTATACAACAATAAAGAAAAACGAGAAGACGAGGATTCAAACGCAGAACACACTTTTTTGATATGTACACGGCTACTTCATAAAATGTGATAGGTTCAATGATGATTCTTTGTATAATACCGCAGTAAGTAGTGAGGTCGAGGGCTTTTTAAAGGTACTTGGTGCTTACTTAGAGCCTTACCACCATAATCTCATGGTAGGTGATAGCTGGTCATAGCTGGAATGTGAACATGTAAATATATGCAGGGTAGGCTACTACAAGCGGACTCTGTGTGTATGCGGGCTCTTATTATATGCGGAGTATCCTACCATATGCAAATTCCTAGAGTATGCGGGGCCTTCGCATGCTCTTATCTCTATATACATATATATATATATATATATATATATATAAAACTGAATCCCTATTTCGCGTGGTCGTGCCATAACTTGTAAGCAACTCTACCGATATCATTCAACTTTCTTTTCTAAGTTTCCTAAGGATGTATAGAAGGTTCTTATGAAAAGAAAATCAAGAAAATTGGGAAATCATTGAAAACCTAATGACTATTTAAGCTACGCGCGTTTGACAGTTGCTTGAGCATTGAGCACGCACAGCAGAAGAAATATCTCAAGTACCTACCAAAAGAGACAAGCACTTCTCTCCGCCATCTTTATTCCAACAGCTATTGACAGTTAGCTATGTGAGAGAAAATTGCTTATAAAAATACGGTGCTTTTGTTTTTGGACCCCCCCAAAAAAACTGTAGTGTTGCTTAATTGTTATCTTTGTCAGTTAACTCTATGAATAAAAAAGGCGGATGAAAACTCGTTTCTTTTGCTTAATTGACTTTCACTACTCTAACATTTTAAACTTGGCAGGTCGCATGCCGCAAATTTATAGTATCTTTTCACAGTGTTTATTGATGAAAAAAATATTATTTTATTCAAACAGTAGTGCACAGTCCATTCGATTGGAGCTTTTATCCAGTTTTCATTTTGTTCGGTGAATTTTTTGAGAAGTATTTGCTCAAAAATAATAAACAAGGGTGGAAGTTAGTTCACCACAATCACGCCTTATATTAAAATTTGTATTCTCCAAAATTCCACCAGTTAGGCGTACAAACATAGGTTGCAGAACTCGCAATGCTGCAATTCAAAGATATATACAAAGAAGTCAATCTGAGGAGCAACGAGAAGCGAGAAATAAGGTTGAGCGGATCGAAGGACTGAAATTCAACAACATAGAAGTGTTGCATTCAATTTCAATCGAGATGCGGTCAATCGATTACAGTTCACAACAAACCGTTGCTATTGGACCAATGAACGTTGTGAGTCCACAATGCAAGGCCTTCAAGCTTAAAAATAAAGCCCTTAGATTATGTTGTGTCAGTGAAAATATCAAATTGACTGCATTGGTACGACCACCAGAGTCACTACGTTCATTTGTTCCCAGGTTCTATAAATTTTTTAATTAATATCCAGCAATACAATAGCTATTATCACGTTATAAGTTCGGTAATGTCATAGAACGGTTTTGGAACTGCTCAAGACTGAATGCGCAAAGTGGAAGATATCTGGAACGATTATGAACAGTCCGTGAACTATCAGAATTTTGCCAAAACCCGAACGGCTTGTACCCAGGACTCCGGCAGCAATTACTATTTTGTTTGTGCTACATGTGGCCCTGGATCATTAAGAATTTGATTTGCTGAATAAAAAAATATATTGCCTTAAATGACCAACAAACTGTCTGTTAGTATGGGGTGGAACAGTTTCCTCAAAGAAATTATTATTTTTGCTCACATCCTTGAGAAGCTCTGGCAAAAGTAAGTTGGGAGTAACTGCTTCAAGTTCATCATCACACTCAGACGACGATGATGATGATGAATCAGAATCAGAAATGACCTGCGTTGAATCCATTTGTCCACTTTTCTTTTAATTTTAAATAAAAAATACTCCTCAAGCCGCAAAAAAGTAAACAGCATTTAAAGCAAAACACGTCAACTAATTTTAATGACATTGTCAGAAAGAATACGCATGCGTGAAAAATCAGTTCAAAAATGGTCCCGGCAGTGAAGCAAGAACTGCTTGAACGATTCTAGAACCATCCTCGAACTGAACCAGGATATAACTCGAACATCAAATTTCAGTTCTAAAACGGTTCGATAGTAGGTAATCTAACAGAAACCCGAACAAGTCGGTTTCTTTAACGCATACTCCTGTTACTTCTAGAACAGTAATGCTAAAAACCCGATGAAACCTAATAATTGCTTTCAAATTACGTCATTGGGCGCAACAAAATTCATTCTACATAATTTTAGGCCTACTTTCAAGGTATGTTGGTGGGGTAATTACAGTGCTGCCAACGTATTTTGCTAGCCACATGCCGGAACAAACACTTCGCTATACAATTATCTACCTATATACCACAAA
Organism: Acanthoscelides obtectus; assembly: GCA_963669975.1. NCBI lineage: Eukaryota > Metazoa > Arthropoda > Insecta > Coleoptera > Chrysomelidae > Acanthoscelides > Acanthoscelides obtectus. The sequence continues at coordinate 66,609,441 of CAVLJG010000006.1, forward strand.
TTTACCCTTTTATCACTCATTTCAGTCCATAGCTAAAACAGGACAACGACTGTCGGGTCAGCTAGTTAAACATATAGCTCAAGACAATCGGATTTATATAATACGGAAGTGTCCAGAAGGAAAAGAAGAACGAAGCATAGCTTAACGTACTCTACCTACATAGATAGATAGCCAACCTAATACAATATTTCTGCATAGAAAAAATTCTACGTGATGAAATGACCGTAGCGTTATTTACAAGAATTTGAAAAGCTTAGCGTATCATACGTAGATAATGCTGTAGGCAAATATATTATGATATATGCCGATATAGGTAGTTGGCATGTACCATTAACACAATAACCTTTTCAAAGTTTATTTTTAATTATCGCGGAAAAGATGAACGTAGCAATCACAAACAGTGGCACACTAAGCCCATAGGAGGCCCGGGTAGGAAAAGCTGAATGACTATAATGGGTAAAATATCAGTAACACAAATGAATTAAGCATATAGTTTATTTAGAAAATATGTTTATCCTTTTATTTCCATAATTATTGTAATTATGGGATACAGGATTTTGCGTACCTAATAGTTAACAATGGATAAGGGCAAAGTGATAAAATCAAAGAGAATAAGTGTTAATTTTTAAATGATGTGCCTAAAAACCAAAAGGTTAATAAGTAAACAATACAAACAGTCATGTATTTGTTTATTTGTTTATGTATATTCAATTAATATCACATAGGAAGACAGGACTATAATAAGTGTTATCGAGCCTTCAATTTGGCAAACCTCTCAATAACTTCCTTTAAATCTATTCGTTTTAGAAGCATCCTTTCAATTAATAACATGTTAAAAGTATTTCTCAGAAAACCTACCTAGGGCTGCGTACTCTTATAGCAAGCAGGTATTTACTAAATTATTGTGATATCATATATTATACTTGTTTCACTAAAAATGTTATTCAAGTTATTCAAAACAATTGTATACGTTTCGTCTTTGGCTTTGATTATGTATCAGCGAAATATCCCGTTCTAAACCGGTTAAAAATTAATGACATGGCCAAGCATCACTATTCAGTTTTTGTTCACAAATTGCTGCTCATGTCTAAACCATCTTATTTGAGGGAAAAAATTTCATTTAATAATGATGTCCACTGTAGAACTCTCAGAGAATATAATATTAGAATACCCCAGCATACGTCTACACTTGTTAAGCGCAGTTTTTCTTAAAATGTTGGTATTATTTATAATGACCTTCCTAAAGTATATAAAGAATTTTCATTACCTGTCTTTCGACAAAAAGTTTAAACAATATTACTCAACCCTCCAAACATATAATTTTCGAAATCATGCATTTCTTTTTTATTCCGTCTTAAATTCAAGTTTATAATTTTGGGTGTACTTGGGTTTGGAAAGTATGCCTTTTTCTTTCTTTAATTTTTACCTTCGATGTAATGAACCAAATCTGTTTGCGGATAGTGTATACTTTTGAACATCTGCTAGCGACTATGTGGTTAAGTGTAAGAGTAGCAGCATGCTAAACTTCGCCATGTAAGTCTGACATTTGGCTATACTACAATGTAATTGTGGATAAATAAAGACGTCTATTATTATTACCATTATTGTTATTATCATTACAAATTAGCTAATCGTTCTTGGTTCATTGTATAACGAAGATATTTTTTTAGAAGCATCAGCTTATAAAAACTTCACATGTTGTTACTGAGACGCAAATAATCTTAAGGTCTTGTAATATCAATGATATCAGGGACAAAATTTGTTTCCGTTATTTGTCTACTTAACACAAACTATTATAATTTATTTTATCTAAATATACGATCATTCGCTTATGATCTACGCTCACAAACTGTCAAAAATGAAAAAAAAAGGAATACGGTTTTAGACAATGTATTGCATCCAATATTTTTTTCCTGTGAGTCAACGCGGGGCGGGTTAGATTTCTAGAATAGAGTTCTCCTTCGAAGTACATGTGATAATTCCATATTTCTGAGATTAGATACTTGGATCAAGATTTTTAGAAACGCACAACCAATGTTCCGGTATTAAATTATAACAATAAGTATAACAAAAGCTGATTCTCAAAGATATCATGACCAATTAACGATCATGAGAGATGATCACCCATTTATTTGTTCAATTTGTTGTATTGAGCTGCTATGTAGAAGCAAATTCGATTCACATTAATTCAAACGACCTGATGAGATGCGCAGGCAGTATTTCATATAAATAAAATTATCTCTTGACGGTATAGCTATAGTAATATACTAATAATTAATAAATTTGACTGTTTGAGCTTACTTTATTTAGCAATTATAAAAAATACTTGAGTAACTATAACAAAGAATTTTTCAACATTTGGAGGTGCGCTACACTCGGGCCCGGTGCGTACCGCCACATCCGTCAAATCCCCGCCTTAGTCCGCCACTGTTGACAAATTCTTATATATTATGACGGTAGATCATTTTATCCCAGGAATTTTTTGTAGATAGGAATATGAAATCAGATTACCAATCTTGAGGTAGAATACTTTAATCAACGATTAAAGGCATGTACTGTCTAGTTCGGAAATGACTTTGATGCAGACGGTATTCGTATCTGCGATATGAATAAGAAAGTCGCAGAGATAAGGCAGTCTGTTATCATCATAGATGTCCACATGGGCTCGCTATCTTCACTGAAAAGTAATATGAAGACTAACGGAACGTATTCACGGTACCATAGAACGAATTGTTGGAAATTACAATAAAAAGGCGTGAAGCAGATGACTCGGTACATCTCATGCAATTCTGTCATCATTTATAATAACAATAGATAGGTAGATAGATATACAGGGTGACGTTGAAGTTGAGTTATTAATTTTCAGATAATGATTGTAGAAGGAAGATAAACCAAAATATGTGTGTAGAAATAAAAAAAAATTAAAAAAATGTTACCTTGTTTTATAAAGTATCCTCCCGACAAGTATTTCAGTGCGGACCTGTGTTTGATCGTGAGGTCTTGGAGCACCGGCATGCCCTCCCCTGTGAGGTCTTAAGTCACCTGATTCACGAGCCCTTTGTACTAAACAAAGGCACGAGGGGTTGGTTGCACTCGATTGGGAAACCGATCCGCATAAATCCGTGATGCCGCGGCCGCATTTTGCAAAGACCCCCCCCCGTAAATAAGAATCATGTCGACAAGTTCATCATTTCATCATTTTCGTAAACATGTGCCATTTTTTATTTCGTTTGAGCCACGCAACAACCACCGCTATTCACTCACGCGTTACCGACTGACACATTGATTGAATACAACTGGATAAACTTGTAGTAAAAACATCGTGATAAGCGTTTCAAATTCTTTCGCTTTTTTGTTTCCGATGCGATGAACCGATAAGGCGGATTATATCCGTTGTTGCCAAACACGAGCACATAATATTATTATTGAGACAGGGCGGTACTCAAACTTCTAAAGGGCTATAACTTTGTTACTTTAATTTTACCAGAAAGATGTTAAAGGAAAAAACATTTCTTTTGATCAGATCTACTCACTGTTAAAATAAAGGACTCAACTTCGAAGTCACCCTGTATAGTTTATTGTCCTGTTCGATTTATATAAAATTGAGGGTCACATATGCGTTTGAACAAATATGCCGGAAAAATACATATAAATATGAAACAAATAAGGACGTTACAATTACAAAAATGTTTACAACATTTCAACAAGTTAAATCACAATATAGGTACAGCGCAATAATATAAATGTCTTAAATCTATAAGGGTGAAAATACATATATAGATATCAGAAAAAGTATTCGTTAAGTGGATATATGGCAGTATATTCGCCATACATATACAGAAAGAGTTGCCAATACTTTTATTGTAGAAAGTACATACAAAAATAACAAAAAAAAGTTCGTATAAATGTAGGTCCAAAGATTCCATCTACCGAGATACAGGGTGCTGAAGTTTTGTTTATCAAATCGAAAAATAATTATATGTATCTACGGAGATACCCAGTACCTAGTATAACTAAACCTTTCATGTTCATGCCAGTGGTTTTCATCGTATACTTTTCCTAGTATTATCCATATTATATTCCTCTGTTCGTCTAAAATCAGAGCTACTAATTCTGGAACCAGTCAATTTGAGTAAAAATCTTATAATTTTATTTCTGTAATTAGATATCGTATATTTCAAATACCGAATGTCAATGTTTTTCTGATGACGATCCTGTAGAAGGTTACCCTATTCTTCTGTACATTACCCTACTGACTTATCTAGTACCTCCACCCTATAGACTGATAGGGGCAATGATTTATAAAATAGTTCAGTAAGGATCTTTGAATCTTTGAAACTGGAGTGATGTCACTGACGCTGATCCAAGGTTGAAGTACGTCCCATTTTGAGTACAAGTCAGGCCTCTTCATTGACTAGTTCATTGTTCGATAAAATAAAAACAATGCATTGACCTTGCTTTAATGAGCATTTACATTTTACCCACATATTTTTCATGAATAACATTTTGCATCAGCCTTTTACCTTGATCTTAGAGTGTTGCGTTGAACATCTGAGACAATTATGCTTAGACAACTATTTTTTTATCTAGCTCCAAATGGAAAACGTCTCAATAAACCTCACCCCTAACATTACGTTGAAGCGAAACTGTAATTCTGAAATCACCCCCTATCTTATGCAATATCTTAACAACGGTTCATCGTAAACCGCTCAGTATTATATCCGGATGCATATAGGCGATAACAGCGCCATCTATGCGCTCCTTGTAGTGGTACGCCGTCGTGAAATCCTCACGTCTGGCCGTAAACCCACGGAAACGATGCTTTTTCCGCTGTGCTCGCAACAATTCGTGACGTATCAGCCTGGTGCATCTCTGAATAATGGACACTTATACGCCGCGTCTCCCGCCAACTCGCCTAGACGCGCCCTTCAAGCTGACTGTGCACATATCATCTAAGGTTTACACCCTATAGGCGAGCGGCACACTTTTGAAAAGACGCAAAAGGAGTCAACTTGACCGGGTAAAGAATACCTAGTGATTTAACAGACAATATAACAATGGCATTTGATAACCAAAAAGCAGTAGCTCTCATACTTCTTGACTTTACTAAAGCATTTGACACCATTAATCACTCACTTCTTGTGTCTAAATGCAGTTATTATGGAGTTTCTGAAAAACCTCTTTCGTTTATGCAAACCTACCTTGAAAATCGATATCAAAAAGTTCGCCTAAATTAACAGTACTCTACTGAACAAAAAATTTATTCTGGTGTACCACAGGGATCAGTCTTAGGACCTCTACTATTTTCATTAAATACCTCAGATTTAGAAACAGGTAAAATCATGCAGCATACAATTTTTTGCAGACGATACTCAAATTTTCTATTCATTTAGGAGTAATGACTTGGAAACAGCAAATAATAAAATTAATCAAGATCTTGCCCAAATTGGTGTACCACAGGGATCAGTCTTAGGACATCTACTATTTTCATTATATACCTCAGATTTAGAAACAGGTAAAATCATGCAGCATACAATTTTTTGCAGACGATACTCAAATTTTCTATTCATTTAGGAGTAATGACTTGGAAACAGCAAATAATAAAATTAATCAAGATCTTTCCCAAATTGAAAAGTTTAGTAGTAGTCATAATCTTCATTTGAACCCTTTAAAGACAAATATGTTGGTATACGCGAATTGAACAAAAAATAATGCTTTAAAAAAAGACACAGACACATTTAAAAGGTAATAAATTAGTTCCTGTGGATCATTCGAAGAACCTAGGTATTATATGATGTTATGGGATTTTTCCGGAGTATCAAAAGTAATGCCTTGGGTGTTGATGGAATCAACCTAAACTGCTAACAATCATATTCGATTTGCTAATTGAAAATATAACTTTCATCATCAACTATGCAATTGCATCATCAAACTTCCCCAACTGTTGGAAAAAAGCAAATGTTCTCCCCCTAGCTAAAATAAGTAACCCTACAGATATTTCACATCTGAGGCCGATAAATATACTACCAGCATTTTCCAAGTTATTAGAACTAGCCATGAAACATCAGGTATCTGACTATGTCTTCTCTAATGGTATCATTCCTGAAATCTAATCGTGTTTAAGGAAAAACCACAGCGCAACAACAATTCTGGCTAACATCACTGATGACTTAATCAGATGTTTGGATCAAGGAAATTTAGCATGCTTAGTGTTGCTTGATTACACAAAGGCTTTTGATACCCTGGAACCATCTATTCTTGTGAAAAAGCTTATATACTTTGGCTTTTCGGAATCTGCAATTAATTTTGTATTAAGTTATTTCACTGACAGGAGTCAGATGGTTGTGATTGGGTCGAGTATCTCGGAGGAGATACCAGTTAAACTAGGGGTACCACATGGTTCCATTCTGGGACCATTATTGTTCTCAATTTACATTTCTGACTTCCACGAGTACGTTGAACACTGCAGTATTCATCACTATGCTAACGACACTCAATTGTACTTTGGCTTCGATATTAAAGATTCAAAAAATGCCGAACATTTGATTAATAATGATTTAATAAATTTATCTAACGTATCTTGTGCCCATAATCTGAAAATTAACCCGTTAAAATCATCCGCAGTTATATTTGGACCAAAAATCAAAAAAAGTCAGGCAAAACCATTACTATCATTGCGCATTTTAGATCAACCGATCTCTATAAAAAATGAGTGCAAGAATTTAGGACTCTGGATTGAATCTGATTTGAGGTTTGAAAAACACGTTAGTCAACTGTGCCGAACATCGTTCGGTGTCTTGAAGCAATTATTTCCTCATAGGAAAAGTATGAATACTGGTCTCAAGCTGAAGTTGTGCGAAACCTTAATATGGTCTAGAATTCACTACTGTGACTGTATTTATGGGCCTGCACTAAGATCGATTGAGATAAGGAGACTTCAGACTATTCAAAATGCGTGTCTCAGATTTGCTTGTGGAGTGAGAAAATTTGAGACAGTGTCACATAAATATCGTGAGCTGCGTGTTCAAAAAATAGAAGAGCTACAAAAAATGCATGTATTGACCTTGAACCATAAGGTCATCACAACACAAGCCCCTCCATATCTATCAACCAAATTTATCAGATACTCAGATGTTAATAAACTGAACACAAAGAATAAGCATATTTTGGTTATCCCGAGACATTCAACATCTCTATTTAAAAGGTGGTACGTGTACACTGCTATCAAGCTATACAACGCGTTGCCTACCGAGTTCACTCACTACTTTATAAAGAATTTCAAAAAAAGATTGAAGAATTTTATCTCTGATTCTATTGCCCAGTAAGTAGACCATGGCCATGAATAAGGACTCGTTACAGGTTTTTTTTTAACTCTTGTTTTCATTGGGATTAGAAAATATACATAAATATTTGTTGGGTTAAGTTGAAAAATGCTTTTTAGCGACACTTTGCCTTTTTATACTTTGTATAAATAAAGCCGGATTATTATTATTATTATTATTATTATAATGGATGATGACTTAAAATTTGGTGTACACGTAAACTATCTAATTTCTCAGTGCTACGTTCAGAGTTTTATTTGCAAATAAGGCTATATTTTCATAAATCTGCGAGAGAGCACTTGTCTGAATCTCTCTTGTTTTCAAAGATATCGTATTGCTTAGTGCTTTACTATCCCTATTTAGATATTCTAACAAGCAATCGTATTCAAAGTATTATGAATACATGTTGCAGACTTGCAAATGGTCTCTGAAAGTATGATCATATATCAAATGCCATTAATGAACTCAAATGGATGGAAATTTATAAGATGTATAAGTACCAGCTCCTGAATCTGACTCACCGTCATATTTAGTAAACAAATTCATACGTAGAGGGCATATGCATGGCATTAATATTAGATATAGAGAGACTTTTTCAATTCCATGCCACCGCACATCCCTACTTTAGTATACATATATTTACAATGCGATCAAATCATATATTTCTTTAGACAGCAGTTTAAAAGAAACCAATCCAATACCCGCACTTAAGAAAAAAGCGAAAAAAGTTCTACTTGATCAGCAGCGACATCTGTTGTAACCCATAACGGGGCTCATATGTTCCTTATGCCTTTATTTACATTATACTTTATTCTGTCGCTGTTGTATACAGGTATTGATTTTCAACAAATTCTCAGTTTTTTTATACATCTCTTATTGTTAAGGGGGTTAGATCGTAGAATAGATATATTATCTCAATGTCGCCTCCTGTAATAATATTACAAATAAAAGACGTTAACTATTATTATTATATAAATGACGTCCCAGGACTGGATTAAGCTAGAGCGAGGCCTGTAGCAATACTAAAGATAGAATGACTAGTTGGAATATTATTCATCGTTGCTACGGGTATCTAATTTATAAAATGGTCCAAGAAACTTATGGGAAATAGGCTCGCCCAGAATCTGACAAAACAACTCTTATAATATTAGAACTTGCTTTAATTGGCCGAGGTCTTCTTCTCTGCCTTGATGGCTGAAACGGTGTCCAATACTCAAAGACTGGTAACCAAAAATCACGATAGCCGCAATCCCAAACGCTACTATAGCCACATTGACTCAAATATCGTATCAGGTAGAAGGGAGACATAAAGAATGATGCAGATTCGAAATGGCTGTGTGTTTTATTTAACCCTTAACTGCTACGGACGGGTCACCGTGATCCGTAGCAATGTTTCGAACCCCCCACTCTTATACAGGGTGACTTTGAAGTTGAGTCATTACTTTTCAGATAATGATTGTAGAAGGAAGATAAACCAAAATATGTGTGTAAAAATAAAAAAAAAATTAAAAAAAATGTTACCTTGTTTTATAAAGTATCCTCCCGACCTATATTTGATCGTGCGGTCTTGGAGCACCGGCTTGCCCTCCCCTGTGAGGTCCTAAGTCACCTGATTCACGAGCCATTTGTACTACAATAACAAAGGCACGAGGGGTTGGTTGCACTCGATTAAGAATAAGAATCATGTCCACAAGTTCAGCATTTTCGTAAACATGTGCCATTTTTTATTTCGTTTGAGCCACGTAACAAACACCACTATTCACTCACACGTTACCGACTGAAACATTGACTGACATCGTGATAAACGTTTCAAATTCTTTCGCTTTTTTGTTTTCGATGCGATGAACCGATAAGGCGAATTATATCCGTTGTTGCCAAACACGAGCACATAATATTATTATTGAGACAGGTACTCAAACTTCTAAAGGGCCATAACTTTGTTAATTTAATTTTACCAGAAAAATGTTAAAGGAAAAGAACATTTATTTTGATCAAATCTACTCACTGTTAAAATAAATGAGTCAACTTTGAAGTCACCCTGTATAGGTCTGGACGGAGCACGTCGTGCTGCTGAGAATTCTCATATCAGGTGATTAGGCGAGCTCCGCTAGTGACGTTCAGTTCATATAAGCTGCTGTTTCTGCTAGGACGTCTAGTTTGGGTCATAGTGACCCGTCTGTAGGAATAGTGCTCTTTTTCTCGAAATTGCTTTTGAATTGGAATAACAGGTATTTTACGTGTTTTTCAAATCTATCTGTATTTTACTCACATGTTATCTCCGTAATTAGAATGGGCGATAGAAATAGACCTCTTATCAGATGAAGAGTTGATGGCAATAATCGAGGATGATAATTTTTGGGAAGATGTTTATGCTGATGATAGTCCATGCGATAATATTCCGGAAAGAAATGATAGACAGATTGCAGCAGAAAAGATATTTGGATATGGTGATGTCAGCGATCCTGAAGAGAGTGACCATGAAGAGTTGAGTGAGCATGATACGGATTTTGAGGAAGAATGGCAGCCATCGGAAAGCGAACAGTACGTGGAAGATAGACATCATCGTCATGAAGAAGGGGCAGTAGGTGAGATTCCAGTAGAGCTTGAAAGAGACAATGAAATTGATGATAGAGTTAATGTCACGCAGGTGGATGATAAGTTAGTCATTCATAAAGACCATCAAAAGTGGCACGGAAAGGATAACACAGTTTGGTCAAAGATTCCTCCAGGTAGAAGTAAGGTTTTGCAAAAAAAAAACATCTGCATAACACTCTTTGGCCTAAAAGGCCCCGCGAAAGCAAGTCCGCCCGCGTCGCCGATAGAAGCCTGGCGACTTATTTTCACTGATGATATTTTAGATGCTATAGTCCTACATACAAATCAAAAAATTGAAAAAGTGGCATCCAAATATCAATCATTCAAAAGAAGAAAAAACCGTCGTAGTTATTTCTCCGCTTCATTTATAAATGAAACAGACCGGAAGGACATAGAAGCCGTGCTTGGACTAGTTTATCTACTGGGAATATTCAAATCTGGACATCAGGATTTGAGATCTATATGGGCTATAGACGGAACCGGTAGGGAAATTTTCAGGAATACAATGTCACTGGCAAGTTTCTCATTTTTGATTTGTAGTCTCCGGTTCGATGACGAATCTACAAGAAATGAGAGACGTCTAGAAAACAAGCTCGCTGCAATTTCAGAAATATTTGACACTTAATAAACCTGCCAAATATGGCGTAAAAATACAATTTCTGGCAGATACCGAAACTCACTATATGGTGAATGCTGAAATATATGCTGGCAAGCCAATTTGCTCTAACAGAGAAGAAAATAGTTTGTCTAATCCAACAAACCTAGTCTTGCGGATGGTGAAACCTATAACGGGCAGTAACCGCAATGTGACCGCCGACAATTGGTACTCGTCCTTGGAATTTTGTACAGAGTTGGCAAATCAAGGCCTGACTTTTGTTGGGAGAAAAATAAGAGATGTATACCTCCTGAATTTTTACCTAACTGGAATCGACCTGCATCCAGTTCACTTTTCGGATTCACTTCTACTACAACAATTATGTTATATATGTGCCAAAAAAGAACAAATCTGTAATTCTTCTGTCAAGCATGCACAACGATGATAAGATAGACGAAACATCGAAAAAGCCAGATATTATACTGTTTTATAACAGTACCAAAGGAGGGGTGGATGCATTAGACCAAAAATGTGCAAATTATTCTACATCCTGCAGAACAAGAAGATATCCAATGGCGATCTTCCACATGATGCTGAATGTAGCAGGAGTGAACAGTCGCATCCTCTATCAGTTTTCACCAGTTGGCAAAGAAATTAATAGATTTGCAATTTTGAAAAGCCTTGGGCTGAGCTTATGTGATGCTCATGTGAAAGAAAGGATAAACAATCCAAAAGTACCTAGACAATTAAGAAATGCCGCTTCCAATATGCTGAAAATTCCGATGGAGGCTCCGTTGGTATCTCAGGAAAACATTCCTGCATCAAAAAAGAAGAGATGTGCCATAATGTCCCAGAAAAAAGGACCGGAAGACAAGTATCTGTTGTCTTAAGTGCAAAAAACCCATTTGCTTACAATTTGCTGCAAAAATATGTCCGAACTGTGTCTAGAATGTATTTCTTTATTCGAATAGTTTGATATCGCTTATATCCAGACCAATAAAACGATTAAAAGCTTCGTTTTCATTTTTCCCCCAAAAAAAATTACGGGTTACTGCGACCCGTCAGTAGTGGATAAGTGAATGACTTTTGTCTGTAGTAGTTAACGGTTAAGAGAAAGAAAATATTGAGAAAAGATGTTTGTCAAATCTGAGTAGAATCAAGGAAAATTAGATTAAATTCAAACAAAATTTTGGAATCAAACTCAGGACAAGCTACCGAAGAAGAGCACTAAACTAAGTTTTGACTTTTATTTATTTACAACGTAAAGAGAGCAATCCGAAGATTTTAATAAGTACGATGAATAACTTTGGATCATCTAGATCTAGAGAAATCTAAGGCTCAGTTACCGGAAGATGGATAAGGGAGCTGACAAAAGTATCTGAATCTTGAAATTATTTAAACAGTAATGTCAGTAACTCGCCCTAAACACTGAAAATTACTAATTTTAAATTATCTGTGAGTATCGAACTTGATTTCGATGGTCGACTTGAGCGATGCAAAGGACAAATAGTAGCTGGCTAGGAAACATTATTTTTATTGCTTCCTGTCGTCGGTTGACCCTCCCTCTGGAGGAAAACTTCTTTCCCTCGCGGACGCGGGCCTTATGAATCATCAATATTAAGGAAATTACATGAGATACATAAATTGTAACTGATTGTAACTGATTTTTGATAGCAAATCTGTTATAATAGGGCTGCTCTCTTGCTCCAACTCTAATTCTAACTGCAGTTGGTTTATATATTCCATCTAGGTTGTACCTTTCTTATAGTTCTGATAATGGATATTACGTATTCCACGGAATTGACGGAAATGCTACAATCTGACTGCTACCACAAATCTCTTGGCCAACTTAATATACTCATAATACGAATTAATACATATCATTTTCCCAACAACGATAAGACTGCCAAGCTTACAAATATGTGGCGACGCCACATATTTGTGAGGAGCGCAGCTGGGCCTGAGCAGGCCAAGAAAACTTTTCAGAAAATCTTGCCTGCATGTCATTCCGGAGGTTAGAACCTCAATTCATTCGTAACATTCAAATCGATTCTTACTTCCATGCTTTCATAATTTGACCCCACCGTGTTATCCAACTGTTACGCCTTTGCCTACGCAGGAGGCACATTTGGTATTAGCAAGATGCTAGGTGTAAACCACCAAATTTTTGTTCGTTTTTACCTGTTAGTTTCTAGGAACGAAATGTTTGCCATACGGCCTTCTTCGGATTTTACAACAACCTATTCGGATATTTCTAAGGGTTCTAATACGGCAAGGAGAGAAATATATTAATTCGCTTATTATGGGCCAAATGTTAGATAGGCGCTGCATTTTATCCACTATTGAGAACTTTGAAAATATTTAGTCTCGATATTCGGATGTCATTATGCAAGCTGACAGTTTCTATTGTGATTTAAAGACATACTGTTACAAAATTATACCAAAGGGCCCAGGAACGGACTTAGAAATTTTATGGGCTGGGAAAAGGAAATTAAAATGCTTGGCGAATGAAATTTGAAGATACTTATACAGAGTGTCCCAGAAGTCGACGTTAAGCCGGAAACGGGGGATAGGCCAAGTCGTAACTGTTACCGGAAAAATATAGGAAATGTAAGTCGTGCACTTTCAAATTGTAGGCTTTAAAAAAATTGAAAAATCGGAAGAATCTACACCTTGTGATGATCTTTTAGCTCCCATTATTTAATAATTTTGATTTTTTCTTAGACGGAGTGACGGAAGGTGTCGCTCTACGTAGTGACAGCAAGACATATATTAACCCCACATCTATTAATTCATGATCGTGTAGTGCCACCATGTCTGTGTATACGGTACGTGAGTACGCCAATATCCACCTTATTTATGGAGAACCTCGATCCAATGTTAGTGCTGCAGCTAGACTTTATCGAGGTACCCAGATGCTTCGCATCATGCACATCACCTAGTTTTTTTGAATGTGCACCTTCTCTCTCAGAGGGACGATTTCCAAATCAAGCACTTGGTGACGGAAGAATTTAATTTCCTTACGAGCATGTCGTAGCACAAGCAGTAGAACAAGACCCGAGTACTTCATTGAGTCAAATAGGAGCAAGCACGGGAGTGGAAAAAAGTATAGTCAACCACACCACTGGGTGCAGATTTGTTCGATTTTTCTTTAAAGTCTATAATTTGAAAAGTACACGACTCTGATTTGTTTTATATTTTTTTGGTAGCTATTGTGACTTGGCCTGTCCCCCATTTCCGACTTATGGAACACCCTGTATATTCCCGTAGTACTCACTACTTCTGCTACTCTTGTTAACCCGACTCTGGGGTGTCCCAAGTTTCTACGTGTGTGCAGTTCTCTGCGGCGATCGTGTATTAGAACAGACATTAGACGAATATGAAAATTTGGTTAATATAACCGATGAGAGCAGCTTAGCTTTAATAGATTGGTTTGTATATTCAACTGTTTTACCTAAGTCTAACTATTTTTGAGATATCTCAAATTCAAAGTGACAAATCCAGGCCAATGCCAATAAATTACATTTTTGTTTTTTTTTATCGTATTTTTGTCTTTGCATGCCGCTAATTTGTTTATTGTAGGGGACCTTTTCTGAAAACCTAAAAAGTCCATTTCAGCTGGAAACCATATTTTACTTCTACCACTGATGACGAAATATTGTAATCGCGATAATGAGATGTTATGTTTTTTGTATGTTGTATTACTTCGAAAAAACATATCACTCATTTCTGTCAGTCTGTCTGTTTGTCCGCTAATCCTTGACCCCTGTGTAACTTGGGATGAACCGGTTGGATTTTGATTAAATTTCCACACAGGGTTACTACTATGCCAAGGAAAATGAATCTTAGTAATTTTTGAAAGACGATACAGTGGTGGCGAAGTGGCGAGCAGAAAAATTTAAAATCGCCCAAACTTCGTTTTTTGCGTTTCAAAGGATCTTGATCGTTGTTGAAAAAAGTTTAAGAAGTAAAAAAAACTGATGGCGATTATGAGGGGGTTGGAAGAGCTTATAATATGTTTTTTTGGAAGTTATATGACTTGTACATCGCGAAAACCTTTGACCCGTCTGTAACTTGGAAATTACTGCTACTTTGGCAAATAGCAGAACCAAAATTAAAACCGCACAAAATTGGTTTTTGCATTTGGAATTGGGGATTGGTGGTTCTAGGGGTAAGAAGGTGTACATATTGCATCTTTGGTATCAATGACTAACGTTCAATTATTAAGAAACTTCTGATCCCGGTGATAAATGGTGATTCAAATGACAAAAGTCCAACGAATAATGTGCTCACAATTTGAAATAATGAACGACCCATACTTCTAGGCGGGGTAGCGGTAGGCATACAGTACCTGCTTTGCCGCCGAGAGCCGACTAACTGCTGATTGTGGCGGCTATGACTCTTTATAATCGTGTATTATCATTTGGGTGTGAGGAATGAGTATCACTTCTGTGAAACAGTGGAATAGAATTTCCAATGATCATACCATTTACCATGTCAGCCCAAATATTAAAAAAAAATGTTTGTTGGAAATGTGAGCGATGGACAACCTAAGTATTTTCTAATGATTACACATGAGTACTTTGGAAGTTATTCACCCCGTTTTGCGTGAAGGTTGATTCATCCGTGACTAGTATGGGCCACTCACAAGAAGGCACTTTTTGGAGGAAAATCCTCAGCTTAGAGGATTGCACAAGATTCAATACTCCTTCCCCAGTATGCATCATTCAGGATTTTCTAGGTCTCCCACTGTGCCCAAGTTGACATTCCTGCAAAACGGTCGGTATTCCTAGCTCTTTGCAAGGTGACCCCCGAATGTTAACGACTATGTAAGCGATGTGCATTCACTCGCGAAGCCTCGGTAGCATTTTGTGGACCCTCACGATAAATCAAGATCGCGTTAAATACTGCTGTACGAGTGTATTTCGTTTCTTTTTCTAACCGATTGGTAAATAGATTTACTTACCTACGCTGCTGGCACCTAAGTTGAGTACTGAGGCGCGTCGTGCCGTCTCACTTTTGATCTGATCCAGATACAGGACCAGATTAGATTGGTTTAGGTTTGACTGATTTTGCAGAGCTTAATATCTTTATCTCTATCTGGTGTATAAGCTACTAGGAAAAACTGTTTAATTCTTAAAGATCTATACGCCGCGCCGTGTAAAGGAAAGTCCCAACTTTGCGGACACCCTGTATTTATGGGGTTCTGTGTATTGGCACAAGTCACTCAGACTTTTCTGTTACGTCACAGCCATAGCTCTCTCGTACTTTTTGGCAACTCATCGGCTTGGTTTCTGAGCCAGATAACAAAAGCATAGCTCATCCTCTATCCGAGTCATGCGATCTTTGGGAATAAGGATGTCTGCTATCTGAGATTTAACGGAATAGAGCGGCTTGTCTAGTTTCTCTAACGGTGAGTGAACTGCATCTACTATACTGCTAGAGTCGTCAGCCTCTAGCGGTCACAGTAGTGAATATCTGGGCTACCAAAAGAGAACCTAGATCTTTACAGTTCTAACTAATAACAGGTATACACTATTGAAGTGAGCGATTTTGGTAATAGATGGTACTTTGTGTTGTTTTATTTAAACCGATCTCATGGGTCAAACAAAGGATAGTTGCTATGCTTTTGCTTATTTTCCCATGGAGCAAGCCTAGAGAATGTTAATGAGTATGCAAATGAATCGTGATGTAGTGACACTGCAAAGGAGTCTAAAACAGCACAGTGACAATAATGCCGAAAAGAAAAAAACGAACGGAAAGTTAAGGTTTGTAACGGTTTCACCGTCCGATCGTATTTATTAAATCACTTCTCGATTATCATTTCATTAATCCCATCTCTAGCTTTTTTGCTTGGAAAATTTTCCGCTTGGAGCGCTTGATGCGGAGTTCCTGATCTGCGATCTTCCTCGCGCTTCCTTTTCACTTGAGCCGCCGATCGAACAACGGCTAGAAATTTCTTCTCTGTAGCACAAGGTTATATAGCACCATGTGCTAGAATTTTCTAGAATGTGTGTCCGTATAGGACAAAAATGATTGGGGCCACCCCCTTTCTCTTTCCCTTTCACTTTGCCTAGCCTTGGCCAATATTTTCACCCATGCCTGTGCCTTGGCAGCGCCATCGCCTTTAACTTCGCCTACAACTGGTTATGAAGCCACTATATGGAGGTCACCCCTCATAACTGGGACCTCCCCTTCAAGCCCCTGGCCATCCTGGCTTCAGTCGAGTAAAAATGGACCAGCGAAAGATAAGTCGATAGCGTTATAGCAGCGCCAAAGATGTAAAACTTATTTTGGTATTTTTGTAAAATTGTAATGTAATGAAAATGCCTTTTTTTTTGTTAAATAAAATCTGTTAAATTTTTGTGTTCTGTTTGTTCTTCTATCCTCTAGCCATGCCATGGTCGACACACAGCTACACGCCTGTAGATGTCTTCATGCCTCCGACTGAGCTACCGGAAGCTAATGGTAACCCCCTTTCTGTGATTGTGCCGAAAAGTTGGAATCTTCATTGCATTCCATCTTTTCTGGACTTTTTGCGGAAAGGAAGCGTTACATAAATTGGCGCCCAACGTGGGGCTTCGATAGCTTTGTCGACAAGTGGTTTGCTAGTGGAAGATTGGCAGACAGAACATAGTTTTCAAAATTCTTTACAATCTTTGGCAGCATTTCTATTTTTAATTGCTTTTGGTACTCAAATTTCTAATTCCTTAATCATCCTTACTTTTTGCTTAATGTTTAAAATTTTTATCAAAAGATTAAAATTTTTCCACCTGTTTATTTCATAGGCATACTATTAACTTTTAAATTGTCTTGTTTAGTAGTCAGCGAGATCATTGCCAGAATTTTTTTTCTCACATATTACTATAGTTTTTATTTACTGCTGGGGAGAGTTATAACTTTTTTCTCATTGTACTTTTGAGATTGATGATATTTTGATATTTTTTTGTTGTTGAATATTGATAGTCTGGGGACTTTAGGTTTCCCAGCATTTTTGTCGAATATCATCAAACTTTTGATTGAGGTTGTGACTATTGTTGTTGATAGTTTACATATTCTTATATGCTTTTCATTTTTGATCACTAACCTCTTAGTTTTTCAAAGTATTTCTTCATGTGCAGTTTTTTTGATTTCTTGAGACTTTTCATGTACGCATATATAGCCTAATTGTTGGATCTCTGGTGTACTGATATAGCTCTCATGATGTTTGGTACGTAGGAAATTTACTTTCAAAATTATTTTTGCCTTCCCCAAATGTATTTACTTTTTGAATTTTTGACTGTAATTGAACTTTTGATCATTTGTTTTCATTCTGATGGCAATAATCTACTGACTAGAGTTATCTGGAGTAAATCATTTTGCGATTTATCCATTTTTCTGAATTATATGAAATTGATATTCATAATTTTTCGTATATTTTGGCGGTTTACTTTTTTTCAAGTATTTACACTTGGACATAGTACTTTGATACTTACCTTTCTTTTTTTTCAAGAAACAAATGATGTTTTTCTTGACTATATTTTTGCTACTTTTCAATGAGGGGGTGACTCCTCAATCATTTTTACCTATACAAAGACACACATACTCATTTATGATAATTAAACTTCAACTTGTTGTTGAAATAGTATACGTTCCTCAGTAACTATTGTAGTAATTTTGTCTCTTGTTTGGAGCAAAAGTTTTCATAATTTTAATGTTTTATAGTTTTATCTGGCATATTCTTTGGGGGAAATTAGAACATTAGCGTCTGATTTTCCATTGGATTAACAGGACTTGAACGTCTCTGTACTCTTTTAATGTATGTCAGATATAAAATATTTTTTTTAAGATTCGGCTGCTCCTGTTTTTGTATTGAAACTTTTTGTTTGTATTGTTAGTTTTTTATAGTGTTTTAGATCCTTGTCATCTCTTGACGTATTCAGTTTTTTTAACTTTAATTTTTTTCTTTCAAGTGTTTCTTTGAGGTTTATTTCTCAATCATGGTTCAGTCTAGACTAAGCCCAAATGACTTATTAAGTCATGAACTCCACTACGAGATTCATATCAGAGGTTTGGAAGTCCCTAATACCGTGGAGGATAAACGTAAAGTTTTACGTGGCTTATTAGCACAGGAATTTCAAGGGCGTAGTTTCTCAGAAACTTCTGTGACTATTCCTTTTGATGAGGATGAGACTGAGATAAGACTCTCATTCAATAAACTCACTGAGATGATCTCTAGATTTACTGGTGCATTCGATTCTGTTGAACATCGCAGAATTTGTGTGCGCTTATTGCATCTATCTGGTAGGATAGATCGAATGTCTCCTACTTGTGATGAGGAGATAAGTACAAAATCTAGATTAAAGACACAACTTGTTGTGTGTGAATCGGATCTTTTAGAGAAGCTTGAGATGCCATCTGCTCAATCATCTCCTCCATCAGTTTCATCTCGTCCTATTCCATTAGCATCAAATCCGCCTGTGACTGTTGCTAATCCTCAAGTATTTCCTCCAGTACATACACAGCCACTCTCTCTTATAAATTTTGCTCCACATAAAAAGATACCAGTTTTCAAATGGGGAATCAAAAAATTTTCTGGAAATAGCTCAGTTATTGAATTTCTAGAAATTGTCGAATCTCTAATGTCTTCCCGTGGTTGCAATGAGATGGATCTCTTTGCATCTGCAGGTGATCTCTTTGAAGATGTAGCCTGGACATGGTGGCATAATGGCCATCTAAGAAATAGCTTTCATGATTGGCAGGACTTGATTAAACAACTCAAGGATGCTTTCCTACGTGACAATTATGTTATGAACCTAATTGATGAGATTCGTAGACGCAAACAAGGTCAGCATGAACATGTTACGATATTCATTTCGTTCATGGAATCTCAATTCAATAGATTAACCTACAATACATTTACAGAAAGGGACATGGTCAATATTGTCCGTAGAAATTTATTGCCTGACTTCATAAAGTCACTTGCTCTTCATGAAATTTCCACTTTTCCTGAACTAACATCACTTTGTAGGAAATTAGAGGATTCCTTCTTGACTTGTCAACCCCACAATAGACTTTCCACTTCCAGCTTGGTTACTTCTGATAGTACTCCATCATCTCACAGAAAAGCTCCTGTATGTTGGAACTGCGAGAAACTAGGACATTCTGTTCGAGACTGTAGAGCTCCTAAGGCTGTTTATTGCTATACCTGTGGTATGAAAAATGTCACACGCTCTAATTGTCCTTCCTGTTCAAAAAACGTGAGGCAAGAAGTTTCCAATCCGACTCCCGGAACTTCTTTCGCCCAGAGTCGAGGAGTCATAGACGTAAAGGGCAAAGCAACTCCAGGTCTCATTCTGAAGTCCAACAAATAGCCAAGTTAAGACAACCTTCAGCAATTAATCCCGATTTTGACATTAATCATTCACAACTTGCAGGTATGCCATCAAATGATCATTCAGAACCATTTATTCAAAAACCAAATGACAATAGTCCACATCTTTCAATATCCATTGGTGATGAAAACATTTTAGCTTTGCTTGATACTGGAAGCAATGCCAACATTCTAGGTTCATCTGGCTTATACTTATTACGTAAATTAAATCTCAACATCGATTACAGTAGTACCTTGCAAATAACAACTGCTGATGGCCAGATGCGGAATACTGTAGGTTTTGCTTTGCTGCCAGTAGGTTTTAATGGCAAAGTTCATGTCATTAAATTCATAATAGTTCCTTCCATTACACACACATTACTTTTAGGCATGGATTTCATCCTAAAATTCAATTTCAACCTTGATTTTCATACTTTTTCATATCAATCTTGTGCTGTAAATTGTATTCAAGGTGTGGAGAAGCTATCTAATATGGAAAAGAAACAATTATTTGAAATTGTTGAACTTTTTAATAGCATTGCACCTACTGACAGTATTGGTTGTACACATTTATATACACATCACATTGACACAGGTGATGCAAAGCCCATCAGGCAAAGACAATATCCGCTTTCTCATGTAATGGAAAAAGCTCTTATTAAGCAAGTTGATGAAATGTTGGACATGGGTATTATAGAACCTTGCAGCAGTGCCTGGTGTTCAGCGCTCTGGCTGGTTTCCAAGAAAGACGGTTCATATAGAGTTTGTTTTGATGGTAGAAAACTAAATTCAGTAACAATTCCTGACGCGTATCCTCCTCCTTTAATAGACTCTGTAATTTCTAAAATCAGAGATGCCAGATATCTATCATCCATTGATTTAAAATCAGCATTTTTCCAGATTCCACTTGATGAAGAATCTAAATTAAAAACAGCTTTCATAGTTCGTGGTAAAGGAATGTATTGCTTTCGAAGACTTTCTAATAGTTCAAGTGCAATGTGTCGATTATTAGACATGGTTATCGGTCCTGATCTGGAACCATATGTTTTTTATTATCTGGATGATATAATTGTGGCAACTCCTGATTTTGAAACTCACCTAAGGATACTGAAAGAAGTTTATAATCGATTGAAAGATGCTAACTTGACTGTAAATTTTGATAAATGTCATTTTGCTCGCTCATCTTTGACTTTCTTAGGCTATGTTGTTGATGAGAAAGGACTTAGAACAAACCCCGAAAAAGTATCTGCACTCTTATCATATCCTCAACCAACTAATACTACTCAGATTCGAAGGTTGATTGGAATGTTTGGATATTATCGTCGTTTCCTTAACAATTTTAGTGGTGTATGTTCTCCAATTTCAGACTTGCTTAAAAATCGGAAGAAGGGTGAACCTATCACTTGGACTCCTGATGCTGACAATGCTTTTAAGGAAATTAAGAATTTGCTAACCAGCGCTCCAATTCTTGCTAGTCCAGACTTCTCCAAGCCCTTCTATATTTGTTGTGACAGCTCAAATACTGGTGTGGGAGGCACTCTTTATCAAGAAGAAAATGGTTTGGAACATCCCATAGCTTATTTCAGTAAATCTCTCAACAAGTGCCAAAGAAAATACTCTACAACTGAAAAAGAACTGCTTGCAGTCATTCTTAGTATTGAACATTTCCGTTGTTACATAGAGCACACACATTTTTTCGTTATTTCTGATCATTCAAGTTTGCAGTGGTTGAGATCTCAAAAAACACCTTCACCTAGACTATGCAGATGGTTATGTCGTCTCTCCCCTTATGATTTTAAAATTATTCATCGTAAAGGCAAAGATATACCTGTAGCAGATGCTCTTTCGCGTTTGCATGAAAATGAGGTTAATGTGTCAGTTTTAGATCTTGCGGAATTATCTCCTGACAAGTGGTATCGTAAAATGATACGTAAGGTTGAAAACAACCCTGAATTGTATCCATCTTTTAAAGTAGAAAATAATATTCTATACAAACATATTCTTTCTGATAATCCACTTGCAGAAACTTATACTGACTGGAAAATCGTTGTTCCAGCTCCAAATAGATCTAAATTGCTCAAAATGTATCATGATGATCCTACTTCTGGTCATTTAGGAGTATTTAAAACACTATCTCGCATATCAGCTATTTATTATTGGCCTAAAATGAAGCAATCTGTTCAGTTCTATGTACACTCTTGCAAAGTTTGCTCACAATGCAAACCTAGTAATTTACCTCAAGCTGGTTTAATGGGTAAATATAGAGACATCAAGTATCCATTTCAAATGATTTCAGCAGATCTTTTAGGACCATATCCTCGTTCTAAAAAAGGAAATCGTTTTCTTTTAGTAGTTTGTGACTGGTTCACTAAACTTGTACTAGTTCATCCAATGCCTAAGGCAACTTCAAGCTCAATTGTAAAATTTTTAGAAAATCAAGTTTTCCTTATATTTGGAGTTCCTCAAATCATCGTTGTAGATAATGGTCCACAGTTCATTTCTAAAGAATTTAAAGCGCTTGCAGATTCATATAAAGTGCAGAAGATCTGGTATTCAGCAAGATACACCCCTCAGGTAAATCCTACTGAGCGAGTTAACAGAACCATCGTTACTGCAATTAGGTCCTATATCAAAGACTCTCATAAAACTTGGGATGAGTCTATTCATCAAATAGCTCAAGCAATCAGACTTGCTAAACATGAAGTCACAGGATACTCGCCCAGCTTTCTAAATTTTTACAGAAATGTACCAGTTGATGGGTCATTCTATGGAAAGATTGCACCTGTTGCCAATAATCCAGTCAATATCGACCAGAACGTCATAGATCCAAATTTTGTTCAGCAAATTCCAGAATTTTACCTTAAAGTCCAGCACAGAATGCGGCGTTCCTACGAACTTAATAGAAATAGGTATAATCTGCGTAGACGACATCTGCAATTTAATAAAGGTGATAGAGTTCTCAAACGCAATTTCTTTCAATCAAGTGCTGCAGACAACTTTTGTGCCAAACTAAGTCCAAAATTCCTTCCTTGTATTATTCATATAGTAAAATCTCCGTTAGTATACACATTGAAAGATCTCCATGGTAATATTTTGGGAGATTTTCATGTTAAAGACTTGAAACCTGATAATACGTTGAATGTTGATCATGGCAATGGTATTGATGTTTTGCGTAATGATGTAATGAGTGAGAGTTCTGATTCGGACAGCGATTAACTTTTGCTTTTGTGTATTATTATGCTTTATATACTCTCATATTCTAAAATTCAGATAAATTATTCTTGCTTAATCATTATCATTTGTAATAATACTCATATTTCCGCTCAATCGAAGGGGGCGAGTTTTTTCGATCTGTACATTGGAGCGAGTAGGTTTTCCTATATTTATTTCCTAGTACAGATGCGAACGGATAAGAATTTCCTTTGATAATTGTTAAGCTAATTTCCTGTAAAAGGCAGGTGAATCTTTACTTTGGACATTAGTCATCGTTGTTCTTTCAACCTTTTGAACCATTACGTCAGTCCACCATGTACAAAATTTACAAGTAATCATTATTTTTCTGATTCCGATTTAATGTGTATACTTCATCTTTTGAATATTTCATTTTTCTGAGTGTACTCAAAATTTAAATTGCATTCCCGATCAAAATCATGTGACAAATACTGTGTATAATATTTTATAATGTTTTCATGCGTATATTTTCTGAATTTCTTTTACATACGTAGGTACCTCTATTTTTGAAGTCTATTACTTTTGAAGTTTTTGATAATATCCTCTTTTTGAATTCATTATAACTTTCTTCGAGAGCACAGACTTACATTGATTTTTGATTCAAACTTTTGATGTTTGTCCACATATTTTTGAGTGGTTTTGAACTTTGACAGTATTTTGTAGTCTGGATAGTTACATAGATTCGTTGCGATGTATGCCTTTGAGGGTCTTGTACTATCCACAGTTTCTTTAATTGAAAGTGTTTTCTTCATATGCATTTTATTTTCTTCTTGAGACTTGTCATATATGCTTTCCGCCTAGTTGCAAATCTGTGCGTATTGATAAACTCTTGAAACCTCTGGCGTATAAGTAAAACTCACTTTTGATATAGTAATTTATGTCTCAGTTCAATACAATCAGTTCAATTTGATTTGAAGTAATTGTCAACTCCTTCTTGAGATTTTTCATATATGCTTTCAGCCTTTGTGCACATTTGTGCGTATTGCTAAGTCTTGAGCTTGGTTGCGACATTGCTTTCATGTTTCGCTATAGATTTTGAAATATCTGGTGATTTTGCTTTTGCATTATTGCATTTGTTTTGATAGTCTGCTCTCATAATCTTTTTTCCGGCTTCTTATTTCTTTCAATTTCTGTCTTGACTTGAAGTAATCGCCAATTCTTATAGATTCAGTATAGTAATTCTCTTTTCATACTTTACACTGGTAAATTATTATAGTTTTTCTAATCTTGTAATATTTCATATTTGAACTTAACTTTCATTTTACAATGTTATGGTTATTCTCGGTGTAGACTTTGAAGTGCGCTGATGATATCAGTGATCTACATGAGAATATTCCATAGACTATTGACATTCTTGTCTAGGGCTTTGGAATGCACCTATGGTGACCCTAGAAAGTTGTCTTTCTCTCATATTTTTGCTTTAAATCAAAATTCGAATTCTTACCTATCATATTTATTTCTATTTCTTGTTCACTAGATTTTTTTTATAACTCCAATTTTGCACCTACATATATCGTAGTCTTTTGCATACAATTTTTGCTTGCGGCATTACTCTCATGTATCATGATTTAATAAAATATCTTGTGATTTTCGTTTCGCTATTTTGCATTTTACATATGCTCACTTCGTTTCTCATTTATTACTTATGAAACTTTTAATATTTTGCTTACTTTTAAATTTTTTTGAGAACCCTTTATAAAATCATGCTCATATAGCTTTAATATTTCCTTTCACTTTATGATTTTAACACTATTAGATTTACAGTGGCACTTGTGTTGCACTTAGTTTTTTTGGAAATTTATTTTGCTCTTTTCTATATTGTACTTCAATTTTTTTTTTGGTCTGGTTCTTATGTTGTCACATGACCCGAAAATTTTGATTGAACTTACTCTTGAATTTTAGTTCATTGATTGAACTTAAGCTATATTTTGACTTTGAAAATCTTACTTCAATATTTCATGAATGTCCCTTATATACTTTAATTCTCTGAAAATATTTTGAATTATTTTGTAGTCTTACAGACTGCTGGCGCCCGACAATTTTTTTGTGGAATCAGAACTGCACTTAGTTAACATCTTTTTTTGATTAAAATACCTTCGTGATCAAGTTTTCATTGGTTTAGTACTTGTAAATTGTTTTGTTATATAACTGGAATTCTTAATAGAATTTGTTAATTTCTTTTGATTTTCATATTTTGAAAATAGTAATGCACAGTTTTTTTATATTGGATATTGGTTTAAAATATCACTGTAGATCATAATCTTTTTGGGTTTGGAGTATTGCGAGATAATCTGGCAATTGTTTTGAGAAAGATTATTATTTTTTTAGTACCTCTTATGGTTTAGGTACTTACTTAGTTTTGAAGTTTTTAGTAGTCAGTCGTGCATTTTGGATGCCATTGTGATTCGTGCTTGGACTACTGCTGAAACTTTTGGTTTATTATTTTTCTCGTCTTAGGTATGACGATGTTTTATGTTTTGGGTTTTTCATCATATGATGATAGTTTTTTTAAGTGCAACTTCACTGTACTTTTCAGCGAGTTGGTGCTATAACCATCCCTCTTGTTTGGTAGACTTGAGGCTATCCCTTTTTCTTCCAATTCTCTTCTAACATTTTTGTTTCTACCTTACTTTTACTACTTGTTATCTGGTCGAATGGTTGTACATTTGTCCTTCCGTGATAAATTTCAATTTCCTAGTAAAAAAAAAAAAAATTCTTAAATGCTTCTTCGATTTTTTTTTTTTTGGTTAAGTTGGAGCGAGTGTAACGGTTTCATCGTCCGATCGTATTTATTAAATCACTTCTCGATTATCATTTCATTAATCCCATCTCTAGCTTTTTTGCTTGGAAAATTTTCCGCTTGGAGCGCTTGATGCGGAGTTCCTGATCTGCGATCTTCCTCGCGCTTCCTTTTCACTTGAGCCGCCGATCGAACAACGGCTAGAAATTTCTTCTCTGTAGCACAAGGTTATATAGCACCATGTGCTAGAATTTTCTAGAATGTGTGTCCGTATAGGACAAAAATATTATATATATATATATTTTCACCCATGCCTGTGCCTTGGCAGCGCCATCGCCTTTAACTTCGCCTACAACTGGTTATGAAGCCACTATATGGAGGTCACCCCTCATAACTGGGACCTCCCCTTCAAGCCCCTGGCCATCCTGGCTTCAGTCGAGTAAAAATGGACCAGCGAAAGATAAGTCGATAGCGTTATAGCAGCGCCAAAGATGTAAAACTTATTTTGTTATTTTTGTAAAATTGTAATGTAATGAAAATGCCTTTTTTTTGTTAAATAAAATCTGTTAAATTTTTGTGTTCTGTTTGTTCTTCTATCCTCTAGCCATGCCATGGTCGACACACAGCTACACGCCTGTAGATGTCTTCATGCCACCGACTGAGCTACCGGAAGCTAATGTTAACCCCCTTTCTGCGATTGTGCAGAAAAGTTGGAATCTTCATTGCATTCCATCTTTTCTGGACTTTTTGCGGAAAGGAAGCGTTACAGGTTAACAGTCTGCAGCACAATAATATCATATTTCATCAACTTACAATTTCGTTTGACTAAACACGTATTTATACGGTCTGATGTGCCTATACTAACTTACTCGAGTAACATTATCAAAAATCACAATGATTGTACTTTATTTTTGTGAAAAACGAATTTGATACGACTAATATTCACAATTTTCAAGCTTGTACGTTTCTCGGATGAGCAATGAGCTTAACTGATCTACACCTTTCGATTTACGACTTGCTTGGATGAGCACGTTGAAATATTGTAAGCTAAGCTACAGTGACTTAAACGTTACGTTGCAAGTAGACACTTATATGTGATGTTACCCAGGCAATAGATCCGGTATATCAATACTCGCGTGCAGAAAGCAGAAAGAGTAATTCCCTAAAAATCCCTGAGCTGTCCCTTTGTGGCGATGCTGCGGGTGTAGGTAATGATTAAATCTTGTAGCTCGGGATTGGTGCCGGTGACTGTCACTGCGTTGTGTGCGGGAAAGAAGCGGAGTCAATCTCGAACGTGATCGGGAAGATACATGTGTACACTGAACAACCAAAATTGAGAATCATTCAACCGAAAGCCTTAAAATCAGCAATTCAGCTTCAAGGCTAAGGATAACAAGGAGATCTGGCCCCCTTCGAGTCATCGGTTTCGCTGCAGATCGAAAGGGTTAGTCTCTCTTTTTGCCCAAGTTTTAAAAATGCTTGACTGCACGATCTGATGTGACATAGCAATTTGTCAACCATGCGATGTTTTCTTTTAGCGATAGTCAAAAATGTTATTAGAAAAATCCAAAACTGTTTATACTTAGTAGCACAAAAACGCAAAATCGCATCTCTTCGAGATTCCATACGATTCTAAATTAATCCATCATGAGCTATCAGAACCAATTTTCTAGAAAGTGATTAAGAACGCGACGAGAATTTCTAACCAAAGAGATTTTACCAAAATGTAAATGATATATGATTTTCGTTTGATAAGTTAGAAAAAACTTTGTGCATGCTCAAACGTCCAGTAGTCTGTGCAAGTTGAACGTGCGTTTTTTTTTTCGTTTATACAGCAGATATCATCCAATAATATTGTACTATCTTAATTAGTCTTACTTGGTTAGAATTAAAAAAACAACAGTAACTCCGTAATTTTGTTGCTTACAATTAAATTATGTTGACAAAGAGATACTTCAGCAAAATCAGCTAACAAAATCCAGCTACAAAGTCCTGTCCATTCTGAGGTAATATTTTTCGCAAGTGAGCATTTTTTAAACTTTGACTAATGGTGAGATTGACATTTTTATTCTTGAGTTGTGCAACTTGGAACTTTAGTAATATTACGCACAAGTCTCTTTTAATACATAGAGCTGCAGCCAAATCCTTGACTCGAAGGGTGCAAGGTCTCCTTGTAAGTATAAGTTAACGTCTTTTTTGTACAGGGTGGCTAAGTATTGCTCTGTTGGCATTTCCTGTCCTTTCCCAGAAATGCGTCATACGCAGTAAAATCCGTCAGTTCTTCTCCGCACTACCTACTATGGTAATGTTTACAACACGTTATCATGGTGGGCAGCGTTGTGCTAAATTTTCGTACTAGAGATATTTAGTCATTGTATTCTCAGTGGCGTACTTATGGATTCGTACCTATGTAAATGCAAGACCCAACAAGTAGAAACCCAGTACTGGTTCATTGGTCTATTTTCCCCTTCTGTACCTTGCTCAGCATCATCCACCTCACCGTTGCTTAAATGTTAATCCATCTGGCTTTGCTTGTACCCCATTTGAGTATATCTTACCCCTGAGTTGCTCGTCATTTAAACGGATTTTCAATTTTGCATCGTCTGTAAAGGGTGTTTATAAACGCAAAATGCACTTTTTCTCCTAAAATTCAATATGGAACAACTTGTATTTTTTTACCCTTCCAGGTGATTCTTTTTATGAAGATTTACTTTAATATGTATATCATTTTTGGAAGTAAAACTAAATAAGCGTGTGAGTTGTTGTAGATTCCCGTAAACTGCAACTCAAAATGAATGGAAAGTCTACTACTCTCTCCACAAAAGTGATTGGCTTACAAATTAGGTGTTTTTATGTACCAAATACTCGTAGCTGTAGAAGTAGGGATACAAATTCTATAGTATGCTATATCAAAATCCTTCCATTGTAGCGGTTTTTTCAGAATTTACCAAAATATAATGAATGAGCTATCAAGTTCTTTGGGTTCTTCGGTTAGAAAGCAAGTCCTGAAAGGAGTCTTTTTTGAAAGGACATTTATCTTACGCCTTATTCAGGGTTTATAAATAAAACTCATAGTAGAGCATGCATCAATGGAGTGGAAAAGTTCTGTTACAATGATTTTAACTACTAAGATACATCAAGTTACAAAATCCATAGAACAAAAATACATTTTTTAGATTTTAAGGAATTAACAGTTTATTAAACATGGAACGTCATTAAAAAACAACAAATATACAAGGTGTCCTGGTCTTTCTTTTTCAGAAACAACCGCATTCGAAGTAATAAGAGCTCATTTTCTGAAACAGCACTGAAAACGTAAAAACGAAATTAAAGAAACATAAACACTATTGAATTGGTAAGGAATTGGAGGTACTGCTCTATCACATGTTTTGTTTTTATGTGGTGTTAAAAAAATCTACGCAGCTCTGATAGAAACATCTAGGACAACATTCTTGAATACACTCGCGGAGAATCAATAGTGTATTGAAGACGCTTACAGTAAAGTAACATAAAATCGATGACTACGTTATTGTTCTAGAAATGTGCCAATTCCGGATCTTTAGATGCGACTTCTCTATATATACAATAGCAAAATACCATGCCGTTTCATGGAGAATGAGGAAGAGGAGGAGGAGGAGGAGGAGGAGGAGGAGAAGGAGGAGGAGGAGGAGGACGAGGAGGAGGGGAGGAGGAGGAGGAGGGGGGATGGAGGAAGCAAGGCCAGGATAGCCCATTTATAATCATAATAGTAATAATAATATTAATTAACAATAATAAGAGGTGTTTATTGGAGTATAAGTGTACATAACAACTTATTCTTGATAGGCGGAGGAGTCTAGATAAATCTATTAAACACAACCTACTCCAATAATAATATCGGTAACTAAGGAGAATATTGCAATATATGAATATTGTGCAACGTACAAGAAATACACGTTCAAATATTCCATAAATATGTTAGAGAACGAGGATGCTATGAAATTAGACACAATAAGTGAATTAAAAAAATACAGTAAGGTAAAGAATAGGAATAAACTTAATCAATCTGCCAAGGTAATGCTAACGATGAAGAAGTAGCTGTTTAGCTTTTTCTTTTCATACTATTCACTCTCAGAGTTTCCAAATATCCACTTGCATAAAGTGGTATATTTTATATGTGAGAGTGAGCATTTGATATTTGTAAGCTTCGTCCAGACATAACCAACTCAAGTCACTAATGTAACATGAAATATGTTCATAATTTGAGCTAAAAATAAATCTACATCTGTTTTGCAGTTTTTGCATCGCGTTCTCACAGAAGTAGAGAGTATAGGAAAGATTATAGTTTTTAGAAAATATCTTGGTTATCCTAAGGCGGTACTAGAAAAGCGTGTTTATCATCCCTATACACTTAATCAAGAGAAATCCCAACTTTTGAGAATACCCAGTGTACAGCTGTATAATACTTGTTTTCTATCCCAAGAATCTAAAAACATAAAAAGAAAACTCTGGGTTAAGAACTTATTTCTTTTCTACACTGCCACGCAAACACGGAAAACTAACCGGATAAACAAAATTTTGTTCAAATTAAATTTTAAATAATTGTTTAGCCTTTGCATCAATTTCGTTAATTTTGGCGTTAAGTTATAGGTAATTCCATTGTCGTCATTATCGACTGTCGGTCTTGCAAAAAATTTAAAACGTTCGTTGTTATACAGAGGTGCGTCTTGCCCTGAATTACTGAATACCCCGTGGAAACACTGGATTACTGAATAATGTGTCTTCGTATGAGAATTTTATACCTCAACTTTTCTCAACAGTTATTTATTTGATTCTTGCCAATATCTCAATTTTTGAAGAGTATATGCTGTTTTGAAGAAAGTCATGCGAATCATAGCCATAAACAAGAACTTGTTTCAAGCAGGCTTTGCCAGGTAAGAAATTGTATCAAGTATGCTGTGTCTGTTAGTATTTTTATGTCAGGTCAAAAAGACTCTTGTCAATCAATACTCAACAAAAATGTTACACCGGAAGTAGCGCAAGCTGTAGCTTTACAAGATGATGATCGTCCTATTCGGTATATCGCAGAAAGGCTTGCCATTCCACGCAGTAAGGTATTCGATGTGATACAAAGACTGGTACTTACTCAAGAAGACATGGGCAGGGAAGACGGACAGCAACAAATGCGGTTGAAGATCGGTTTCTGAGACTTCAAGCTCTTCGAGAAAGGACACTTCCTGCTATAGCTTTGACTCGAAGATTGGATGGTGTTCATGGTACCATAGTTTCACTTGATATCCTACGCCGAAGGTTGAGAGAAGGAAACCTATCATCTTGTGTACCTGCTACAGGTGTTCCATTTCATGTAGGTCATCGAAGGCATCGCTTGTCATTTTCTCGAACTCATGTAGGTTGGGATATGGACTGCTGGAAAAACGTTCTTTTTTACAGACGAGTCTCGTTTTACGAGACATTCGCCTGATGGCTGCCAAAGAGTGTGGAGAAGGCGTGGAGGAGTGATAGTATGGGCGGTATTTCTTTGGAATATCGCGCAGATCTTGTTTCCCCGACAGATAAATTAGAGAGTGTTTGGAAGAACATGTGGTGCCTCATAAGCCTTTTATATGAGAAAATTTTCTCCTAATGCAAGATAATGCTCGGCCGCATACAGATAGAATGACTAGGCCATACCTCAACGATGTTGGAATTCAAGTACTAGACTGGCCGCCAAAGAGTCCGGTTCTCAACCCTATTGAGCACATGTTGGGATACATTAGGAAGAAGGCTTAGGCAGAACTATTGAGAATTTCACACTGTAGCTGCGTTGGAACAGGCGCTGGTAAACGAATGGGAGCAAATACCGCAAGACAAAATAGCTAGTTTAATTGAGTCTATGCCACAGAGGATAAGAGCTATTATTCAAGCCCGGCGAGGAAATACTCGTTTTTGATAACAATTTCTAATTACCAATGATGTCGCTGTGATTTTTTAAGTTAAATTGTTTATGGCTATGATTTGCATAGTTGTCTTACCAATGTTGTCACTGTAATTTTTTAAATTAAATTGTCTATGGCTATGATTCGCATGATTTTCTTCAAAACAGCATATATTCTTCAATAATTGAGATACTGACATGAATCAGAAAAAGAACCATTGAGAAAAGTTGAGGCTTGAAACTCCCAAACGTAGACACATTATTCAGTAATCCAATGTTTCCACAGAGTGTTCAGAAATTTAGGGCCAAATGTACCTTTAGTTACACCCTGTATAACAACAAATATTTCCAATTTTTTGCAGGATCAGCAGTCGATAATGATGACAACGAAATTACCTACAACTTGACAAAAAAAATGACGAAATTGATGCAAAGGTTAAGAAGTTATTTCAAATTTAACTTGAGCAAAATTTTGTTGTTGTCCGATTAATTTTGCGTGGCAGTGTATAAGAAATGAAATTATTTCTTATAGACACAACTCCTGGAATTGAACCCGAATAAAATAAATGTATGCAGCATGAATTTTGTAGCGCAGTATATCAATACCGCGACAGTGTCTGTATCGATGGGTTATTTTTCCTGAAAGACGTGATCCTTTCTCTACAGCGAACCTACACACGACAATATCAAAGACAGCAGGGTGTATCACACATACGAACTAAGCCGAGGCTTGCTCTGACCTGCACAGTGGAATACTGAGTATGGCTAGTGATGGATGATGATCAGATTGTCTAGGTAGGGTGTAGCGACACCTCAGGAAATTACAAGGTATTGATGTCGAGTCACCTTATTGGTACTCTTGTTAGATAATTTGATCGTATTTTTTCTTCGTATATCAAAGAAGCTCTCTTTCCTTATATGCAAAGTACAAATTTCCGGGGATGCGGCCAAATACAAAACAAATTCAGGCAAGAAGAATGTGTTTCATTGCTTAAATCAATATTTCGAAAATATTTTTTTTCTTCATGAGGAGTTTTCTTTCACGACATGCAATAAAGAAACTGAAGTAAAACCATCAATTAAGGTTTTTTTATTGCTCGTCCTGAAAGACGACTTCACGTTGATGCATCGATGAGGAAAATAAATATTCGAAAGCTTGTCTCAAAGAAATAATGTCGTTATTTCTGGCCTTACTCCATATTACGTTTGGCTGCATCCCTGAGAGCTTTTACCCTGCATCTTGCAATGGGCTACCAATTAAACCAATTAGGAAGTTTCCTATAGTCCAAAATACTGTCTGTGTTACTTGCATCTGATAGTATAACTAGTATCTCTGACATATCTGAAAGAATTATTCAATAACTTTTAATTTAAGGAAGTTATGGCATTTTCTGTGTTGGCTGCTGTAGCCAATCGGCCTCGCGCGTCGAGGTTTGGTAGTGACGTTACATAACGTAATTTATTGTTTGAATCTTGGCGTAGACTGTTGTATGGTGGTATATAATAATGGCGATACCACAAATCTTTTGAAGGTGGACATAATAATGGTAATGAATTTCTTCGCAAACTATCCACTTTATGTCAGTACGGGAATACGTAAGTAAGTAAATAGTATAATTTATTATAAACAACTCTCATAACGTAAATCTGTTTTTTCAACCCATTGCCTGCGACTGTTTTGAGTCATAAGCTTTACGTAGGACGCGTGGTGTCAGTGGCATCAAAATGGGATTCACAGCAAAACAACGTTGATTTTTCCGACAGCGGCAATTTATCGTCCCTATTCATTACCTTGCACCACTTCTTTCTAATACTTCCCTGTTTTGGCACACAGAAAAAAGGTTTATCTGGAGCTGATATGCTAGTATTTGTACACCTAGGCACAATAAAATATCTGCAGGTTGAAGGTTTGACCCACTTTTCATTGTTAATAATAGGGAGAAGCTTGTGTGGCGCGGCGCGGCGGGCGCATCTTCTTGTAGTGGTGCTGCGCTGATGAGCTTCCGTCATGTGACGTCATATTCAAAAAACAAATGTTGCGCTGTAATTCATTTTACTTAGACTATCATTTTGAGTGTCTTTTGAAAAATACGAAACTTCCTCATTGACAGAGGGTGGGTTTTCGATGAGTAAGTAATGGTAGATTCGAGAGAGAACACAGTTTATTGAAATCATAGACAGATTTTGATATAATATAAATAATAAATAATAAATAAATGGCCTTTATTTTACCTGGCGGGTTACATCAACACAAGCTGTTTTTCAGAACCAACCAGGGCTAAAAAGAAATTCAAGTACATGCAAATACAAAAAAATACACTGAAGATAATAAGAAAATTAAAGCAGAAAATTTTTTTTTACAGAATCGTAGCCTATGCATGGTATAATGACCAAAAGACCAAAAGAGAAACATGCAGCAACAGAGTACGTAGCAGAATCAAAAACCGTGATTAGAAGTAACTTTAAAAAAAGAAAAATATTAGGTATATGTCGGAAGATATAAAAGTTAAAAGTAAGCATTAACAAATGTGTAAACAAAACACAAACAAATGAAAAGTGATGAGTGAGAAAACATGCACAAATAAACAAATATAGAAATAAAATTACATAAAAATACATGCTACATGTCATCAAAAAAAAAATACATGCTACATGTCATCAAATAATAATATATAACTATTTCACCGAATGTTTGTTCTGATTTGCTCTTCATTTTTATACGAATTCCTGTCTTAAATAAAAGTGCATTATGCATCAGATGTGATTTGAAAGAATTTGAATTGCTTAAACTATCTTACAAATAAATTTGTAGTAATTTTGCATGCACATATAGATATATCATTCCAGAAACTATAAGTAGTTCAGGTAGAATCTTCGTATCTGATCAGATAATATTCTGGTTCGACTTCTGTGCATAGCCTCATAGACCAATCATATTAGCAAATTTCCCCGAAACAATTGTAAAGTCTGGTTTTATTGATGCAAGTTGTTCAAGGGAGTATTTAAAAAGATGGATGCATAAAATGGGTGCACCAATTTTTCTGGAAAACTTTTTATTCGACAACTAAGAGTGAAAAAACTTGTTTTTTGGGATTCAATCGAAAGGGTTGACAGGAATAAAATAACTTTTTTTTAATAAGATTCATAGCTATCTATGACACCTACAAAATGAGATGAAATGCAAGTTTTGGCACTTGTTGGTAATGTGACCATAATTTCACGCAACAACTTAATGCTTCTGAATAAGAACAACAAAATTGGAGTACATTGGTCATGTAGTTTTTGAGAGTTTCCAATTGGTTATCCCAAGAACACCTGTTTTCCGGCCATCACTACTAGTTTATTGAGCAATATACAGGGTTCATTCAAAGAGCATTTATGAACAAAATGCACGTCTTTGCCATGTCAATATGAATTACAAACCATTCCAAAAAGATAAATGTTATTTTTATGTGAAAAACAATGGTTACGTTTTCGTCTTCTAAACAGATTCAAACATTTCGTATTTGTGAGTAATTGAACAAATGCGCTACGATATTCGAAAAACATACGTTACTATACACATTTTAAAACAACGCGGATGTGTCTATCATCTTTTGTTGTGAATTACTCACAAATACGAAATATTGGAATTTGTTTAGAATAAAAAACGTAACCCATGCTTTTTTGCAAAAACCTAACATTTATCTTCCGGAAGGGTTTGCGATTCATATCGGCCCGATGAACTAGTGTATTTTGCTATAAAATGCCCTTTGAACTAACCCTGCATATTGCTCAATAAACTGGTAGTGATGGCCGGAAAATAGGTGTTTTAAGATAAATAATAAGCAAATTCTCAAAAACTACTTCACCAATCTACTCCAATTTTATTTTAGTTATTTGGAAGCGCAAATCCTACAAATTTGAAGAATTTCAAGTATCTGCGAGAAACCATCCTCACATTAGCAACAAGTGAGAAAACGTGCAGTTTGCCTCGGTTTTCGGCCATAGTTCTGTGTGGTCTCATTTTGTAGGTCTTATAAACACCTAAAAATCTCATGTGAAGGGTCTTTTCTTTTCTGCCTACACTTTCGGTTGTATCCCAAGAAACACGTATTCTCATTCTTTATTGTCGAGTAGAAAGTTTTCCCACAAAAATTAGTGTACTCATTTTATGACTCCATGTTTTGAATACCACATTGAACCACTTGCAGCAATAAAACCGGATTCTACAATTATTTCGTAAAGTAGAGGTATCATTCAAGGAGTACAAACGAACCTGAAAGTTGTCAGGCTCAAGTTCACCTTAAAAATTTTCTAAACAATTTGCTTTGAGCAAAAATATGTCGTCATTAACAGTGTGTTCCTGATAACGGACGGTCGTCATCTTGGAGATACTATTTTCAAAATGTGTGTAAAATAGTATATGCTGCATACTCCGAAATTTAAAAAAATGTTTCCATACATGCTTCCTTTATAACCCTTTGAAACTGCTCCGCTGATTTGCCTGTATAATAAATAATTGAAAATAGGTTTGATCTGCATAACTTCTTCATCATTTGGTGAAGGAGCAGGCTCTTTATATGCAATTTTGTCATTTTCTGCATTTGTTCAAAAATAAAAATTACTTTACTTTGAAGATAAGGCATGCTAAACATTATTTAGTTTTGAGGTGTGAGAATTGACCAGATGTAGGTATCCATCAGCAAACAACTGAGTTGCGTGATCCAATAAATAACGAATTGATTATCTACCACGTGACAAGAGTCCTCCATCGCTTTGATTTATGAAGCTTATACAGCAACTTTTATCAATTAAATTTCCATAAATCTGATCGAAGCCACAATAGCATCTTCCTTATTGAATAATTCAAAAAACCCATTAAACTTCGCGGCTGAACTGATTGAAACGTTCGTCGTATTGTTTTGCGCACTTCGGTTGACACGCTTTCCTGATTTGCTTCGAAGGTAGGTGATTAAGCAATTGTATCAGAAATTCTTGTTTCAGAAAGCGGAAAGAGGAACAGAAAAGGTAGGTTATTTAGATACTCGAAAGACCCTACACAAACCTTATGAGGAATATCTTTCGACTAATGTTTCTTAAAAATTGGTTTGTTGTAGAGAAGGACCATTGATTAACATATTCTACCGGAAGATCAGATTTACAGGGTCGCCCAAACTTGAATGGATGCAGTATTGCTCCAAGCCACAAACCTTTTCAAAAGATTTTCAGGATGATTTTGCATTGTTTCTGTGCGAGCATATTTGGAAAACATTCAGGAATGTAGATTATAGACTATCTGGACATCGAAGTTGCTTTTTATCGTTATTTTTCATCACATATTTGGATAATAACAATCTTTATCAGATCGGCCGTCCTTTATTTAATAGTACCAAACTTATTACAAAAATACAACAATCGGTAATACGAGTATATTCGGTATCATACATTAAAAACGAAGACATAAAATACAACTTAAAAACAAAGAACGCTAGCACATCACTTAGCTATGAGAGTAATAATAATTTATTGTTAAGTTAATATTGCATCCATTAGGTTCTCATTCGTGAGTAGTAGGCCTTCCGTTTTAACATGGTTTTCACTCTGTTCTTAAATAACGCAAGTGACAAAGTGATTGGTGAGCCTGATAGTTTATTGAACAACTTTATGGCGATTTGATTTGGGCTGCTTTAGTGAAAGGCAATCTATGAGAGGGAATTTGAAACTGGCGAGATTCTGGTTAAATATTTTTTGTGAACATTTATCTTTAGGAATTTCCTCAAATTTGTTTTCAAGTAAATTAGTAGTTATTGTATGTAAATGGATGGAAGTGTTATTATTCTCAATTTTTTAGAGATTTCCTACAATCTGTTTTGTTATCTATACTCACAATCAACTTGGGCCCTCTCTACCATATAAAATAATAGAATAGATGTGGGCAAAATAGCATGTCACCAGCAACGGTTTGTCGCAGATAAGACAATAAGGAGTTGAAGCAAATATATTACAAATCTGGGATCATTATCATTAAAATCACGACTGAAGCTAGAGAAGGCCAATACCGGTATTTTGAGTATCTCTGATATCCGTTACTTCTTGATTAGTAATTTAATACCGTGTCGTGATCACTACTTTCGAATAACGATGAGGTTATGGGTATACTGATATTCTGAACAAAATACCGGTATGATAACGCATGGTTCGCACTACCAAAATTTCTAAAACACGATATCAATTGAAGACCATGTGGTAATCCCACGGTGGTATACTATTCTCAACATTAGCGACTAGCGCGCATGCGCATCTCACGCACATTCAAATATTAACGACGTAATTCCATGATGCCATTCAGACGCTATTTTGGTAACAGTCTTAAAAATATCAGTTACTAAATCACGGTTTGTAAAATATCTGCCAACCACTAAATGAAGATAATAGACTTTAAAAATATGGTGCAGGTAATCGAAGTCCATGCAGAAAAGGTGAGATAAAATTGTTCTACGCCACTGATACTGAAAGGGAAAAGGGCTAAACCTGATTGGGAAACTTTTCGATCATTATCCTGCTCAGCTACCGTAAAATATGCAGCGAAAGCATACTAAGCGAAAAGCTTATTTTTTCGCGACTACGCGGCACAGAGATTGACAGACTGGTCGGCTGAGAGATTTATTTAAGCGAACTGTAAACTGGATTTTGAGATAATTATAGGAACTGGTATGTACAAACAAAACAGAAATCAATGGAATACGTTTTTGCTTCCAATGCAGTTTTTCTCAAGGAAAATCTGTGACGTAAACTTGGTTAAAGAAAACTCTCCACATCTGCTCAGAAAAGTACTTTGATTTTCGATAATCTCATTCAAAGAGAACCTCTTTTGCATGTTGCCAGGCTCAGAATTGTGTCAAAAATCGTTTAACAATTTTCTTAAATGAATTCCAAAATATGTTGGTTTCCCTCCAAGCAACGTTTTTTTTTTGTTTTGTTTCGATTGTTTTAAAAAAGGTTCTTACGAAGTGGTAGTTTTTGAGAATGAGGGATTTAGTATTCGATAAAGTGCGAAAAATGTCATTTTCGACCCTAAAAAGTGCTAGACTCCTTAATATCCCTCAAACATCCATTAACAACCCGAAATCACTATTGGGGCATTGTTATTGTAAACCTTTGTTTTTTACTTCCTACGCCATTGGCGAGGAAGTATTGTAATTACAAAAAAAAAACTAAAATGAGATGTGTTATATGACATGTACATCACGAAAAACCATGACAACCATTTCCGTCGTCGGTCAATCTATCGATCTATCTGCCCGCTAATCTTTGGCTCGTCTTTAACTTGGGAAGTACCGCTCGGATTTTTGTGAAATTTTTTGCACTTCACTACTACGTCAAAGATGAAAAATCTTTATTGTTTCTGAAAATCGGTCCAGTAGTGGTACAGAAAAAGGCGAAAAATTAAAAAATACATATCCTTCAAATTTAAAACAAAATTGGCAGGGATCAGCAGGAGTTATATGGGGTGGGAGAGCATATACAGTGGACGTCCGATAATACGGCTTCTGTCTAATCCGCCGCCCCCTGTAATCCGACGTCTTTGAATATTGTATTACATACATACGTATTTGACAATCTTCGCTAATGTAGATCACGCAGGTTTGAACAGGTTACAAATTGTACGCGCCACCGCTATCGTGCTCGACGCGTAAGCATTGTTTTACTTAGTTTGAATTTGACTACTGGTGATAGCGGTACGGCCTCGCGTGCGTTCATTGTTTACTATTTATTCATTGCGTATTAAGTATAGTACCTAGTAATGTCATCACAAACTCAGAAGCGAAAGCACAAAACATTGACAATTAAAGAAAAATGTGATATTTTAGACCGCTTAAATCGCAATGAAACTTTCAGTAGTTTAGCAAGTGAATACGGCGTAGGCCGATCTACAATTTATGACATTAAGAGAAACCACGAGAAAATCAAGAAGTTCGTGTCAACTACTGACTGCGGGCCAGACAAGAGACAGACACTCAAGAAAGCTGAACATCCAGAAGTGGAAGAAGCTTTGTACATGTGGTTTCTTCAGGAAAGAAATAGGCATGCACCAATTTCAGGACCCATGTTGGCCATGAAAGCTAAGTTTTTTTTATAAGGAAATAACAAAAAAGATGATTTTGTGGCCAGCAAAAGATGGATATAACGTTTTAAAAGTCGTCATGGCATACGTTTATTGACTATCACAGGCGAGAAACTTTCTAACGATGCCACCAGCATAGAGACCTTTAAATTAAGATTTTTGCAAAAGCTGAACGATTTAAATCTTGACCCGTCACAGGTGTACAATGCAGACGAATCAGGGCTTTTTTGGCGTGTGATGCCTAACAAAACTTTCGTTTCTTGTAACGAAAAATCCGTACCTGGACGAAAAGTAAGTAAAGAGCGTGTAACCATACCATGTGCTAACGCTGCGGGCACACACGCGCTTACGATGATGGTCATTGGGAAATCTAATAAACCAAGGGCATTCAAAAACAGTGATTTACCTGTACACTATTACGGACAAAAAAGTGCATGGATGGCAAAAGACCTTTTCAAAAAGTGGTTTGATGAATGCTTCGTAGCTGAAGTTAGAAAATGGTTAAAATATCATAATTTTCCTCAAAAAGCGTTGTTGCTTCTTGATAACGCTCCCGATCATCCGTCTGAAGAAGAGCTAACAACTGAGGATAAATGCATCACTGCGATGTTTCTTCCGCCAAATTGCACTGCTCTGATGCAACCAATGGACGAGAATATCATTCAGTTTGTCAAACGAGACTATAAGAAAAACCTACTTCCGAGAGCCGTATCAAAAGACAAACCAATAGAAAAAACTTTAAAAGAATTTAATATGAAAGACTTGGTTTTTGCTATTTGTCAGTCGTGGAATGCGTTACCGTCATCAACTATTAAATCGTCTTGGAAAAAGTTATGGCCGGAAGTTATAGAACACAGATAAGTCCGGAAGATTTGGAAATCTGGTGCCGTGGAATGGATAAAGAGGAAAATGTTTTTCATGAAATGTCTGACGAAGAGATTATAAAAGAGGTTTCTAATTATACAACAAACAATCAGGAAAATAACGACGATGCGATTGCAACTGCTCCACAAGTCACAGCACAAGACGCAATTAACGCCTTTGAGCTAGGTTTACAATGGACTGAAGAGAATGGTACATCCTACAACGAACATTCACTTTTGAGAAGACTGAGGGACAAAGCTCTGATCTCGCGTTATAACAACCTTAAACAAAAAAAATGATGAATATTTCCAAGCTCCATAATTTGATAAATTCATTAATGATTTTGATTAATAATTCTTGATTATTTTGGTACATATTTATGTGCATTTATGCTTAATTTTATAATAAAACGTAAGCTCTCTATTGTTATTTAATTTACTAAATTCGACATACATAAACTATGTATGATTTGTACTTCAAAGTGCATACATATACCTAACATATATAATCTTACCAATGGATATGTAATTTGTCGGATTACAAGGTACTTTTTTGTAAAAAATTTCGGACTATAGGGGGTCTTAGGCAGTGCTCTATAATCCGACAAATTTAATAGTCCGACACTGCCCTGCATAATGTTTGTCGGATTACTGGAGGTCCACTGTATGTTAATCTCTTAACATATACATATGTATTATACTCTCGCAATTTCAACTCGGTAGTCCTACGCACCTATTAGACATATTTCAAGTATCATAGATTTCGCCGCACGTTTGCGATATACGGATATACGTACGCTGTATGTCTGCTTATTATGCTGAGGTATAACTGAGCGACGATGGGTGTATCTGTGTAATAACACCTTTGTTATGCATCTGAGCGTTGCGTAGAAACCTACTTCACGCCATGTCTTACTCGTTAGTCAAGCGCACCAAATATACTTTCATTTGACAACTTCCTACCACGGACTTATTGAAAACCACTGATTAAAAGAGAAAACGCCGAGATACGTCAAAAGATTTGGCAAAGGGGTCAACTTCTTAACCAAAAAATACTGCACCCCCTTTCACCCTCGGCCCCCAGGGTCATTCCCTTAAATGTTTTAAAAGACAATGGGTATCGAGTAATAGCTTGTTTGAAACGTCTTTCGAAGTCCTTTATTTTGTAGTTTGATTTTTTAAAATCAGTTAATTCGTCTTTGAGAAAATTATAAAAATCTTTATTTATCTTAATTTGTCCATATAGAAAACAAAAACACACATATAGAAAACAAAAACACACAAAAGTATCACTTTTTATTTCATCAAGTGTTCAAAATATTGCCCGTTAGGGCTTGCCAAATCTGCAATTCGTTTATAATATAACAACGAATTTTTTCCGCATCTTTTCATCCTGGGCGAACCGTACTTATTGATATACCTGTTTAGTTATTTGCTGCTAAGGGAAAGAAAGAATTTAATGTGCTGTCAACTACCTTTGTGACAATCTTGGGATAGTGAAAATTAATTTATCGATTAAGACTTTACTTCCAAAATGGTTTACACACTAGCCGAAACAGTGGGAATGATTCTAATTTGTGGTTCTCAAAATCAACGGGCTCGGAAAACTGCCGTTACGTTTAACGCAAGACATTCGGAGAAGATAACTTCGCATAGGTGTGTTTCGTACCTTGTTACTAAATTTGCTCAAACTGGATCTGTATCAAATAAAAATGGCTATCATCGGGGAGTTTTGAATGAAGCCGCTCAAGTTGAGGTTTTAGGTCATTTTAGAATAAATCGTAATACTTCATTGAGCAAAATTACTGCTGCTGGTATTTTATTAGGCTCTGTACACGCAGCTACTATACTCCATAAATTTCATCCATTCAAAATGAAAATATTGCAAGAGTTGGGCCATGGTTTATTAATGGAAATTTGAATGGATCTATTAGAAGATACCATCAATCCGCTTATCACTGAAACCATTGAAAACTAAATCGAAGAGGATGGAAACCGTATACTTGATGAGGCTGAAATATTTTCCACTATGTTCTTCCGGTTCGGCAATTGCTCGAGGACGAGTTTCCAGATGTATTCATAGGGCGAAGAGGGCCTATAGAATTACCTGATAGAGCTCCTGATTGGATGTCATTACGCTTTTTTCTATGAGGCCATTTGAAATATATTTTGTTCACTCCCCATGCTTAAATCGTGGATGAACTTCGTCAACGCATCATCGAAAGCAGCCACGATATCTCACATGTTTTTAAAAATGTCCGTCAGGAATTTAAACGTTGCCTATATCATTGTTTGGCCACTGACGGGCAACATTTTGAATACTGATTGAAATAAAAAGTGATTTTTTGTGTGTTTTTGTTTTCTATCTGTGCCAATTAA
Source organism: Acanthoscelides obtectus (assembly GCA_963669975.1). NCBI lineage: Eukaryota > Metazoa > Arthropoda > Insecta > Coleoptera > Chrysomelidae > Acanthoscelides > Acanthoscelides obtectus. Next base: position 66,652,539 of record CAVLJG010000006.1, read on the forward strand.
GATGAATAAAGATTTTTTAATTTTCTCGAAAACGAATCCAGTGATTTAAAAAAATCGAAATAAAGGACTTCGAAAGATATTTCAAACAAGCTATTACTCGATACTCCTTGTGACTTAAAATTTGTAAGGGGGGCCAAGGGTGAAGTAGTTTGTATACTGTACATTCTGCGTAAGCGCAAGAGAGATCTCCACTGTGACAATGCATTTTATGCGTATCTTAAACGTGCAATGTCTATAGTATTATATAGAAATTTGTCTTGGTTATGCACATCGAAAAAAAATACATAGATCGCTCAAATCCCGCATATCGTTAAAATTCAGCACCAATTCGCGCTTATTCTACCTCACGCCCCGTCAATCTAGGAAATCCATGTATTTCTATCTGTTTTGGATTTTGGGAGCAGCATGCCACACCTTGCATATGCAGAAACCTTCTTAACGCCATTTTCTACTGGTTAATCAAGCGCGCTCAATACTCGTATATAGATATTCTGTGTAAGCGCGAGGGAGATTTCCACTGTGACAATACTTTTCATACGTATCTTAAACGTGTACAGTAGTGTGTAAACATTTGTCCTGGGGTGTGCAAGTTAAAAAAAAAATATATCGCTTAATTCCCACATATCGTTAAAATTCAGCACCAATCCGCGCTTATTCCACCTCACGCGCCGTCGATCCAGGGAATCCATGTATTTCTATCTGTTTTGGAATTTGGGAGCAGCGTGTCACAGCTTGCATACGGAATCGTATTTTTTTCCCGGCGTGCACTGCCAGAAGCTGCCTGGAGGATACACGTATCTATCTGATCCGCGCACATTTCCGAATTTTTATGCGATTCACGGAAACATCGACGCTTGATGCACGCCAGAGGTAATCTAATGACCTCCGGCGATGCCGAAATTTATATTCGTTTAGTTACGCGCTTATACAGGGTTGTCAAATCTTATTTTTTTCTTCCGATTAGTACATTGTGGTTACAATGGAACTAGGTTGGGAAGTAAGCCTTTATTAGTCGATCGATTCATCACATGAGACGCGTAGCACAGACGAGGATAATGTAAGAGACGTAAAGGAATTTTTTAGTCCACTACTTCAAATATATTGATTTGATAGAATTATTAACACTAGCCTATACGTGAACTCAAATAAGTGAAATTAAAAGCGGGGCTGATTTGCTGACTGGTAGATGTAAGTTTCAGGCAGAATAGGGTACTAACGTAACAGATCTGCCTTTCGTGGTACAAGTGATTTAATAGTGTGCAAAATCTTCCATTTTCGGCCCTAAAAAAACTAAGATTTTGATATTGTCAAACTTCCAAAATATCCTTCAAATATACATTAACAAAATCGCAAAGCATTTATGAGGGTTGTATATACGATTTTTCTGAGGAGTACATCCGCGACAGCGAGTATGGTTAGTAAGCAACAGCTTGAGAGATATAAGTTATGGGAGTCTGGGGGATTTGAACCCGCATCTCTTCTATTCCGATTCAGATGGGGCATCAAGGCAGATTGAGAGAGCAAAGATGCAGTGTAGTAGGTAGGATTGAGTTTTCCTCTGCCAATTGATCCTAAAAGTTGGTAGCAGGTGGTTGCTGTAGTCTGATTGATTAGGTCCACTCCACGAATTGGAAGAGATGCAGGCTATTACAAATTATATCGCGCAAATACTACAGAAAAAAAACAAAACAAGATTATTGGAACTACAGAAATAAACTTTCCAAGTTAATAACAGCTACAAAACAAAAATATTATACGGAGATATTACAAATAAAATAATCTGATTCTAAAATCTAATCTGCCAAATCTGTAACTCAAACAAGCTAATGACAAGTATTAAACAAATCAAGACTAACTATACAGTAATAACTGCAGATGCAGATACTGCTAACGTTTTCAATAACAATTTTGTTCAAGTAATGGAAGAACTGGCAACTAAAATAAATAAACCTACCACCAGTGATCCATCTAGAGCAATCATATACAATTCAATTTTTCTTGAACCACTTACAGAAAATAAAGTAGAATATAACATTTGCAGCCTGAAAAATAAAAAGAGTCCGGGTTTAGATGGCACACGGTAGGAGGTACTCAAAAAAATTGCACCCGAAATCAGAAAACCACCAACATATTTAGCACATTTTACAAATTGAATCCTGGGTGTTCCCTGACACTTACAAAGTATGAATAATTACACCGATACATAAACCTGGAGACATATCTAATATCAGCAACTGTAGACCAATAACATTAATACCCAAAAAAGATAATTTAAAAAAATCATAAAGGTTAGGCTCATTAGTTTCTTCACTAAAAACACTGACTCATGAAGATCAAAATAAATGCACCCTCTTAACTTCAAGAATTCATAAATTATTAGAGTAAACATACATCATGCTTATTTTTACATCTAGCAAAAGTGTTCGATACGTTGGATTATTCGCAACAATTGGACACTTTAAATTGCTATATCACGCACTCATTGAATGTCGCCTCATTTATGGCGTACGAGCTTGGGATGGTGCGTTTATCCACCCAATTAATTAATAGTCTAATCATATTAGACGAAAATACCCCTGGTTTGCGAAATAATTGTAAAGTCTGGTTTTATTGACGCAAGTTATTCAAGGGGGTATTTCAAACATGGACGCATAAAATGGGTACACCAATTTTTGTGGGAAAGCTTTTTATTCGACAACAAAGAATGAGAAATCGTGTTTCTGAGATTCAATCGAAAGTCTTGGCAGGAACGAAAAAACTTTTGGAATGTGATTTTTAGATATTTATGAGACCTACAAATGGAGATAACACGTAAAAAGATCCGTCTAACCGTATAGAACTTATGGTCGAAAAACGAGGCAAAATGCAGGTTTTCGCACTTGCTGCTAATCGACGATAATTTCACGCAGCTACCTGAAATTTTTCATATCGGTAGGCTTCATACTTCTAAGTAACTACAACAAAATGGGAGTCGATTGGTCTAGTAGTCTTTGAGAATTTGTAATTGTTTATCCCAAAACACCTATCTTCCGGCCATTACTACTAATTTACTGAGCAATATTACAGGGTTAGTTCAAAAGGAATTTTATAGCAAAATACACGGGTTTACCTTGCCGACATAAATCACAAATCATTCCGAAATATGATTGTTGTTTTTATGCGAAAAACGAAGGGTTACCTTTTTTCTTCTAAACAAATTCAAACATTACGTATTTGTGGGTAACTGGACAGACTCCCTACGACATTCAAAAAACATAGGTTATTATACACATTTTAAAATAAAGCGGATGTGTCCATCAAGTTTTTTTGCAAAGAAAACAATTTTTTTCAAGACTATTTCGTACTCTTGTATACATATTTAGAGCTGAAATTTTTACACGACAACAGATCAGCCCAAAAGCTTATAAAAATAAATATTTGATACCCAAATTCGCTGAACTGTTTATAAAGTTAGCACGCAAAACTGTCTTAGGCTAGTTAGTATGTAGCATGTGCTAAATGGCTGCATTATTGATTACTCCATGACTCTGTCAAATAAGTGGGTCCGGTAATCCAGTTTCTTTACGAAGAAATATAATTCCCTGGACCTTTTTTCTAGGAGTTTTAGTATAGTGTGCGTCTTTTTTCAAAATCTCGTACGATTAAAATGACTGCGAGTTCAAAATATTGGAAAATAAAGTCGAGAAAACGAAAAAACAGTAGACAAATATCAACAAATTGCAGCGAACCATCTTCAAAATTAGGAAAAGTGCTCGGTATCAGTCAATAGTACATTACTTAAAGTTTCAACGTTGTATCTTGTATAGCTTTCAAGATTATTCTAATTATTTATAATAGATTTGATTTGCCTCCAACATTCGCTTGACATTTGTCTATGTCAACTGTAGTGGTATAAAGATCCAATAAACCAAGAAGCGTCGTAGCGTAGCGGAAGAGAGTGATGATTTCTGAACTGCAGGACGGAGGTTCAAATCCACAAAGCTCCTTTTTTGCTATCAATTTTGTCCTCAAATTTGGAGAAATGAAAATGTGTTTTCACGTTATGTGTACTTTTATTGCGATGAAACAGTTTTTCGCAAGCCATAGAGAATGTAAGCTTGCAAACAGGAAACCAGCGGTATACGTATGATTGTTTATAATTTTTTTTTTCATATTACTTTGATGAAATTTCAGAAACACTCTGTCACATCAATATATAATAGCAGGTAATTTTTGAAAACATATATCTTAAATGTGTAAATTATTAACCAACAACAATGAAGTAAATCAGAAATTTTGTTTGTGATGATACGCCCAAGTTTTCGATACACCGTCAAATTAGGTAACTCCTGGAGCCACAGAAGATGCTTTTAAAATTAAGTGAGCTAACCCACAGTTTTTATATTTATGACGTAACTGTTAAGCATAGATGTTCATTTTATCAACAGCGCAGACATATTCTGCATCGCTTGTATTTATTAATTTCGGATGTCTTTCATTGCTGTTGGTTAATAATTAACACGTGTAAGATACATGTTTTCAAAAATTAGCAGGTACGATCCGACATAGTGGTTCCGAAATTTCGTCAAAGTAATTTAAAAAAATATATAAGCTATCATAAGTATACCGCTGGTTTCCTGTTTACAAACCTTTGTCTATGGCGTGCGTAAAACTGTTTCATCGCTATTACAAGTACACATAATGTGAAAAAACATTTATTTCTCCGAATATAAAATAATAATAACAGAAAAGGAGCTTTGTGGATTTGAACCTCCGTCCTGCGGTTCAGAAATCGCCATTCTCTCCCATTACGCTAGGACGCCTCTTGGTTTATTGGATCTTTATACCACTACACTTGACACTGACAAGAAAAGATGATGGACACACCCGCTTTGTTTTAGGATGTGTATAAAAATGTATGTTTTTTGAATACCGTAGCGAATCTGTTCAATTACAAGCAAATACGAAATGTTTGAATTTGTTTAGAAGAAAAAAACGTAGCCCTTCGTTTTTCGCATGAAAACAACAATTATCTTTCGGAATGGTTCGTGATTGATGTCGGCAAGGTACACTTCTGTATTTTGCTATAAAATGCTGTTTGAACGGACCCTGTGTATTGCCCAGTAAACTAGTAGTGATGGCCGGAAGACAGGTGTTTTGCGATAAACAATTAGAAATTCTCAGCATTTGAAGCAAGTGCCAAAACCTGCATTTTGCCTCGCTTTTCGGCCATAACTTTCTTACTGATAGTCGGATCTTTTTACGTGTGATCTCATTCTGTAGGTCTCATAAATACCTAATAATCTCATCTGAAGAGTTTTTTGGTTCCTGCCAACACTTTCGATTGAATCCCAAAAAAACACGTTTCCTCTTTCTTTGTTGTCGAATAAAAATTTTTTCCACAAAAATCGGTGTACCCATTTTATGCATCCATGTTTTAAATACCAGCTTGTTCAACTTACATCAATAGAACCTGACTTTACAATTATTTCGGGGAAATTTGCTAATATGTTTAGACTATAAGAAGCTAGAAATAAAACAAGAACAATGTTTGAAACTTTCCTCTAACGAACAATTCTATATCCACTTGGTATGTATGTTATATTCCTAAGCGGTGATACCCGATCGTAGGCGACTCTTTTTTACAGTGTTATTATCAGTCTATTCAAAAATAAAACTAACCTCATTTCATTTGGCCATAAGTATGAAACAAGTTAAATCGAGGATATTAAAAACACCATTTACGTCAAAAAATATAGGTCAAAGATGCTTCAGTTACCTTTCCTCTAGATTCCATAACTTTTTACCAAGCCATATAAAATCCATCTCAAATAAAAATAGAACTAAATTGAAATAAAGAAATTCTTGTTAGCCAAAGATCGACATGAAATAGGAAAGTTTACACAAATTAAAATTAGTTAAGTGTTGAACATAACTTTATTGCACGTATGTTGTGCTTAGATTGATGTAATAGATATATCTGACCATGTTTAAAGCAAAAATTGTTATGAATAGCTTTTCCCACGTACAAGAATTAAATTTCCCTGTGGGACGATTTCAGTTTATTTGCTTATACAGGGTGGCCAAACACGTGACGTCATAAAAAAATTAGATTCCCCACATCGAGAGGAACCCAAATCACCCCCATATATATGGTCCGATTTTGTTTAGTTTAGGAGTTATGATTTTTTTTCGGATTTTTCGAGAATTTTTGAGTTCTGTGTTTATTTTTACCATAACTTCGTTAATAATTGTGATAAATGCCTGCTTTTTTCACGATTATGTAGCTAAGACCTAAGGCTTAACTATCATATAATCATTCAAGTCATGTAACTAATACTACTTTTTAATTTTTTTCAAAATCTTCGAACATAACAAAAAAGTAAAAAAGTGCAACAACTTTGAACGTTTATAAAAAATTGAAAAAACATGTTCTTACTATTCGTAAGTATCTTAAAAACTTCCTTACGGTATCAGCTATTTACTGTAAAAATTTCATCAACCTAGCTTTACTACATGCTACCGTAATTGTGGCTCAAATAGAACCGAAACCAAAATTGGATAACCCTCTGCTCAATAGAAATTGTTAGTTTCGGAAAAACAATTTGCAAAAACCACAAAAACACGTTTGATTTTTACTGAACAGCAGATTATTATTCATTTATGTTATTTACAAGAGGTTTTCAAAATGTCTGCCTCTAACAGAAATGCACAGTGTACACCTACGTATGAAATTTTGTTTTAAATCTCTAAATGCTTGTGTGTTATTTTTCAACACATGTGTCTCTTCTTGAATTTTGTTCCTCAATGAATTTTCATTTGCACATTCTTGGGCGAATGTTATGTCTTTAAAATATCCCCAAACAAAAAAATTATACGTTGCGTGAATATGCAGAAATGCATTATTATTATGGCGTTGCTCAAGGCAACGGCGCTTTAGCAGCTCAGCTGTACCGGGAACAACTTATACGCCGAGGCGGACCACAACCTGAGCATTACCCAGACCACCGTGTTTTTATTAACACACATAACACTTTCATGGCAGGCCGCATTCCAGGACGAGGAAGCAATGAAGGATATCCTACAGCTGATCCGGATCGCAGAGAAGTAGTACTTGAAGAAATTAGCCGGAATCCCTCAACGAGTACGAGATCTATGGCACAAAACCTTAGAATACCACGAACATCGATACAAAATATTCTTCATGAAGAAGGTTATCATGCCTATCATGTTCAAAGAGTTCAAGCGTTGATGCCTTCAGATTACCAGTTAAGAGTGGATTTCTGCGAGACAATGCTGCGAAGACAACGAGAGGATCCCGATTTTTTTTATAAAATTTTATGGACTGACGAGTCACGTTTTGAAAGAACAGGGATATTCAATATCCATAATTTACATACTTGGGCTGTTGGAAGCCCCCACCAGTCAAGGCCGTCGACATTTCAATACCGTTTTAGTGTGAACATGTGGTCAGGAATATTCAATATGGAATTTATCGGTCCATTTGAACTGCCGTCAAGGTTGGATTCGGTAGCCTACAAAAGCTTCCTTGAAAATAGCCTACCATTATTGCTGGAAGATTCAAGCCTGGAAGCCAGACGGAACATGGTGTTCCAGAATGATGGTGCACCATGCCACAACGCAACGATCGTGCGAAACTACTTAAACGAAAGGTTCCCAGACAGATGGATCGGACGAAACGGACCGATACGATGGCCTCCACGCTCCCCTGACCTCAACCCCATTGATTTTTTTGTTTGGGGATATTTTAAAGACATAACATTCGCCCAAGAATGTGCAAATGAAAATTCATTGAGGAACAAAATTCAAGAAGCGACACATGTGTTGAAAAACAACACACAAGCATTTAGAGATTTAAAACAAAATTTCATACGTAGGTGTACACTGTGCATTTCTGTTAGAGGCAGACATTTTGAAAACCTCTTGTAAATAACATAAATGAATAATAATCTGCTGTTCAGTAAAAATCAAACGTGTTTTTGTGGTTTTTGCAAATTTTTTTTCCGAAACTAACAATTTCTATTGAGCAGAGGGTTATCCAATTTTGGGTTCGGTTCTATTTGAGCCACAATTACGGTAGCATGTAGTAAAGCTAGGTTGATGAAATTTTTACGGTAAATAGCTGATACCGTAAGGAAGTTTTTAAGATACTTACGAATAGTAAGAACATGTTTTTTCAATTTTTTATAAACGTTCAAAGTTGTTGCACTTTTTTACTTTTTTGTTATGTTCGAAGATTTTGAAAAAAATTAAAAAGTAGTATTAGTTACATGACTTGAATGATTATATGATAGTTAAGCCTTAGGTCTTAGCTACATAATCGTGAAAAAAGCAGGCATTTATCACAATTATTAACGAAGTTATGGTAAAAATAAACACAGAACTCAAAAATTCCCGAAAAATCCGAAAAAAAATCATAACTCCTAAACTAAACAAAATCGGACCATATATATGCGGGTGATTTGGGTTCCTCTCGATGTGGGGAATCTAATTTTTTTTATGACGTCACGTGTTTGACCACCCTGTATATACTATATACTATGTGACATATAAATCCGAACACCCAGTTTAAATGGTTTTATTTCAATAAAAGTTGGTGAATGTATTTATCTTACTGTAAATAACAAGTGAAAAAATGTTCAGCCTTATCAGTTGGACATTCCGGTTTTTATACTGCTTTTTTTTAATTCACAAACGCTCTAAAAATGAATATTTCAGCCGCAGTAAAGAATCAACGTTGGCGGATTTTGGTTCTTGACATCCTTTACGATCGGTTACGATGCCTAGAGTACGGAGACCTGTACGATTTCGTCAACTTAGTGAGTTTGAAAGAGGCCGTATAGTGGGACTTCGGGAAGCTGGACTTTCTTTTCGGGCAATTGGAGTTAGAGTGCAAAGAAGTGTAGACACTGTGGTTAGGTGTTGTCAGGAATGGCTTCGAGAAGGCCGTACGCAAAGAGCAAGGGGCACTGGACGCCGCCGTCGAACAACAGACCGTGAAGATCGCCGCCTAAGATTATTGGCCTCAAGGGACCGTTTCTCTACTACCAGGTCCATTGCAAATGAATGGTTTGCGGAACACGGAAGACCTGTTGGCATGCGAAGTGTTTACCGACGAATGAGAAGTTTTGGCTTGTTTTCATACCGGCCACACTGAGTCCTCCCTTTAACTCGAGAACACCGACGTAATCGCCTTGAGTGGTGCAGACAACGGTCACTCTGGGATCAGGAATGGAACAGTATTGTCTTTAGTGACGAGTCTCGATTTTGTTTAGGCATGCTCGATGGTCGTGCCAGGGTTAGAAAGCGACGTGGTGAAAGGAGGAATCCACAGTTTTTTGTTGAAAGACATGTTCATCACACTGTTGGAGTTATGGTTTGGGGTGCTATAGCTTATGGTTCCAGGTCACCTTTAATCTTCATCAGAGGTAACATGAACGCGCAGCGTTATATCCACGAAGTTCTAGAACCCCATCTTTTACCCTATTTTGACACCCTGGCAGATCCAACTTTCCAACAAGATAATGCCCGACCATATGTTGCAATAGTCACAATAGACTTCTTTCAACATAATGATGTCACATTGTTACCATGGCCACCAAGATCTCCCGACTTATCCCCAATTGAGCACGTGTGGGATATGATGGGTAGGAGATTGCTCAATTTGCAACGTCCTCCTCAGACTCTAGAAGCACTTCGAGAGGAGTTGGTGGTTGCCTGGAATGAGATACCACAGGAGGACATTGACCACCTGATCAGAAGCATGCCTAGGCGCGTTGGAGAATGCGTAGCACATCAGGGTGCATCCACACATTATTAAAGGTCAAAGGGCTTTAAGGCAGTGCAATCATTTTGAAATTTTTATCATTTACTTATTATGCTTTATTAAGTACTTATGCAAAATTTTATTAAAATAAAACCATTCAAACTGGGTGTTCAGATTTATATGTAACTTAGTATATATAAAGTATTCATAGTTAATTGCCTTAACTGTTAGGAGAAGATATCCTTTAATTTCTCTGGGAAGAAGGCAAAGCATTGCAAAATTACACTCTTATAACTTAAACTCTCAAGCTTTCGAAGATCTACGTCTTCATCGTCTGGAGTAAGTCGGCGAGATTGTTTCCTAAATTGTTTTTAAACAACAGTGAAGGGAACACATAGTCGACGAATAAAAAACTGGACTGATGAGGTTCGTTTAGGACGGAATTATTTTATTATTAAACGGCAAATCATTTTGAAAGGTTTTTTTAATTAAGCGTTGATTGAATATATATATACAGGGTTATCCAAATTAAGTGTCCACCATTGGTAACTTTGTTATTAGTAAAAATACAAAGTTGTTTAAATTAGCAAACTAGTAGCATTTTTAACGCTGGTAAAAATGAGAAATAAAAAAAAAACAATTGAGAGTCGTTATTTTGATTTTTTTCAGTAAAATAACATTTTTTTAAATGGAAACCCCTGTATATTATATTTTTTTCTGTTAAAGCATCAAATTTTAAACAAAAAAGTTCATAATGACTTTTCCGCTAAAGTCAAAAATAAAGTCAAAATAACGATAAATATTTTTAATTATTTGCAGTATTATAATATTAAGACGGCTATGAAAACAACATGGCGTTCGCGATTTGACAGCATTAAGATAAGCGACAAATTGTTAAACTGGACATACTCGCAACTAGAAGGCTTTGGAAAACAATGATAAAATCAAATAATGTCAAACATTAGTGTAAATACTTGTTTATAAGCTTTATTGTATCATTAATTTAAAGAAAAATGTTCTCCCATGAAGAAAAGTGTGATATGTTAGAATGCTATTTAGTGTGCAGAAAATCCTCCTTGAGAGCAAGAGAATACTACAGTGAATTATATCCCGCTCGCATTCAACCGTATGAACGATATTTTCTGAGACTTTATCGAAAATTTAGGGGCAACGAAAATGTTTTTGCTAAAACAAGGGCAAAAAAAGGATTCATAATAAGCGAGGCCACGGAAATTGCAGTTATTGGATATTTTGAAGCTTATCGTGATAATTCAATAGCAGATATTCTCAAGGACTCTAATTTCAGTTATGGTACTGTTCAAAGGATTTTAAAAAAATACAAATTTATTCCGTTAAGTACCGACCAGTTCAAACGCTTTTGGTATCTTAGCTTCTGTCGCCAAAATGTAAATAACTTTCGTTACCTTTTATGGACAGATGAATCAAATTTTTCAAATTCTGGAATGTTTAATAGAAAAAACCACCATTATTGGTCAAGAGAAAATCTTTTGTTAGTACATCCAAGAGGCCCACAAGTCCGTTTCAGTTTCAACGTTTGGTGCGGTATAATTGGTTCAAAAATTGTTGGCCCGTTCTTTTATGAGGGAACCCTAACTGGTGAAAGATATGTGGAATTTATGTCAGAAATTCTGACTAATTTCTTAGACGAATTGGATCTTATAAGTAGACATCATCTGCATTTTCAGCAAGATGGCGCACCTGCCCACAACTCCAGAGGTACTTATCATTTTCTAAGTACTACTTTTAATGATCAGTGGATAGGAACAAATGGCCCAATACAGTGGCCTCCCAGATCACCAGATCTAAACCCACTTGATTACTTCTTGTGGGGTTACTTAAAGAACCAAATTTACAAGCGAAGGTACGATAACCTTGACGCGTTAAAGACTGCAGTTAGGGAAAAGATAACCCAGATAGATGGTAGGACCATACTTAAGACAGTTCGAGCAGTTGAAAAACGTGCCCAAAAATGTATTGAAGAACAAGGTGGTGTTTTCGAGCATCTTCTTTAAAAAAAATTGTTATTGTATTTTGTAAGATTATAAGTTGATGTTGAAAATAAAGTTTGTCGATACAATTTAATTGTTTCAGATTGGAGGCCATAACTTCAACAATTTGTAACCTAGGAGAAAAGTTATTGTAAGCTTTTTTGTTTAAAATTTGATGCTTTAACAGAAAAAAATATAATATACAGGGGTTTCCATTTAAAAAAATGTTATTTTACTGAAAAGAATCAAAATAACGACTCTCAATTATTTTTTTTTATTTCTCATTTTTACCAGCGTTAAAAATGCTACTAGTTTGCTAATTCAAACAACTTTGTATTTTCACTAATAACAAAGTTACTAATGGTGGACACTTAATTTGGATAACCCTGTATATATATATATATATATATATATATATATATATATATATATATATATAATCTGCTCGAAATCAACTTTCCTTCTTTTTGTGGATTTTGCCGATTATTTTCCTATTTTACATTATATACCTTTCTCCGCATGATTATTTTCCTATTTTTTGTTATATACCTTTCTCCGCATGATCATTTTCTCTCTCTCTCTCTATATATATATATATATATATAACTTGAGACGTGGTCATTGTCGTTTAGACCAGTTAGGTGAAAAATAGAGCTTCCGCCTTTTGTTGGGTACTTCGACAAAATTCAAGCAAAGAGGACTCTTTATACTTTATTAATCTCTAGCTTTCAATGGAGTTTGCCATCTTCATCAGGAGCTTGCAATAACATTGAGAAGAAATAGCAACCATTGTACAAAATGATCTTAAATTAACTTACAGTCGTATGTGATATATATATATATATATATACATATATATATTGATTTTGAATAAATTGTATTAATTCATAACTATATTATTATTATTATTATTATATTCTTCCACATACGTATCTGTCTGGTAATAAAGGATAGACCAGATACCAACCAGGTATCAAAGAGACTATCCAAGCACCTTCCTTAGTATATGCGCTGTTCCTGGTAGTGCCATTTTTTCAGTTTGGTAGAGTGCTGGTTACCGGGTATTGAGTCACAATTTCCGTGGACGGTTTTGGTGATATAATGCAGCGACAACGAGAGGAGTTATCCAAGCTTTCCCATGTCACATCCTCTGTATTTCTATCTGGAGATCTCTGTACCTAAGGCCCATATCGTCAGTCGTCCCTACAATTGTAGGGCGCCTTTATGGCCTCCTTGATTGTCATAGTTTTCTACTTCTCCGTGTCAGAACTCTATTTTGAGGTTATGTCACAAACATCTATTTGCATCAAATTGTGCTTGCTTTTGAGTTATATCATGTTTTATGAGCCTGAAATTTTCTACAATTTAAAAAGAAAACATATCTTCACAATAGGAGAGCGCTGACGCTGACACGGGACAAGTGTAATCTAGAAATTTTTGAAGGAGAGAAAGGAGTATGACAATCAAGGAGGCCATAAACACGCCCTACAATTGTAGGGACGACTGACGATACGGGCCTAGGTACAGATATCTAAATCTTTTCATTTTCTTTAGATTTTACATTGGAATGTTTTCTCCTTTCTGTTATGAATTATAATGTCAGGTCGGTTTGCTATTATTGTCCGATCCGTTACTACCGGCACATTCCACATAATACACACATCAGTGATGTCATTCTTGATGTCGGTGACACTCTGGATTTCATGCTGATAGTAGTTATCTGTAACTGGAATAAAAAACGAGTCACATATTCTGCATTTACTGTCTATACTTTGCTTTAGTATATACTTTTGGTGGTACCTTGTACTTAATGCTTGATCTTGTACAGACACTATCATAGCTTCTGTTTCCGCTTTCAGCGTAGAGCTTCTCAACCAACTGTTTATCTACGTCTGTTCTCTCGAGTTGTCGGAAGAACTGTCCGTGCAATGGTTTCGAGGCTACTATTGGTAGTCTGCCACTTTCAGCGATTATTATTATTATTATGATTATTATTTTTATTATTATTATTATCATTATTGTTATCTCCAATCCGGTTGTTCGACTTAAATGCCGTCAGATGGGCCACCAAGCCAGCTTAAGAGAACATAGGTGCAGTGGCATTGCATTCTCCTCTAACAATCGATCCTGAAAGCTGGTTGGCTCCGGTTGCTGTAGACCGATTGGCTAGGTCGGCTCCAGGGAATGGAGTTCGAATCTCGCTGGCGCCTATTCTTCCTATCTCTCAAGTCGTTGTTTACTAAACACTTATAGGGCTTTTGTTAGTGTAAAGCTTTGCTCCTTAAATGCTTATAACTGACTTGTCATGTTCATAATATTTACTAAAGGGTAAATGAACCTACATCTTAAAAACGGAGCTCACTCACAATTTAATAAATATCATTCGCAAGATAATCTAATTAAAAGCAATTAAAAAACAAGAGTTTACATTAAGGGGACTTCCTAAAATGGTTGGTGATCTTGTTAATTGGTGTTTGGAGGATACTTGGGAGCCTTAGCAACACAGACATCCTCGTCTTTCCATATTGTTTTTCAGGGTCAAAGATGGCATATAAGGCACTTTTTCGATTGTCGCTTCTTCGGTACAAAAGCTCTTTTTTCTGTTTGTTGGGCTCTGTTGTTGTAAAACTTGAGAACATGACGAGCTGCACCTAATACTAGTTTTTTTCACTTGTTTTTATTTAGACTGATGCAATTAATTTCAACCATGCCCGATTTTATTTTTTGAAGTTTCTTGAATATTCGTACATTGAGCTTTCAACGGATTTTATATTGAAAATGTATCGTCATAATACCCGGACTTGTCATTTGTTACCATCGTAATTCACTTGTTTTCTGCGGATCAGCTTCGTGCTAGACGCAAAGCTGGGCGTCTTACCAAAAACTTAATTACTCCACTCCGCAACCAAGGAGGCTGCTTCTGACTCCGTCGAATTAAGAATACGCAATCATTTCATAATAATGTAAAGATAATTATGGCAAAAAGTGAATTAGTCCGCAAAAGTTTCAAGTTTGCCAACAAGATGGAGATGAAAGGAGGTAGTTAAGACAAAAGCTGTTGGATGGTAGAATGTTGTGTTGTGTTCGTTTACGGCTAGTGGCACTGATTATTTTATTTATTTCGAATCCGGTCCTAAAAATTTTCTTTTAGCTAAGGATGCTGGGATTGTCCTTAGGTGGTAGACGGTACCCATACGTGTTTAGACCATGGGCGTCGTGGTGGTTCAAATATAAAAAAAACCTTTACTCGGAATCATCCTCATTTGGAGTCAAAGCCGAAAAAAATAAATATACGCATTTTGAATTGAATGACAATATGCTCTCGAAGAGTATTACAAATATGGCTGGTGCAATCAAAGTAACGAATTTTAAAATATGGTGTTTCAAGTTCGGCTCTCACCATTGGGAACTCAGAAACGGTATGGGATAAGAAGACGCTTAACTGGGGCATAGTCGCGCATTTGGGTAACTAAAAAAATGGATACAAATGGAAAAAACTGAATTTTCATAATTCGTTTTTATTTTTTTTTGACCTTATTGGACATACGATTTCAAAATAAAAACCAGATTACCATTTCCACTTTTTCTCCTGTATAAATTGACATGATTAGAATTTCAATATGACGTTTGATCTTTTGAGGACAGCATAAATGATTTTCAAAGAATAAACAAATAATTTCATAGTTGGCTCTGAAAATGATAGACATCAAGTTGTAAGTGTCTTGGTGTTTTTAGAAGCGTGTTTAAATGACATTCATATAATTTGCCCATTTATCAATTGTAACATGCGTTATTTTAGCACGATGGAAGATATGTGCATCGGCACGGGTAGTACGTATCTTTAAAAGTTACGTTATATCAATTTCTTTGACATAATACTGGTTTTTTTGACATTATGTAGGTTATTCCACAAGATGTTAACTTACATTTAGTTGTACGTGTTGCTTAAGCGTCGTGAGGATTCAGTTATCAATGTTTGGCCCTGGTGTGATGTAAAATCTGCTTCAGAGATGGCATTACTGGAGGTCTAAGCTGAAAGTTGCATGTGGTGATGATAATTCTATTGGATTCTTGTCTCAAATACACTTAACATTCAAAGCTAGAAATTAGTTGCGCATCCACTTTCTTTTATCATTTCAAAAGTGAGAGAGATGAGAAATAATTATAATTAATTAATTCTCCCCAAAGTTTTCCGTAATTTATAACTTTGAACATAACCTCTCCTCAGAAAACACAACATAAATAACTCATGGGGCACAACTAATAGATATACTTCATTGGCAGCATATTCAGTTATGATTTTCACACAGAGCAAATGTCACTGTTTTCATACATACGCAGATCAACAAACGTAATCATCCAGATGCGATCTTGCTAGTCAACCAACTTTCCTCTCAGCGATGAGCAAATGTGGAATGACTCTTTGCACCCTAAAAACTACCTTGTCTGCAGGATAACATCTAATGGTTTTTTTTTGACAATTTATAGGTTTTTTACATAACACCCATGCGGCATCTGCTTAGATATAGCGTCTGTGAAATTTCTTGCGACACCTCGTTAAGCCTTTTATGCACTGTAAAATGTACATATCAGTTTCATGAACTACCATCATCATGTGATATGATAACGTTTCAGCAATATGTTGTATTTTGACCGAAGGCCAAGGAGTTAAGACCAACTATAGCGCTATTACTTTTTCAGATATTTGAAGTTTATAATATCAGTCCATGTCATGATATGTCAAACCGAAGTATTGCTTATAGGATGATATTACGAAACGCTTGACTATCTGATAATTTTAAAGCCTACTTAGGAAATTCTGCTTTGTTGAATAACTGAGTTTTGGCAAAGTTAATATATAAAATATTATACATTTTTGGAATCAGAACTAAAAACACTATTCTCTTGTATAAATTAAAGTTCAGTATGGCATCTATAAGAAAAAATAAAGATCATGGCTGAGGACAAGAGACAAAATATCATGTTAAAATTCTAGTTATACCATCTGATGGATGGCTGACGTGTGCTTTATGTTTCAAATTCGATCTTAAATAAATAGGATCCTTTTTGGAAAAATTCAGTTTTTTTCGTCTCTTCCGAAAACACTGGAATTGCAAAGCTTTCTAAGTTTCACTTTCTTTGTTACCCAAATGCGCAACTTTGCCCCCATTTAGCCGAGTTCGTATCTTTTTCCGTTTCCGAGGTCCTAATGAGTTGAATTTGAAACACCCGGTATATGTTTGGGGAAATAAAAAATACAAGGTTTGATGGTAACACTAGCACTCATCGACCGATTTCCGCTACACGAGTATGTCGACGTGTATGCACCGCTTTACATACAAGAACAAAGCCAACAGTGATTCTAATGGATCATTAAACAACTGGAATTGCACGTCCCTGAATAATATTTAAAGTGTGTTGAAAGCCCGATCTTATTAGACAATCTGTAAATATGTTGGAAATGCATTCAGTCAGCATGAGGTTAATTAGCAAGCATATATTGCATTTGAAGATATGGTATATGCACAGCTGTACCTACACACTCAACTTATTGTCAGCCATTTTAATTTGAAATTACAAATTAAAAACTGGCAGCATTTCGGAAAGAGGATAAAAAACCTGGAACTGCACCCCCTTGAAGAATGTTAAAAGTAAGATAGAAGCGCGTGTCCATAGGTGAACCCTAAAATATGGGACACATACAACGCCACCAATTCCTTTCCATTTTCTGTGTGTATGCACAGCTTCACAAACATGCTTCACCTGCAGCCACCTTCATTTGGAATTACAAGTAAAAGCTAACAGCGGTTCAAAAAGAGAAATAAAAAACTGCAATTGAACGTCCGTGTAGAATATTGAAAGTATGGTGAAAGTGTATGCCCATAGACTAGTCTACAAATAAGGCCTAAACAACAAATCTTATATGGTGAATCACATTTTTGTCATCAGTTTCGCTAATGTAGCGGACAAACATGATGCAACTCCTCCATTGAATGCACTAAGCACTAACCAATTTCTTTTTCATTTCCACGTATATACACAACATTACAAACATACTCACTTGCAGCGATTTTAATTTTATATTACAGATCGGAAACTAACAGTGGTACTTCAAGGGGATCGAAAATTTGGAAATTCGCACACTAGTAGAGAAAGACGCATGCATACCCACAGATAACTTTAAAATTATGGAGATTGTTCATCGAATACGCATACTTCAAAATAAGGTGAATGTGTGTATCTTCTATTCAAAATATGGTGGTAGCAAACGATAAAACGCCGTCACTGGCATGCATCGAGAGCCTCCTTTCCAAATTACACGTGTATTCGCAGCTTTACCAACACACTCCACTTTACTCGCAGTCATCGTCATTTGAAATTACTCACAGAAAAAGAACTAGCAACGGCTCGAAAACGTGAGATTGTAATAAACGGACTGGTTCACTGCCTCCTTTGTTCTCGTGATTCACAACGGTTGCTTTTTTAAGTTAGAAGTGCATATCCTCCCCCTTTCTATCCCTTGACATCCCTTGTTGCAGCTCTTTTCTAATTGTTTGAGATTAAATATGGATGTGCGAGTACGAGCATGTCATATTGCACAAACGCTTTTGTTTTAGGAAAATGACTAGATGTAGTGTAGTTTTATAACCTGGGGCTCAGTCTTGGGGACAGACGTTAAAGTCTAGACAATGCCATGCAACTTGACTAAAAGCTGGGTCACAGCAATTTGAGATTTATTTACAAGAAGATAGTGGTACTACCCTCGTTTAGTGTATTAGGATGTTAAAACTTGGAAAAGCGAGACATGGTGATACAAGGGATTGAGCAACTTTTGGAGGTTATACAAGATCTGTTTGCTTTATGTCTCTGTGACAATAACCACCATTATACAAGGGGTTGTTTCATGCGTTTTAGCAATCATCATTAAGGTCTACTGAAAATCATCTGATTTAAACTGAATTGCATTTAGCGTTCTATAAATCCATACAATTAGCCCACGATCATTAAATGCACGACCTGTCAGTCAACGGGAATACTAGGTATTCTCAAGGCTACCAGCAATGGCTAATAATGCATAAATAGATACAGGCTGAACCGACTGATTGACCTACTAATGTTGATGGACATGTATGCGCGTAGATGCCATCTGATAGTCTAAGGTTCGGACGCTTGAATCTGCAGATATCTGTTTTTGTTCTAGAACTTGATTTTTATGAATTATAAATAATAGTAGAATAGATTACCTCAGGGTTGCCTATCAAAATTTAGCCACAACTGTCTGTAAGTAAATGCAGAGTGAAATTTTATTGTAGACTCGGTTGATAACTCTGTTGTTGTGCATGGTATCTAAGAAAGTTAATAATAAAAATTCGAACCAACAGTATGGCCCTTACTTGGAAAATATTTTTAATCTCTACACGGTAATTCATAACTATGCGGTGACCAAACATTCATTTTTCATTACATTTTACTGCAGATTTGGATACATTCTGTCAAACGAAGCCATTTATATAACATACTATAGGGTGCTATTTCGATATCGTTGATATATTTGACAATCTATCAATTAAAACACCGAACTGGCATATTCACAATTGATATAGGCAAGGTGCTGAACTTATGACCCTATATTTTTTCTCCATCCACCTACTTTTTCAGTTTTTTACAGTTTATACAGGGTATTCAAGAGGACAAAATAAAGCATTCATCAAAAATTTTCATTAGAACATCCTGTATATTTTTACACTTTTTGATTTCCGTTTTCATAAGCATTTTTCTGGTATAACCTTATGGGGGCTTGATTGAGTGGCTTAAGAGTTTCTAAAAACATATGGGCACCTTTGACTTTCCGACTTTATTGTATATGGTGATTTATATTCTAGAATTGATCTATAATGAAAAAAAAATGTTTATACTGCAACGTCCACGAAGGCCTAAGGCCGAACACCCATGGGGACCGTGAGGCTATAGTGGGATACATGGAAAAAAGGAGGACGTCACACGGACTCTAGCAAACCCGCCTACGAGATCCGCCAGGTGGTACCTCCGCGCTCGACAGCCAGAGACCGAATACCACCTACGGATAATCAAAACATCCATAGCCAAGAGAAAAATTCTCTTGGGACAGGATTCGAACCCGCGCAGCACTTGACGACTAATTAGTAAAACCATAACGTCTACCACTACGCCACCGCTGCTGCCAATAGCCAATTCTAACAATCTGCCGTTACCGACAAAATGCTATTTTTTAATTTGAAATGAATTGTAATAGTGTTCATTCTCCTTGATATCTGACTTACAAACGGGTTGGCTGTAACTCGAAAACCGGCCAAACAAAGTCCCCAAAAAATTAATTCAAAGAAAAGCTCGTGGAAAGGGGAATATATAAGCAAACTTTTCTGCCATTCCTACTTGTACCCTATAAAACGTAACATGTAGAGAAGAACATTCTGTATACACGACAGAAAATTATGTTCGTTTTTATTTCCAAGTAAAAGTGGTGCATGTTGATTAGAAATGACCTGTTCCATGATATCGAGAAAAACAGCTAGTCGGTTCATCAATTTTATGACCTGCCAAGATCCACTAAAGCGGCAAAGCGCCCGAACCGAGGAATCTGCGGCTAAAATAAAGCAAACCAGAGTGGATGATTAGGAAATTTGCTTCTTGGACGTTCCTTCGTCTCCGTTGTGCAATCTGTTCATCGGCGATCTTTTCATTCACGTCTTCAAAGCGCTTCCTCGAGAACGCTAAGAAAATAAAGCCAAAAGTAAATATCCGCTGAAAAAGGAATAGCTCCGGCGGATATATAGTCCAGGACTATTAGAGGAAGATACCCTAAATCAGACTCAGTCCCTAAAGCGGTTTCATGGGCTCTGCATTCTCCAAAACATCATTGCTGCCTAGTGTAAATAGTAGCTTAGTACCATACGGTAGTCGGGCCCGCAAGCGGATTGTATGTCATGCATTACTTGTTTGTGCAGGATTATGAGTTTTGATAGTGAACACATTTTGAACCAGTAGTGTAATTTGTAACCGACAATTAAAAAGTGCTTCTAAGGATTTTACTTTCAATACTTTTCATGCTCAAATATAAAATATATTTTTGTTATTTATGCGACGCGACATTACACACATAAGGTTTTCATATGCCAACAATATGTTGTTTTGCTCTTCTTGCGATACCAACAGAAAATTTTTCTACTTTTAAAAACAAGAATGTTGAAAAATATTCCAAAGTTACCCTGATCGCAGATATTATTGAAACAGAGCTAAATGAAGCAACAAGTTATCAAACTCAATGAAGCTATTTGTTTTCAAGCTAACATCGTTCCATGTCTTAACAAAATATTGCTTAGAAAGTTTTGAAATCCAAAGTAGAGAGAGGAGAGAGACGGGAAAAAACGAATTTTCCCAAAACCGTTTCAATTTTTCACTGACTTTATCTGTAGTGGGATTTCAAAGTGAATTGCACATTAACATTGTCCCTTTTTTTCTCTACAATATGACGTTTCGTCTCTTGTCCTTCAGCATCAACTCTATTTTTTTTATTAACGACGCCATATTGTATTTTTTTCCTCATATGATTGAGGTTTTTAATCTTGTTTTCTATAATCAGTCATAAGCTGACATTGGCAAACCTTAGTTATGTCAAAAAGCAGAATTTTCTATGTAGGCCTTGAAATTATCAGATAGTAATTTGTTTGGCATACCAGATTTATCTGGAACTTATTTTTATTTTTCCTGTCCTTGTCATTGTTACTTATTCTCATCTACAAGATGGTAGTCGAATTTTCAGTTCGAGGTTTCTTCTTATTTCGACTTCCAACACCCACTTTGTTTTTTCATATGGACGCTATAAAAAGAATTTTATACATTTAACCCTTAACTGGTAACGTGCAAATTTGGAACACAACTGGTAACGTGCTGTCTGTGAGACTGGCACCTTTTCAAATGAAAAATAAATAAATGAACCTTATAATTTTTTACAAATATATATGAAGGTATGTTAGTTGCATATTCTCAGTAATAATTTTACATAAAATATCCGGGAAAATTAACGTGAAAAAAAAATTAAATAATAATTATCATCTTCATCAAAAAATTGGTAGTGTAATTTCCAAGGGAGCATGATAATGGAAAAAATGATAAATGAAAGCAATGTTATATATTTTACTATTAATGATAAATGAAACAATACATCAATGAAACAAAACGTTAAGAAATTTTGCATTTCAAAGGTCCCAGCAGGTCCTAAATCTAAGGCTTATTCGCACAACTGTTGCATTTGGGATGTGAACACTGCAGGCATACTGGTTTCCTACACTCCAAGCACAGATATTTTGTCATTCGATGTGTGGTCTTATGACACAAATAACAGGCTTTTCGCTTTTGCAACATCAAATTTTCCTGTCTTTCGGGTAAATTTTCCGTTCTGTCGGGTAAATTTTCTTCTGGTCTGCCGAGGATACGTGATATGGTGTAGCGTAACTCGCGAGGAAAACGAGGATTCTGTAGTCGTCTTTCCATGTGTCCTTGGACAAGTTTGATAGCTAGTTCTTTCGCAAATACAGATTTGTCTTTCATCACTTTATTGTTTTTGTAACACTGATGTAAGATGTATGAATTCACTACCGAGACGTCAATAATACGGTAAAAAACAGCTAAGGGCCATCTACGTGTACGACGACTAGTACTACTTTTTGCACATTTCTCATCAAGAGAATCCACCCCTCCTTTGTTGGCATTATAGTATGCAATTATTTCAGGTTTCATTGTCTCTGGATCAGTAAAAGTCCTATCATGCATTGTGGAGATAAGTATGGTAGCCTTGTTTTTCTTTCCAACATGGGAAATTATAGTTGAGTCTTCACGAAAGCCGTACAGAGTTGATCCAAGTTCCCTTGCCTTGTTCGGTAAAAAACAAGGTGGAATTTCCTTTTTATTTTTTTTCAACGTTCCAACGTATGTGAGCTTCTTTTTCAGTAATATGTCTGTCAGCTCCACCGATGAAAACCAGTTGTCTCCCGTGACGTTGCGGTTGCTCCCAAATAAAGGCTGTGCAAGACGTAAAACGGCTTGAGTTGGCTTAGAATAATTCCTGAATTCAGGGTCAAGTCCAATCCCATCGGAATCTTTTCCTGCGTATATATACGCATTGTAAAGGTAGGCATTTCTAGCATCTGTTAAAGCCATTATTTTTATCCCATATTTGCAAGGCTTGTTTGGCATATACATTTTGAATCTAGCTCTGCCACGAAAGCTCACAAGCATTTCGTCAACGGTGGTCGACTGGCCAATTCCATAGACATTTTGGCTATTCTCTATGAAACTGTTGAAAATAAAAGAAATTGCTGCTACAGGGTCCTACTTTTTCCTTTCGTTCCTGTCCTCTGGATTGTCAAACCTCACTGCAGACAGAAGTGTAGCAAATCGTTTTTCGCTCATCACTGCCCTGAAGATGTCTCTTCCACTTCCATCTGTCGCAAAAATAGTTTTGATATTCTCATGGTTTGAATTGAAAACAGATGTGAATATCAAAAGTCCAAAAAAAGCTCTCAACTCAATCTCGTCAACGTCTTTCAATGTGGTCGAATCCACTTTATACTTTGTTCGCATTGAACTTATTTTATGATTTGTCCATTTCACAATATGTTGTAACATTTCTTCGGTAAATAACAGTTGCCACACAGAAATAGGATCTGCTTCTTCTCCGAGCTGTCGAGCTTTTCCGTTGATAACAGGAACTTTCGTTACAATATTATGTTTCCTGGTACGAGATATTGGTCGAACTTCCGTTGTACACCATCTATGACGGTTTCTTCCAAATAAATACTTTCTCTCATCCACACTTTGTTGTTCTGTAACTTCGTCATTCTCGTCACTACTTTGAGATAACTCACTTCTACTATCATGATCGGAAATTTCAAATTCCTCGTCTGAGATATTGTCCAAGTCACTAGATTCACTATATACTGCGTCATCTTCTTCATACCAACGCTGAAGAGTCTCCTCAAAATCCTTATCACCGTAACGTACACGTTTTGATGGGCCTGCCATGGCTACAAGTTGCAAGAAATTCTTACACAAACCGTAACGTGCCGTCTCACAGACTGCGCTGAAGTAACAATTACAACTGTCTCAAAGATGGTTTTCCCGAATTTACCACTGTTCATGCGGTAGACGGGGCACCAATAGGAGAACGATTAGATAAGGTCATTGACCGCAGCGCAGGTACAGTTTTGTTCCAACATTGAAAAAAAAATTGCTTGCAGTCTCACAGACGGCACGTTACCAGTTAAGGGTTAAATGGACTGTCCGGTCCTAAATTCAGTGATGCATTTCCTTAGGTGCCCATAATTCATTGCTGGACGAAAATTATAAGGAAGTAAAAAGGTGTGGTGAAACCTGAACGCAATATGAAAATTTTGTCGATGGTTTTAACAACAATAAAATCATGAATAGGCATAGGTGAATCCCATCAGATGCTCAAGATGTTGACCGTTACAGTGCAGGCAAAGTCTGGCTCTTCTCTGTACATTGTTCACTACTCAACTTATTTAACTTCTTCGCAGTCTTTCAAACTTTGTTACTATGTTCAAATTGAAGCCTGATCTGGTATACGATACACTGTCTTATAATTTCAAGGCCTACCTAGGGACTTCAGTTTTTCTGGAACAACTAAAGTTTGTCAATCTCAAAATATAAAATATACGTTTTTTAAAACACAATTAAAAACTATAAAAATCTGCTTAAAAATCCAATATGGCGTCCATAAGAAGAAATAAAGGTGATGCTGGAGAACAAAAGACGAAACGTCATATTGAAATTCTTATTAGGTCACCCTGTAGAGAAGAAAAAGTGATAATTTAAATGTGGAAATCATTTTAAAATCCCACTACAAAAGAAGTCAGGAGAAAAACCAAGATTTTGGAGAAATTCGGATTTTTCTGTGTCTTTTAGAAACTTCCTAGGCGGCATTTTGTTAGTTACCCAAATACGCCTCCATTTGAGCGTCTTCGTATCTCTTACCGCTTCCGAGACCCCAATAGCGATTGTCGAATCTCAAACAACCCTTATCGCAAAGTTGGGGTTTTCCTTTTCAGTCACAACTATGCTTGATATAACAAAGCTAATGTGTAGTGGAACATGAGCGTTTAAGTGGCAAAAAAGTTGAATTGAAATTCCAAGTACGGCTCTGTCGTAAAATCCGTATTTACATCGTTGCTCGTACGTCGTAAACCGTACGCTGGCGCTGGCGCTGCGGAAGTGATCGAGGGATAGGACTGGTACCGCCTTCGGTTTGGTTCAGGTTTGATTGAGCTTGCGAAACCACATATCTCGGTTCTCTTAAGACATTGGTGTACACGCTACCGCTTATTTTCTCAAGATCCAGACGTCGTGTTAAGGAAAACCCCAGCCTTGCGGACACCCTGTATATAAAAAGTAGCATTGAAAACATTAAATGACATGATAAATTCAACAATTGTCTGTCCTCTAAAGTCTATAACTCCATAACAAATAATTTTTAGATCTTTCCTCAATTGGAGCTGCTGAAATCAACGGCGTTAGAATACTTCCTTATTGTGGTACCAACAATACTCATCTTCAAGGAATTGAAGTCCCTATAGTACAAACCGGAATCAAAACATCCGTAGCCAGAATCGAAACCATTAGAATCGGAATCAACAACGAAATTAAAGTTAAAAATATGGCAAAAGTAGAGACATAGCTTGCAACTTTAATCTTTGTCTGTGATTTTTAAAAAAATATTTCCCTGACTATGGAGGGCAGCAAAAGAAGAGCGTCAGCCGGTCGAGAGATCAGTTATCCAGCGATTACGTTGTACCAAAGGGAAATTAACGTTAGTCTTTGTGCTCCCGTTCCGTTGTGTATGTCCGATAACTGCCCTCTTTGAACTGACGACGGTTTATTACATTTTAAAAACAATTTCCTTAGCGCAGTTAAAGTGTGCTCGTCCTCTGGTCTAACAGGGGCGGGTGCTCCAGAAACATTTATTCGCTTCCTTATAATTCTTCTGGAATTGTCTTCTCCCTATTCCTTCCTCAATTATACCCCAGATTGTAAAGGGAGGATAAACTGCAAAATGAGTATAAGTAAGTATCGCCACGCTTATTATGTAAAGCCCTGTGCCATTGCACCAAAAGAAAAGTGAGTTGCTAGCCCAGGGCCATGACGAAGGAAATATGTTATGTAAGAGTAGAATTCTTATGATTTTTGAGATTGTCAGCATTTAATTCTGTTGTTGAAAAGCTGACTTGAATTTTCCTTACATTTGAATCACCACGAAAACCTAAGGCCAAAACACCCGTGCAGGGCAAGGGCGGACGTAACACGGACTCTAGCAAGGGAAGATGTGTGCATGCAACATGCACACATTCTGGCCCCTCCCACGAGATCCGCCGGGTGGTACCTCTGTGTTCGACAGTCAGAGACCGTCTACCACCTACGGACAATCACAACATCCATAACCAAGAGAAAAATTTCTCTTGGAACGGGATTCGAATCCGCACAGCGCACGGCGACTGATCAGGAGACCGAAGAGTATACTACTGCGGCCACCGCTGCTGCCTAACTACGGCACTATGTTGCTACGAGTGCCAACCTTTTTGGACCACGTTTGTTCCAGAATACTAAGCTTTTTAACCACGCCAGTATCATTTTTTTCTCTCAAAATTGCGAAACGTCTGACTTTGATATCTTGAAGTGTAAGAGAATCTAGTATGATAACTGAGCCGATGAGTCGAACAAATTGATTGGTTATTTCAATTTCAGTTATTTTTCGCGATCTGCTGTTATTTTTTCAATTGCAGTTTTCGCAAGTTGGAAAAATAATATTTCATGGCTTGGAGACAAAAAAAGGACAGGATTGATGTTAGAGGATACTTAGATTAAATTTAATAATGCTGTGAGACCCATGTACTGTTACGCATGCCTTTCATTAAGCATTTTTTAAGCCCCAATAACAAACACTAGAACGCTTGATGCTGGTTCAATTTTGTAACTCACTTTTGTTGTCATGATCAGCTCAGCTTGGTATACAATATATCTTTTGCAACCAAAATAAAAAAGCAGACTTGAGTCCAGCAGTGTTAGTGGCGATGGAATAGCAGAGGTTCCAGGTCCACCTTTATGGATGTTCAATTATCTACATTTTGAGGTTCGTGTAGATAAGGCAAACGTACTCTGGCATATCGCACTCAGCCAGGTCGAGGACCCCACAATATCAAAAACGTTCATAAAGGTGGGTCTAGAGCCGCTAACAGCAAATGATCCTGACTGCATTGATAAATGCAATATAAGATATCATTTAACATAAACTTGTCTCCATGCAATAAAATACCTTTTTTAATATTTGAGAAAACTGAGCCTCCTCCATTAGAACTGCAACTAAAAGAGCAACGTGTTAATAACAATAATACATTTTAAAAATTGCCAATAATCAACCAACATTTTCAACTGATTGGTACAGCGACCATATTTAATTCTCACACAATAAAACCAGACGTAAGAACATGCTTTCATCAATATTTGGGCTTTGGTTTGATTTCATGTTGGTCTCTCGCCATCATAAGAAAAAATAACACTGAGCGAGAAAAAATGCTTAATTCTTAGTATTCCAAAGCCAACCTGGCCCAAAAAGGTTGACGTTTATAGTAATCCTATGGAATTAACTAAATTCCGAGCCAGTTGAAAAAAAAAACAAACGTTGAAAATCTCGGAAATCATAATACTTTTACTAAATTAAAATTTTGGCATGTAGTACCTCATGGCGTGGCTTATTTGTAGTTGCAGGATTATCCTGCAATTTCTAAATTATGCTGTTCATAAGCTGAAACTGATTTGATATCACGTGCAAAGTGTGTACCACAATTTTGCAAAAATCTCAGCCTGGCATAAGGAATGTCAGTTTGACATAAGGTGGTGCAATCGCACAGCGGCGTCATGAAGTAGCAAACTACACTGAAATTTCGGTAGAAGATGAATGGCCGCTCAGCTACGTAAGAAAGGTTTGCGTCGTTTAGTTTCAGCTGCCAAAATTATAATAAACGTTAACTCATCTCGCTTTTGCCCGTCCGACCACTAGAGGACCAACCGCGTACAGTTGTTTCATGCTTATTGGAAATCATCAGCAAGGTCTGGGTTTTCTCTCTACAGTTC
This sequence comes from Acanthoscelides obtectus, assembly GCA_963669975.1. Classification (NCBI taxonomy): domain Eukaryota; kingdom Metazoa; phylum Arthropoda; class Insecta; order Coleoptera; family Chrysomelidae; genus Acanthoscelides; species Acanthoscelides obtectus. The sequence continues at coordinate 66,680,496 of CAVLJG010000006.1, forward strand.
CACCAGGCAGCTGCTATTTACCTTCGCATTGCTCGATTATTGCAATAGATGGCGCTAGTGCTGTGGTCTTTGAATATACGTTATAAAGCTAAGCAAGGTAAGCTCTCGTTCCTTGTCCCACGGGAAATCAAGCCTGATAATTGCCAATAAGCACGAAACTGCTACACTCGGTTTGCTTTCTAGCGATCATACAACCAAAAGCAGTATTATTAGCATTTATTTTGATCTTAAGCGCTGCCACTGGTGTTCTTTGAGCTTCTTTGAACTGCAAGATATCCATCGCTGTCCATTTTTTCGCGCTTACATTGTTAAGAATCTCGTTGCAGCATCCAGCACTAATTAAAAGTTTTTTATTCAGGCACGTTCCAGAAAAAAAGCTGGCAAGCCCTCTACCGGCATGCTCAGGCACTGCAAGGAGGCGCTGAGCACTTTGAAGTTGTTAAACTTCGCTGACGATTGGGAATTCTAGACGGCAGAATTTAATAAAATATCCACCATTAGGACGGCTGCTCACCCAGTTGGAAAATATATTAATTATATATTTGCCTACTTTCTGAGAGATCTCCAGGGATGCGTTTCTCATTATTGACCCTTACGAAGCCCCCTCTTTTCTTGTTTATATTTGGAAGTGGCGCATTTTTTATGTTTGTCTCCGCTAATTTAAAATTTGCATTTCATTTGGCAGACTGTGACTCTGTTTACCTATATTGATGAACCTGACTCCATTTTCTGTCGACAGGGCATTGATTAAGGTATTTTATCTGATATACTGAATATTCCGGCGACCCGAAAGAGATCTGAACGGTCCTAGCGCCATCTATGGGACTTGAAAAGAGATAGGGTGTTCGATTATGCTACTGTGTTATAGATGTCGTACACTAGGACCTTGTTTAATTGGGTATTTCCACCTGAAGTTTCTCAATTACGTCGCTTGTTATAATGTAACAACAAAATCATCTAACCCTTCCGGGTTAGATAAAAAATTCAAATGTGGTCCAATTTAAGAAATCCCTAAGAAAATATCTACTCCAAAAGGCTTACTAATAAATTGAACAGATGACATGTTGAGCTTTTACACTGTTTTCATGTTGTGTCTTTTTGCGGTGCTATAATTGTTGTAATTTGTATTTGTATTCCTAACCTCAATGTTTGTCCATGTTTGTATTACAGCATTTATTATATATTTTGTATACAATTATATAGTATACAATATAATGCCTGAACCAAAGTAGGTTTCTGAATTAATTTTTATGTTTTGCTACTGTCATATTACATGGTGTCGATATCTTAAAGATCCAGTGCATATTCAGAATAAGGATGACTATCTTTAAGCAGAATACATTAAACAATGGTTATGGGTACGAATGATCAACAAAACTTCCTCAACAAATGATTTGAAGTCAGTTTCACATCGGCTGGCAAACGGTGAACTATTATAGTTCTCCTTATAAATTATACTCAGTGACTTGGCTCTTCTTAGCTTCCCTAACTGATACCGCAGTGCTCTAATTCTGCCTGGCCGACCTTCCAAGCTTCTGATTTTTATTCTAATTGGTGTTGTAACGATAAGCCTCCATTCAAGTCAATAAATTTTCATGCAGAAGTATTTTATAAATATGCAAGATCTTGAGTAGAACTTATTAAACGTTTGCCTTTTTTCTGCAAAAATTGGACATAGTATTGTCCTGGCCTGACGTGACTATTCTACTCACGGAATGTCTAAAGTAGGACATCGTTCTACAGATCTCGAACTTGGGATACATTGGAAATAGTATGAGACAAGTATTGGTGCCCTATGCAATCGCAAGTTGCATCAGCTAAACCCAGACTGAATAGGAACCTGAAGCAGCTTTGTATATGGTTGGCAGTGGCGGAAAACAACCATATTCAGCTTATGCCTGGTTTATGCATCTTTTGAATTGTACGTTAATACTGGTAGCATGGTAGCCCATAGCAACGAATTCAGACTGGGTACGAGGATGTATTTGTCCCCTGGTTCTCTTAGTCTGTAGTGAGGATCAAAGTATACTTGGCACAAACCAATTTTTTAACAGTTCATTAAATTCGTATATTCAGTGTTATTTTTAAAACTGCTAGCGTTGGCAGTTAACTGTGGTGTTAGTCGAAGATACTGCTTACATAATTTGCAAAGAGCGGCACAATCTATTGGTCGATGTTACGACCGGTAAGTACGTATTATTAATAACAATAATAATAATAATAATAATAACAATAGCTTTATTGTCCAAAAGCTTCCCATTTACAGGACAATTTATAAACATAATACAAAAGCAAAAAAAAAGCGAAAAAAAGCGAAAAGAAAACAACAAATGCAACACAGGTATAAATTTGTAACATGAGCTATTGGCCCGAATAAGCCTAAGCTGCCTTTAGCAAATAATTAACATTTTTCGTAAATATATCACAGTAACATCTAATTCTGTTTAAGTTAGAGCACATAACATATAACGGTGACTTGAGAAGAATGTTTGTCCTAGCTGTAGGAAGCCCGAATATTTTATGATTGCGAGACGCAAACGTTGGAGTACGAAACTTGATCTGTTCCAGCATCATGGGGCAATCAATTAAATTGTTGATCATTTTGTAGCCATATATTATTGGGGCACAGTACCTACGTTTTTCCAAAGTCAACATGTCTAAGCGACTACATAGTTCCTCATTACTTGTACCTCTCTCTGGATATGTCCCATCAATCCTAAACTGAACAAACTTCATAAACTTCTGTTGTACTCTTTCAATAGCTGTGCTATAGCATTCATAGTAAGGGCTCCAAATAATACTACAATATTCGACTTTGGATCTAACATAAGCATAATATAATAGCTTAATAGACTTTATGTTATGAAAATTCCTGCAATTCCTTACTATGAAACCATAAGCCGCCAATGCTTCTGATGCTTTTTTATTTATATGCTGAGTAAAAGTTAACTTTTGGTCATAGATTATACCTAAATCACGTACATCAGAGCATCTTTCTAGCACAGACCCATCAATAGAGTACGGATATTCGCAAACATTAATTTTTCTGGTATAGCTGACTATTTTACACTTCCTCACATTAAGCTCCAACTTGTTTTCTACACACCAAGACAGCACATAATTTAATTGGTGTTGTAGCTTGATACAATCATCAGGAGTATTTATCTGCGAATTTTAGGTCGTCAGCAAAGCATAGGCGTTCACATTCAACTGAGTCACAGAGGTCATTAATAAATATCAAAAACAGTAATGGTCCTAGGTTGGACCTCTGAGGAACTCCAGAAGGTGCCAAGTAGGTCTCAGATTGGAAGCCATTATAGCTAACAAATTGTCTACGATCGGATAAGTAAGATTTCATCAACTCCCTAGCATCATCTGTGAAACCAAGTGCACCTAACTTATTTAATAAAGTTTTGTGGTTAATTTTATCGAAAGCCTTCGAAAAGTCGGTATAAATAACGTCAACTTGCTCATTACTATCAACTGCTTCCGAGAGGTACTGCGTTATTATAAATAGATTTGTGGTTGTTGAGCGATTAGCGACAAATCCCTGTTGATGTAATGACAGCTGACGCTGGACGGCAGTGTAAATGCGACTGTACAAGACTATTTCAAAGACTTTCGAGAACATGCATAATATAGAGATTGCCCTGTAATTCTCAATATTTTACTTATCCCCACACTTAAACACTGGACAGACCTTAGCGATCTTCCAAATATCTGGAAATCTTTCTGTTATAAGACAAATATTAAAAATCCTATTAAGAACACCAACAAACACTTCCACACAATCTTTGACTATAAAGGACGGGATGCCATCTACACCAGATGTCATCTTATCCTTTAGTGATTTAATGGACAAAAAAATTATTGTGATTTAGTGAGGCATTATTATGGGGCTTGTGAGTGACATAGAAGCTGCTGAAAAACTCACTGAATGCGTTTACTATATCCTGAGGCTGATCTATAACGTAGAATTATTTTGAAATTTCATTATCCCTGGGATTCGTGATGTGTTGTTTTTGGAGTGAACGTATGACCAAAAAGCATTGGAGTTAATTGTTAAAGAATTCTGGATATTTTCAATATATTATATCATACGGTGATTTAATCTGGTTTTTTATCAAGCGGCGCAAACGTTTGAATTCTTGTAGATCATCAACAAAAGCAGACCTGTTGATTTTTTTCCTAAATTTAGCTTTAAGTTTAATGTTCTTAATAATAGCTGAGTGAAACCAAGGCGAGTATCGGTGACTGTAATTCTTATACAGAGGTATGTGCCTGTCAAAAATTTGGAAAATGTTGCAATAAAATCCATCAACAATATAATTAACATCAGAAGAGCAGAATTATTATTGCGTTGATACGATGCTGCCACCTTGGTAGGCATTGGTGGACAAACGAGACAAAAGTACGCACTTAAACAGATAGTCGTGACTGCTTCTAATCTATTCGGATTCGTTGGCCTGGAGTGACAATGGGACCCTTATGGGAAGTACGACTTTCTGGAAAAATAATGAATTCTATATGTCGACAAACCGCAAGCTTTTCTATACAGGACGTCCCGGAAATAACATGCTAGGGTGACACGGGAGGTGGATTGGCTTCAGATTAACCAGATAAAATCAACATGAGCTTACAGATAGTAAAAGCTTTCTAGTTTTCGAGATATTGCCACTTTTAAGTTTTTTCAAAAAATCTCCACTTTTTGCTTCTTTTGTGCCAGTTATGGCTATAAAGAACTTCTAACTTTTTTCCTGGGCTACCATTAATACTTGGTTAAGATAACCGAGTATTCATTTCATTGAAAACTAGCTAGGTGCGACGTACATAGGACGTGTGGAACTAGCACGCAAACGGACGGAACGATTCGAGCTTTGCAGCGTGTCAACTCTCACTCTGTCTACGTTTTCGGGGACTCTAACAGTTCGGTTTCGCCCTGGCGGGTTTTTCATCATCACATTACCTATGGTGTGGAATGCTGTCACCCATCTCAAAGTGGTGTTATGGTCTGGTACTGTCCCACGACGTGGAACACGAAAGTGAACGCGCGTTATAGGTCAAGAACCCGAGGCGTCAGCAAGACGACACCGCCAGTCGCAACGACAGCAGAAACCTTTATTAAAACTATTTTTCTTTTTATATTTTAATTCATTATCATTCCAACTTGTAACACGTTCATGTCTACAAAATAAATATTTTTTAAAAACTCCTTGTTGTGGCTGAGAAACATAATTGGCGCTGCGAACAGGATATCTGCACGGCATCCACTCAAGAAGGATCATCGGTTCGTCTTAACGATTTGGCAGATTTCTACCTGGGGTCACGAAGAAACACCGAGAAATTGGAGGACCATACTGGCGATGAAAATCAGTGCGATTCTTCTCATCCTGTAAGTCCATTTCCTTTTCATATGAGTTCTGAGTACCCTCAAGATTCATTTCAAGCTATAGTTAATTTTTCACACAAGTCGCAAAACAAATCTAGATTTCAACCCTACAGTAAACATTCAAAGAGGTCAGAAGACGATATTGTTGATAACCCATCTAATACTTTCGAACAATCTACAAAAATGGTTATATCTAACTCTGATGTTAATAACTTGTGTAATACTCTTCCTGAATTTAAAGTTGGGGATAATCTTTCTACATTTATAAGCTCTGTAGATAATTTAATCACATTTTTCAACCAACAAGGAGCTGATGCAGTACAATTGTATATTATTAATGCACATATTTTATCCAAAGTAAAAGGTGAAGCTCGAGATTTTCTGAACATTCATAATAAAAATTCGTGGCCAGATATTAAACCACTTTTATTACAAAAATACGGTGACCACCGTAATGAAGAAATTTTGTTAACTCAATTAACTACAACTGTTCAGAAACGCTCAGAGACTTACCAAGATTATCATCATCGTATAACCTTGGCACTGAATGACCTTTTACAACATGTTTTATTAAGTGAAAGTAATGCCCAGGCAGTAGAGTTCAAGGCTTCATTTTTCCGGAAACAAGCTCTAAGAACTTTCTGCACAGGCATCAACAACCCTTATTGTGACCATCTTTCTCATTTCGAATTGAATACTTTAGATGATGCTCTCCAAAAGTGTATCTCTCTTGACAATCACAGACAGCAACAACAATACATGTCTTACTTGAAATCCACGAATCACCCCCGCGATTACCAAAAACCTCAACCTCGTCCCAATCCAAACAACTTCAATACTTCGAACAAACCCAATAATCCCAATAACCAATACCATCGTAATTTTAATCAGCCCAATTCGTCTAATCAATCTTTCAACCAAAATTCTATGCACCCTAGACCTTTTGGCGATATAAATAAGCCCATCCAACAGAGACAATCTTTTCCGACAAATCGTCAAGTCTTTGGTCCATCGTCTAGGCCTAATAATTCACAAGACCAACGAAACCAATATAAACCAACTCCCATGTCTGGTATTCATTCCCAGAGATCTTCAAATTCCAAACCTACCAAAATGTCTATGTCCTCTTACCGCACGTTCCATCATAATGTTGAATGTGAACCCGAGTCCCCGCCTAGTTTACCTTATAACGAAGCAGACTGTATACCTGAGACAGATTGCTACGAAAACTTTGATTCTCCTGAGGAAAATTTTCTAGAACCAGCCTCAATGGAACCCGCACCCAACATAGAATCATTCAGTTGAATAATTTTTCCAAAGCAACGAAACTTCCTTACTTCTACCTTCCACATTCCAAATTAAAAGTTCTCATCGACTCCGGTGGCTCTGATACAGTAATTACTCCCAGAGCTGCTCAAAATTTCGACTCGAAATATGAATTCTATGAACCTTTTACCCTCATATCGATGAAAACCCCAAAAACATATACACGCAATCTTTACTACCCTTTGTTCGAAGAAATTGGTATACAGCAAGCCCTTACAATTAGAATTGCCGACTGGCATGACGATTTCGATGTACTTTTAGGTACAGGTGAACTCGATCAACTAGGAGCCAATATTGATTACGAAACACATGTATTTTCTATTCCAAAATTACAGATCTCTATTCCATTTAAGATAATTTACCGTAGTAATAAACGACTACGTATTCCGGTCTCCATTAATAATGGCGAAGTTGTCATTTCTGATATTATACATGAAAATCAAGTAATAGTTCCAGCATCAATTCATGTAGCTGAAGACGGATTCATAGAAATTCCACGTCCCAACAATGTTGAAATCAACTTCTCACAACCAATCTCCGCCACATCCATTTCAGATTTCGAAGAAATCACTCCCCCATCGTCTGGCGACAATTATTTTGATCTTAATTTGTTACGGACAGACCATTTGAATGCAGAAGAGAAAGAAAAGATCCTCCATCTTTGTCATCGATTTAATGATATTTTTCATACAGAAAATTCTCCTTTAACCGTTACTACTTCTGTAAAACATGTTATTCGAACTAAAGATGAAACACCAATCTTCACCAGCTCTTATCGACACCCAAAATCAATGCTACCTGAAATTTCCGACCAAATCAATAAATTACTACAGAACAATGTCATCCGCCCTTCTATAAGTCCCTACTCAGCCCCTGTATGGATAGTTGCGAAAAAACTTGACGCAAGTGGTAAAAGAAAATTCCGTATGGTCATCGACTATAGACGTCTTAACGAAAACACAATCGAAGATAAATACCCTCTTCCCCGCATTGACGAAATTCTTGACAACCTAGGACGCTGTTCATACTTTACCACCCTTGATTTGGCACAGGGTTTCCACCAAATCGAAGTCCACCCAGATTCTATAGAAAAGACAGCTTTCACAGTTCCTAACGGTCATTTCGAGTACCTTAGAATGCCTTTCGGATTACGAAATGCACCAGCCACTTTCGAGAGAATGATGGATGAAATCCTAAGAGAATTCTTATACAAATCTTGTTTTGTCTATATGGACGACGTCATCATATTTTCCAAATCCCTCCAGGAACATTTAATTCATATTAAACAGATTTTCCAAAAATTCCGAGAAGTTAACCTCAAGATTCAGCCCGATAAATCCGAATTCTTGAGTAAGTCAGTAGCGTTTCTAGGCCACGTCATAACACCTGAAGGCATAAAACCAAATCCTTCAAAAATTTCAGCCATTGAAAACTTTCCTATACCCAAGACGGTGAAAGAAATCAAAAGCTTTCTTGGTCTGGTAGGATACTACCGACGTTTCATTCCGAACTTTTCCAAAATCACATACCCCATGACACGCTGCACTAGAAAAGGTACTAAAATCGATATCGAAGATCCCAGATATATTGAATCTTTCGAGAAATGTAAATCCGCTCTCAGTAACTCCCCTATTCTCCAATACCCTGATTTTTCCCTACCATTTACCCTCACTACAGACGCTTCAAACATAGCGATCGGTTCTGTCCTTACACAGAAAGGAAATCCGATAGCCTATTATTCTCGCACCCTAAATTCAGCAGAGAAAAATTATTCTACAATCGAAAAAGAACTTCTTGCCATACTCGATTCCTGCAAAGTATTCCGCCCCTATGTATATGGTGTAAAATTTACTGTGGAAACAGATCACAACCCCTTAGTCTGGTTATACAAAATTAAGGAACCCAATTCTCGTCTTGTCCGATGGAAACTCAAACTTGAGGAGTACAATTTCGAAATTAAATACAAGAAAGGAAAGGAAAACGTCGTCGCCGATGCTTTAAGTCGCATCGAAATAAATATGCACGAATCCGAGTCTCTGTGTGCCAACCCTCCAGATGATGATGACGACTTTGATGTAGATGACTTCGTTAACCAATCTTTCGAAAAAGAAACTGGTCAATCAACCCAACATTCTTCTCATGAAAATCCCGTTGCTCTCGTCCCATTCTCAGAAGAACCTATTAATCATTTTTCAAATCAGATCATAATAAATCTAGGCACCGATTTTAACACCAAATACCGTCTGAAGTTCAAGTCCAAACACGAATATCTCATCACTCTTTCCGAAAAAGACTGGAAAACCGACATCAAGACTGCTCTCCATCAAACTATAGCCCCCAATCAACGATACTACATTCTGACTGACAATCCCGATATCCAAAAATATATTTCCGACTTCGTCCGTAATACTTATAACCAAAACATCCAAATATTCTTCTGCACCAAACGAGTTCAAGATGTAGAGAGACCCGAAGACCAATTACGACATCTCCAAAATTACCATAAGGAAAATCACAATGGTATTCTCGAAACACTTAGTCATTTAAAATTACACTATTACTGGCCTAATATGCGTTCTACAATTTCAGAGCATATTAACCACTGCGATATTTGTCTTCGTAATAAATACGAGAGACACCCATATAAATTACCCCTAAAAGGTCCACTTCTAGGACAAAAGCCTTTCGACATCCTTCATATTGACACATTTTCCTGTAATCGAGAAACTTTCCTCACAATCATCGACTCTTTTTCCAAGTATGCCCAAGTGTACAGTATACCTGACAAAATGAATACCACAATCCTTAGCAAATTACGTCACTATTTCTCCCACCATAATTATCCTCGAAAAATAGTCTGCGACGAAGGTACCGAATTTTCAAATAACCTCTTCAAAGAATTTTTAAATCTTCACAAAATCGAGCTACACTTTACGACAGTGAACAACCCGGATTCCAATAGTCCTATCGAAAGATTTCACTCTACTTTTACAGAAAAGCTCCGTGTTATGCACGACGAACGCCCCAAAGAATATTTTACTGATCTCGTTACACATTGTGTTTTAATTTACAATCAGTCCATCCATTCCGCCACAGGTTATTCACCTTTTTCTATCTTATATGGCCCATATGCAGAAGAAATACTTTTTGACAATGACTTACCTATCTACGAAAAATATAACCAACGACATAAAGACGAACTTCGACCTTTCATTGACTCTCTTTATCGAAAACTCCACGATAAAGAAACAGCAATTTTAAATAAACGCAATGAAAGACTACCCGAGATCACTCCTGCTCCAGCACCTGGCCAAACCATATATATTCAGAAAAATCCCCGAAATAAATTATCTGCACCTTACGTATCAGCCGAAACTACTTCTAGTAGCAATACCAAAATTCAGGCCGTTACTTCCAAAAATAGACCCACCAATACCCATCCTAGAAAAATCAAACGTCTAAGGAAAATACCCTTGTTACAGGATCGTCATCCTGACGAACCACAACCTGGCCCTTCAAGTGCACCTGATCCCGAATAATGGATACTATCGTGAACTGATAGGCCATGCTCAAGAGTTAAATCACTATCACCGACATATTATTACTGTTAACCTAACTGCTATCGACGCAACGCTTAAAATGACTCTAACTAACTTCCTATTCCTTAACAAGACTCTCACTACTTCCAACTACCGAATATTTGAACAATATAACCATCTCTATTCCGAGACACTTGACAATTTTCATAAAATAATCCGACCCCGTCAAAGGCGAGGAATTGCTAACTTTTTGGGAACTTTTATTAAATCAGTGACTGGCAACCTTGACGAAAACGATCGTATATTTTTGGAAAGGCACATCTTCAGTGTCGAAAATAAACAAAATCGTATAATCAATGTGCTTAATAATTCGACAAGTTATGCATCAGAAACAATAAAAAGATATAATATTCTGATTGAAACCATAAATAATAATACAGTGAGAATCACACAAGATATTAATTTTCTTAGAGATGAATTCCAGCAGTTTATTACTCTTCAAAGCGAAATTCGTAATATTGATCGTTTGAATCAATTCATTTTAAAGCTTATTAGAAGTATAAACCTATCTGCACTAGAACAACCGAACATAGAATTATTTTCACTTTCCGAAATCACTGACTTAGAAGAAAAGCTAAAATCTTTATATAAATCAAATTCTCTTTTATCAGATAATTCACATCCCTTTGAACTTATCGAAAATTCACGTTGTTCATTAATTACCACAAATACTCAGTTACTCATCCTTTTCAAAATCCCGATCCTTAATGATCACTCTTTCCGACTTTACCATATTTATCCCATACATAATGAAGAAAACATTGTACTACTGCCTCCTGCAACTTTCTATGGAGATAATCGCTGGTATTCTACATGCACCGATGTAGGACCAAAAATCGTATGTCAACCCGCTTCCACCACAAGATGTCAGCTTCCCAGCTTAGAAAATTGTACCACTGCCAAGCTTTCCCAGCCTGTCATCCACCAAACAAAGAAAAACCTGATCGTCAGTACAAATGAGCCAATCCAAATCGTTGAAAGATGTTCCCAGACTCACCGAAATATTAGTCAAGCAGCAATTGTTTATTCTTCATGCCCAATCGAAATTAATGGACAGATTTACAGCACTACTTCAGAGCAAATCGAAGTTCCTGATATCATCCCTATAAAGATCCGCCCAAAGTTTAACTTACAGATCAACGAGTTGCAGCCACTCAAAGATGTACCACAGCTATCGGCCATACAGCCCTTACATCTAAGCCCTACAGTGACGTCTACAACAACTTGGTCCATGGCAACCCTAATGCTCATCATCGTCACAGCGAGCATTTACTTCGTCTTAAGAAAAAGAAGAAGACTCCAGACGCTTTTCTTCAAGCCGAAAATTTCCATTGCCGACTTGGAAAACCTAAAAAGTCCGAGGACGGACTTTCAGCTTAGCGAGGGAGGCGTTATAGGTCAAGAACCCGAGGCGTCAGCAAGACGACACCGCCAGTCGCAACGACAGCAGAAACCTTTATTAAAACTATTTTTCTTTTTATATTTTAATTCATTATCATTCCAACTTGTAACACGTTCATGTCTACAAAATAAATATTTTTTAAAAACTCCTTGTTGTGGCTGAGAAACATAATTCGCGAAACTCACGTTGCGATCGAACGACAGACTCGCCATTTTGAAAGTACTGACGTACAGTGAACACACGATGCTCAACGTTCCAAACTATCTTGCCAACTGAAACGACGCTTCTCCCACTATCTAACACGCCCTTCCCCACCGACACGGGACCAGCCCACTCGATGTAGTAACCATTCGAAAAACTTGCGTTCTTTGTGACGGACCCTCTACTACAAATAAAAAATAGTTCGTGCAGCCATCTTTTGTATCCAAATCACTCCTTTGAAACAACCTAAGCACGTCTTTGATATCTCGCTCTCAAATTCATTGTTCGGTCGGAAGCATTACGTCACCACGAGGAACAGAGGTGGTACCTACACCTACGCACCGCAAGCGTAAGATTAATTGAATTTAGTGCTACATACGTGTTATTCAGCTCGTTCGCTACGGGTAGCATTCTTACGACAACTTTGCATTAAATTGGACTCCGTTTTGCATGTAATTGGATTTTGTTCATTGGATACTGATTTTTAACGACGACTTAGCTATCTCATTGGCTTCTCTATTACTTTGTGATTTGGACCATTTTTAAGATGACAACAATCTGCACATTTCACCACTTCGTCTCGTAAAACGCAAGACTAGCAGCGAGACTATACTCTGAAAGATATCCAAACCGCAGCTGAACGACCCATGAGATTATTCTTCGCACTCTTAGTTCCTTTTCTTTTATATCGAAGCAGCCGCGTAGTCAGAAGCCTAAATGCCGGAACACCGCGGCTGCTATGATGATCCCAAAGAACCTTTATTAATACGAGTTTTGAACTGCCTAAGGTTAATAGAACTGGGAAAAGCTTCCTTTTGTAGATTGTTCCACAATCTCGACACCCTCGGGACAAAGGAGCGATCGTATCGCCGGTTATGGATGTACGAAGTTCGACACGGTTAGGATGGGACGCCAAAGTTAGGCGCGTCTGTCTGGCAGGCACATCGCGCGATGGCATCATGGAAGAGAGCTCTGAGGAGCAAAGCCCGTTGGTGTAACGGTAGAAAAGAGCCAGATCGCCGACAGCTCGCCGGTGCGAAAGAGTTCCGAGACTGTATGTTAGAGAAGTGTCATCGATCAGTCGGACCGCCCTCCTCTGGACAGCATCGAGCATGGATAATTTAGTCGGGGCGGCAGCACTCCAAACGTGTGAGCAATACTCGAGGCTAGGCCTTATCTGGGCCTTGTATAGAGTGAGAAGGTCATGCGGAGAAAAGTACTTCTTAGCCCTAAACAAATAGCCTAGCTTCTTCCCAGCAGCTGCAGCTATTGGCGAGATGTGTTCGTGCCAGATCAGGCCCTCGGTGATCTGGACTCCGACCAGCCGAAACGAATGGCTCTTTGACAGAACTCGACCATCCATCGAAACCGGGTGAGCGCAGGGACGCTTTTTGTTCGTCAAAGTACAGTACTGGGTTTTGGAAGCATTAAACTGTACAAGATTGTTGCGTCCCCAAGCAGTGATAGCCTCCAGGTCTCTTATCAGAGAGGAAGTCATCGCTAGTCTTCTTTTTTCCAACTCAGCGGCAGTGATCAGCTTGTCACTCTGAATTCCTGCATGCAGAGTGCTGTGATCAGTGAAGCTGTGGATTGGGTTGATCGTGCAGGAGAGGAGGTCATTGATTTATAAGAGAAACAGTGTCTGAGCGAAGACCGATCCCTGGGGATCACCCGCGTTGACAATGTGGGATGAAGAGGAGAACCGGTCAATTACGACGGATATCTTGCGGCCAGAGATAAAGTCAGTCACCCATCTGCAAAGCTTTTCTGGGAGGCCACCGGATGGAAGTTTGCTTAAGAGGGCAGCGTGCCACAGCTGATCGAACGCTTTCGTGATGTCAAGAGCAACGACATGAGCCTCACCATAAGACTGGATCAGTTTACTCCACAGTTGAGTGGCGTAAGCTTGGAGGTACCCTGTGTCTCGTTGGTGCCGGAAACCATACTGCCTGTCGCTAATTAAGCTGTGAGGTTCGAGGCAGTTCAGAAGCACGCGATTTATGCACCTCTCCATCACCTTACTTATAACAGAAAGCAGAGCTATAGGCCTGTAGTTGTAAGGGTCGGTCTTAGATCTCTTTTTTGGGGGACGTCCATGGTGGAGTTGGCAGCAAAGATCTTGGCTAGCACTTCCGCCTTGGCCTTTGAGTTGAATGCAATAGTTCCATCCTGACACGTAAGTGGTGGAAGGCTACTGTGTGCGAAGTTCTTTTCAATCTGCTTGGCTCAGCGTCGGCTTGTCTGTTCTCTACAGTGGGGCTTTGTAAGAAAGTTCTGTGTGCCTTGATCTTCTGCTGGCGAGCAGCTTCACACGATTTGTTAAACCAGCCGTTGGACCCTGGTCCCTCACTGTGTGAGGGATGTATTCCTCCATTCCGACGTGGATAATTTCGGTTATGGAAGAACAGACAGCCGACGCATCCACGTCAAGAAGGCAAAAACACTGGTCGGAAGGGGCCCCTTAGTACTCAAGACGGTGGGGTTGTATTGAAGCCAGTGGCGGATAATCCATCAACTTCAGTACGTTTAATCGAACGACGTACTGGCGTATCTAAATCGCAAGCGCAACGTATTTTGAAGAAGTATAAACACCACCCATCCCACATCCAAAGGGTTCAAAGGGTGATTATGTCAAACTTGCTTCATTTTGTCAGACAATGCTGGAGAAGCAAACTTTTTCGACTTGTTTTGTGTATGAGAGTCTGAAAATAATAATAATAGCAATGATAATAATAACCATTTATTTCAGGCAATATTTACATTACAAGATATTAGTTTTATTTGCATTTAGTTAATTCAACATGTTAATAATGTTTACTAATTTTTTATTTGATTTGAGTGTTGTAAAAATCACATTGTGTAATAATTTATTTTTTGCATACCGTGCTAGTTTTCAATGAAATGAATACTCGGTTGTCTCAACCAACTACTAATGCTAGCCCAGGAAAAAAGGTCGTATAGTTAGAAATTCTTTATAGTCGTAACATACAATACAGGAGCAAAAGTCTCTTTGACAAAACTTAAAAGTGGCAATATCACGAAAACTAGAAAACTTTTACTAAGGTCATGTTGGATTTATCTGATTGAAGTGAAACCAATCTACCTCCCGTGTCACTCTGGTGTGCTATTTCTGGGACACCCCTGTATAGTAGTCATTTATCAGGATAAAAATAAGATACGGTGGTTAGTATAGAAATAACCAAAATGAAAACATTTTACTAGAATCAAAATAAAATAAAAAGATGACGAGTACAACAAATGAAATATCGAAAAACTCAAAATGCAAAGCACCTATTTGAACTTCAAACCATTAAAAACTACAAATAATTGTTGTCACAAATGTTCAGCCACTTAAGAATTGGCTATATATAAAAACAAAGCCAGAATTCCAAGTTTAAGCCATAAAGAAAAATAAATAGTTATTTCGATAAGGAGGTTAAAAATAATAATTTTGGTAGCATTTCTCTGAAAGTAGGGTTTCGTGCTTTTCTGGCCGTATTTTCCACTGCTTCTCTTATCGGTTTGCTCATAGGTTAGCGGTTATACAGGGTTATCCACCAGTGTCCACCATTAGTAACTTTGTTATTAGTGAAAATACAAAGTTGTTTGAATTAGCAAACTAGTAGCATTTTTAACGCTGGTAAAAATGAGAAATAAAAAAAAACCAATTGAGAGTCGTTAGTAAAATAACATTTTTTTTAACGGAAACCCCTGTATATTATATTTTTTTCTGTTAAAGCATCAAATTTTAAACAGAAAAGTTCATAATGACTTTTCCGCTAAAGTCAAAAATAAAGTCAAAATTACGATAAATATTTTTAATTATTTGCAGTATTATAATATTAAGACGGCTATGAAAACAACATGGCGTTCGCGATTTGACAGCATTAAGATAAGCGACAAATTGTTAAACTGGACATACTCGCAACTAGAAGGCTTTGGAAAACAATGATAAAATCAAATAATGTCAAACATTAGTGTAAATACTTGTTTATAAGCTTTATTGTGTCATTAATTTAAAGAAAAATGTTCTCCCATGAAGAAAAGTGTGATATGTTAGAATGCTATTTAGTGTGCAGAAAATCCTCCTTGAGAGCAGTGAATTATATCCCGCTCGCATTCAACCGTATGAACGATATTTTCTGAGACTTTATCGAAAATTTAGGGGCAACGAAAATGTTTTTGCTAAAACAAGGGCAAAAAAAGAATTCATAATACGCGAGGCCACGGAAATTGCAGTTATTGGATATTTTGAAGCTTATCGTGAGAATTCAATAGCAGATATTCTCAAGGACTCTAATTTCAGTTATGGTACTGTTCAAAGGATTTTAAAAAAATACAAATTTATTCCGTATAAGTACCGACCAGTTCAAACGCTTTTGGCAGGGGATCCAGAGAGAAGACTTCTTTTTTGCCATTGGTATCTTAGCTTCTGTCGCCAAAATGTAAATAACTTTCGTTACCTTTTATGGACAGATGAATCAAATTTTTCAAATTCTGGAATGTTTAATAGAAAAAACCACCATTATTGGTCAAGAGAAAATCTTTTGTTAGTACATCCAAGAGGCCCACAAGTCCGTTTCAGTTTCAACGTTTGTTTGGTATAATTGGTTCAAAAATTGTTGGCCCGTTCTTTTATGAGGGAACCCTAACTGGTGAAAGATATGTGGAATTTATGTCAGAAATTCTGACTAATTTCTTAGACGAATTGGATCTTATAAGTAGACATCATCTGCATTTTCAGCAAGATGGCGCACCTGCCCACAACTTCAGAGGTACCTACTTATCATTTTCTAAGTACTACTTTTAATGATCAGTGGATAGGAACAAATGGCCCAATACAGTGGCCTCCCAGATCACCAGATCTAAACCCACTTGATTACTTCTTGTGGGGTTACTTAAAGAACCAAATTTACAAGCGAAGGTACGATAACCTTGACGCGTTAAAGACTGCAGTTAGGGAAAAGATAACCCAGATAGATGGTAGGAACATACTTAAGACAGTTCGAGCAGTTGAAAAACGTGCCCAAAAATGTATTGAAGAACAAGGTGGTGTTTTCGAGCATCTTCTTTAAAAAAAATTGTTATTGTATTTTGTAAGATTATAAGTTGATGTTGAAAATAAAGTTTGTCGATACAATTTAATTGTTTCAGATTGGAGGCCATAACTTCAACAATTTGTAACCTAGGAGAAAAGTTATTGTAAGCTTTTTTGTTTAAAATTTGATGCTTTAACAGAAAAAAATATAATATACAGGGGTTTCCATTTAAAAAAATGTTATTTTACTGAAAAAAATCAAAATAACGACTCTCAATTGTTTTTTTTTTATTTCTCATTTTTACCAGCGTTAAAAATGCTACTAGTTTGCTAATTCAAACAACTTTCTATTTTCACTAATAACAAAGTTACTAATGGTGGACACTTAATTTGGATAACCCTGTATATATGTTATTCAACATTTGTGTTACTACCAGATGTTATTAATTCCTTCTTCATCATGAAATATTTTCTCCAGCGACTTTTAGGTATTTTAACTTTGGAATAAATTTTCATTGTTAAGCAAGAATTACTGTTTACAGTCTTCAAAGGAACAAAACCGTTTGAGACGGTCTGAAACTGTTTTAGATACCTACACTTAGATGGCGTCGTCATTTACTGACTTGCTCATGTTAGTGAACTGTGAACTTACTTCAAGCTTTTGCATAAGTCATACAAGTGGCGCTGTTTACAAATGTCGATTTGAGCTGGTAATTTATATAATCCGTTTATTGTAAATCGATTATTAGGAATAAAACAATCAAATAATAGAAATCGATTATAGGGAAAAAATAATCGATCAACCGACTACTTTTTAACATATCCCTGTTATACCGTACTGACTATTACCAAAATACACGAAACAACGTTGTTTACTGTTGTATGGACAAAAAGCAAACAACCTGTTGAGCGCATACGGTTTTTCAATTGTATGAGGTTGGAGTAACACTCAATGGATAATTTCTTTGTAATATTTACCTTTTGAAGCATTCAAATAAAAAAATATGTCCTATGAAACTGTGTTTTTCAATATAAGCACATACACATTGAAATAGGGACGCGTCAGCGTATTTCCTTGGGTGCGGTCCTGCTCAATTTTTGATTGCATTGTAGGTTCCGAGCAGAGGTGAAACAAATGCATGCACATACAGGTGTGCTTCACCTGAATATCCGCTCTCTTGAGGATTCCCGATCCATTTCAACGAGGAAAAAACACGGATGTATGTAAATAGTGCATGTATGACTGGATTACATTACTACGAGAAATGTGTACATAATCAGATTCTGAATATTTTTGTTCCATTTCATTTCCTATTGTAATCTTCGAGAGGAGTATTATATTTGCAAAAAATATCCAATCATGTTTTTCGATGGAGTGTGGATTGAATTTTCAACTGCAGGTTAACTGTGATTTTCCTGCTAACCAGAAACTAAGTCTCGAAAGACATTTTAAATATCAGGTTTGTCTGTAATCGGTAGTGAACTTTAACCAGAAGACCACCTACTGGATAACTAGAAAGTTGTGGTCAAGTCGTAATCTCTAACCTTTTTTGTATGACAGTGCCATGAGTCGTCACGAATGATACGAGACACAAACTTCGAGCGTCATAAATATCACAGAATACAAAAGTTTGGCCGAAGAAGCAGCATTGTCAAATCAGTAGTTAGGGATTGCTTGACCAGAATCTGAAAAATGAGTTTATGACAACTGATAATTAACTTCCAAGTTATAGTTACCAAACTTGAAAGCTAATCAGCGATTGAATAATCATGCCTAGAAATGAGAATGCGAAAGCATCATGCCTGTGAGCTCTAGGAACAAAGTCCTTCAGCATATCAGTAGAAAAGTAAAGGGTAGTATCCCTTATCTCTGGAATGCTTTAATACAGAAGTTTTTTGGGTTAAACCAAAGTTTTTATAATTGTATTTCTGCCAGAACGAACCCCAACTTTATATATTTTTCATCCATTTTTCAGATTCAAAAAATATATTTAGCTTTTTTATGCTTAGAGTTATTCTTTCATTTTACAGGATATACATTTTATTTATTTTCGGATAAATACAATTACCTTGAAAATGACTCATGTAACGGGTGAATACAATGTTCCTGTGGGATGTCGGCATAAATCCCTGTCGTGACTCATTCTTCCTATATTTCAATTCATCGAATATACTTTAAATTGAGATACAAAATTTACCATTGAAGACACAAGTGGACAAAGGTGTCATGTAACATTTATTTAAAAATTGCTTTTTTTCATTAAGGAGTGATTCTCTCACTCTATGATTACTTTGTTGCAAAAACACGATAATAACAAACCAATTGAACTAAATATTTAAAATGTCAATGAAATAAAAAGTCCCAATAAAATATGTTTAAGGTCAGTGTTCTCCATTAGATGATCT
Organism: Acanthoscelides obtectus; assembly: GCA_963669975.1. NCBI lineage: Eukaryota > Metazoa > Arthropoda > Insecta > Coleoptera > Chrysomelidae > Acanthoscelides > Acanthoscelides obtectus. The sequence goes on from CAVLJG010000006.1 coordinate 66,699,857, forward strand.
TATCACAGGACATCTGTATCCACTTGTGTCTTCAACTGTTATCGGTCCAGGGTTAAGTGGAAGAACAGATGTGTCACATCAGTGGCGGACATCTGAACTTCGCCCTTCGCCAAACTCTTTTTTTATACAGATGTATGTTTATTGATTGATGTTTGGCGAATAAATACGTTTATTATTACTATTATCCTTTCAAGAGCCATGTATATATGGTTTTCTGGCTTTGAAGTCGTTTACATCTGGTATGCGTCATGCGTCTTATTTATCTTAGGAAAAGAGGGTAGAAAGAGAGTCGCGGCCTTTCGGTGCATAGACGGGGAAAGACAGCTTAGTATGGACTCGACAACCAGCATTCAGACGGCTCGCATGGTTGACCCATCAGAACCTCCTACGTAATGGGATTCCTGATAATTTTCTTATTTCACGCATTTTAACGACTTATAACATCATAAGTGGAAACGCACGTGTATTGTGTCGCTCAGTCGTTTAAAAAGTAACGTATGCCCATTTGTAGAAGTGAATCGAAGCGAGGTGGTAGACATCTAATCGGAGATGTTTTGCACAACATGTATTTGGCGTAAAAGCGAAATGAGCAATGAGATATCCAGCTTGATGTTTGACATGAGCATTGAGCAGGTCTACTTGCATGCGCCGATTTGATGAAATGAATTGCGAAATGAGATGAGTGAAAGCTTTAATAGATGATAATGCTGATTGTAGTTTGATGAGTAGATGTTGCTCGAGTTTGAGGTGGGATATTGCATGAGTGGGTTTCTAAAATAATAAGTTTAGCTGGATAGAGATAAAGAGAAAGGAGGGTCAAATTGAGACACTGGTAAGGTTGAATCAAGTTGAAAGAGGGTCAAGACCTTTTCGGTGCGACGACGGGGAAGGCGTAGTATGGACTCGGCAATCACCATTATGGTCCATCGCATGATTTGCCCTTTGGAACTTCACTTCAATGGAATTCTTGATAATTTTATTAATTCACACATTTTAACGGTTCGCAACACAATGTTACCTACTAACAATTATCACTCCTGATAGCCTTGCAAGAACGTTTATGCAGTATTCTTTACACAGCATTGTAGGTTGCAGGAACATTGGCAAAGAGTTCTAAGAACAGCTATACAAGCCGAATGGGCGCACCTAATAGGACACTTCACCCACTTAAGATGTTGTATAAGGGATGCAGGTAATAGTTATGCAACAAAAGTGTAAACATCCTTGCATCCGCTGAAGAACCTTTGCGTCAGTGCAAGGTTGAACTTTTGTCAACTGTACAACCATTCTGTTACATGATTCCACGTTAATGCAACTAATCTATTTTTTAAGTATTGTTTACTGACATATCGGCCATTGTGAATTTCATACACAGGTAGCCAGAATATGATAGCCCAACTAGCAAAGTTGTGCTATAAGTTTTTAATAAAAGAACTGTTAAGCAATAAAAAGCGCTCTTTTGTTGTTGCCTGAACACAAAAATGCTGGCTTGATGTTGTGTGAAATGCAAATTTGCTTCCCGCAGCATATTTGTTCTAAAATGTGGTATATATAACACCTTATAGGATAAATTAATTCAGAACTGTTGCACAAATGTTTATAGAACTATCCTTTTTGGCATATTAGCTCGGTGTTCAAAATGGTTGTGTTCTGGTATCCATGGTAACTTTTATAAAATAAACCTGAGCCGTGTTGCTTTGATGTGCAAAACTACTACTGTAGCCAGCAAGTTGCTTGCCTTTTCTTGGTCGTCATAAAATTCATAAAATTTGATAGCATTGAACAGATTATCCTTTCCGGAACTGTTCTAATTCCGAAAAAAATTCTCATTCTTCCTTTTCTAACTGTAGCAGAGCTGATATTCAGTCGAATTAACCGAAATTGTCTTGGGCCGATGCGATGGAATAATCTCTGAACAAAATAACCTTAGGCATTATGCGTGTAAGAACAAAATGTATTATGAATTAGAGTCTGTAAATGGATTTAAAACATAAGAGGGTGCTATTAAAAAAATATTGCCAAGAAGGTTGACTCTGCACTTCGTACGCAACGCCTTCATCAGTTCATAACGGATTAGGCTTAGCGCAATTGAGATCGAACATCTACAATAGAGGAAACAAACGGATAAAGTCAGTCAAACACTCCCATACAGTTAGTCTATAGACATTCTTTCAATGCCCTACCGCGCACTGCGGTACCACTACAGCAAGTTATCGTCCATTTCGTGCATATGTTTTTTGCGCGGCAGTACGACCAGATTAGTCAGCCGGACCGGTAGGCTGGGCAGTGAGCTTAGGTAGTTTGGGGATTTAAAACATATCACCATCATTCCGTTTTAAAGGCGCAGAGAATTGCCGGAGTTGAGAGCGTATAAGTATACTAACAATAACTAATTTTGATAAGCCTACCCCGACCCCCTACAGCCAGCAACCTCCAAATTTCAAATCCTACAATTTTTTTAAGATTAAAATACTGCCTGGTCCAGCTAATGTAATAACTCAGTTGTCAAACTGTATACTAAATAGGTATAATGGAATGAAGGTTAGTGTCAAATATCGAATTTCGAATATGGAATAACAAAAATAATAAAATGAAATTAGCATTGGTCCATCCCTGTGGAAGCTCCTCCCCTACAGGGTTGCCGTTCTGACGTTGCTGACTTCGTTTATAAATTTCCTCTGGAATTTGCTGCTCACGCTGACAAAACGAAACACCCTGTATATAGTGCACTTTGATTTAAGCCAGAAAACTTTTCTATTCTACATTTTCCGATATACCTAACCATTGGTTTCTGATATAGGGAAATGGTCTAAGAGATGTTGACCACCCTGTATCAGATCAACCGTCCAATCTTGCGAAAAGTGAAAGTGCCTCCAGGCCGTCTACTAAGGAACTGCCACCTAATTGTCCAATCCAGGATTCCGATAGCTTATATTACAGATTCATAGCAGCAATCTCGTTACAGAGTTTTTAGTGCTCTTGTTTGCTGGTACGTTATGATCTTCCTCATTTCCATTTTGCGCAAATGTTGCGCAGAAGCGAGACAATCGTCTGTTGTCCGTTATCGACATAAGAAAGATCCGTTAGTTACGGAAAATAGGGAGGGCTTATTTAGTAAGGTTCTATTTTCATTATTCAGCGTTGTTGTCGGAATTTCTAAATCTGTCTAAGCTAAGTTAAAAAATTTCATTTTATATATTGGTTAAGGTTCGTAACGTCAGTCCTTCCTACAATTGTGTGACGCTTTCATGAACTTTTTGATTTTCATAGTATTTTCTCTCCCTCAGGAATAATGCCGACAATGCTACTAATTTCCTAGAAGACCTAGAGCTTACTTTATTATTCGCAATATGTTTTAAAGTCAGTAAGTTTTAAGTCTTTGTACTCTTAACATCACAGCAATATTGTAATAATTTTGGAAAAGTACATTTTTGAGTTTTATATCTTCGAAAAATAATGTTCTTAAAAAAGCGATCTCGAGGCAAGACTGTGCTAACGCGCGACGAGACTTTCTGGGACTCTATCCGGCCTTTTGGACTTGGTGGTGTTCGTGTAATGGGAGTGAGCACTGGAGTGGATTCATATTTTCGGATACCCAATCCATCGAGGAACCGGCGTGAGCAGCTACATACGAGGGGCATCGGAATTTGGGACCACATTGACCAAGTTCGCAACGATTCCAGCCTGCGGAAGACAACATTGCGGAACCAACTAGGATCTTTATAGGAGTAAGAGCTGCTAAAGATCGTTTTCTTAGTGTTGTAAGTGCAGTTTAGTTTTGTCCATTCAGTGCTTCAAGTTTCAATAGGTATTGGTATATAGGAAGCCCTTGAGAATTTGAGTCTTAGTACTAAGAACCCTTCACTGTCCACAAATCAACACACAAATTTAGTGCTTTAATACCAGCATCCAAAATTTTCGGTTTGCGTCATCGAAAGAAATTAAAATCTTACCTATTCAAGTTTCACGATATTTTCAATTGTTCAATTGGTTGGAGCTTACACCATTTGCAAGCAATCAAAAATTTTACAAAATTGTCAAAAACCAGATCATGAAGTTCACCCCAAGAATAGGGACAAAGATATTAAAACTGCCATGAATTTTGAGCAGCGCAACAGAACGAGACGTGTCATGCTGTTTTGTTTCACGAAATTGACAAAATTCATCTTTGTAATAAAATTCGGCATCGGACAGACGTTCGCAACCTTGATCTGCGTTTTAGGTATTTCACACCGATGGCCAAATGAAAATTTAGTTTTAATGTCTACGGTCTTCTAAAATGACGCGGCTATACACAGTAGGGTACCAGTTTCTGAAAAATTAAACGAAGCACGTATATGGAAACGTTTTCTTCACAAAATCTGATCATTTATCGCAACAAGTTATATTTCTTCAAATACCACATACATATGCTTTTCATTTACAGATTCCTGCAGATAACGATTTGACTTCAGGATAGCTTAAATATACGTAACAACGACAATAATCCAGTACAACATCCCTTGGGAATTTGTAAAGCGAAAGAAAAAGTCTACGACTTTTCACTCATTCATTATCATGATGTAAATCCGAAGTTGAAAAACTATCGATTTCCTCTTCACGTATAGCACAAACCATTTCTTCGAAGTTAAATGTCAGTATATGTTTGTCCAATTATTTCAGAACATTAAAATTTATCCAGGGACAAGTAGAACAAAAGTTACATAATATATTTCTCCCTACGAAGCGAGAGAAAAGAGGCATGTTAAATGACAATGGAATGGTATTCAAATCAATAACTGGAAACCTTGACGCCAATGAAGGTGAACGTCTCGAAAATCTAATTAGAGAACTTAAAAATAATCAAAGAGGACTGACAACAGTGTTACACGGAGTAATGCCCTGCCACTGTCTCTTATTGAAAGAGAATAATGAACAATAATTGTTGAATAATAAAATCAATACCATCTATGGAATTTTTCATCGTACCACAATCGATTCAGATCACTACACATTTATAATAGACAAAGTATTTCAAATTATAAACATCTACGAAGTAATTCTGTCAATATTACAATATGTTGAAAATTCAAAAATTTTTGCATGTCTTGGGACAATTGACTATAGCAGTATTACAACCAAAGAACTTCTTGGAGAGCTGAAATTATTGAGGCCAAGAAAAATTTGCGATCCCAGCTTCAGATACTAGAGAACATACCAATTTTTGAAAAAATAATCAAAAGCTCCATTTATTCTCTGGCAAGAAACTTATATTTATTTTATCACTCCCATTCTCATACTATGAGTCATTCAATTTAACATATATCGTCTCTTTTCAATTCCGATACATTTTGAAGATGAATTTAAGACAATCATTCCAAATGAGCCTTATTTGGCAAGAAATGAATTGCACTTAACATATACTTGTATAATATTGTAATAATTTTGTGAAAGTACATTTTTGAGTTTTGTATTTTCGAAAAATAATCTTTTTTAAAAAGCGATAAGACATAAGATATAAATCAAAAGCAAATAGATCTGTATGACATAACCTCAAAACAGAGAGCTGACACGTAACAGTAGAAAACTATGAAAATCAACAAGGCCATAAAGACATCCTACAATAATTGTAGGAACGACTAACCATAGGGCACTAAAGTATAATAGAACTATTAGTTTTAGCTTACAGATAAAAATAATGCAAGAAATCGGTAGTATCTTAAATAAATTGAATTGTCCTGATTTTTGTTTGTTTGTAGGTATAATATTCAATGTGGCAAGGAAGCTTTTTATTGTAGTTCTGCTGGTTTTGTGGTCACTTGTCCTCATGTGGTTCGATGATTCTAGATCTATTTTTTTCTTGTCCGGTTTTAGCAAGCTTTTGAAAAAGTTTGGTTTCGTCGACACTCGTTATTTGTTGTCGCTGTCAAAAATAACGTAACTCAAGGCTTTGTGGTTCGTTATTTTTGTTGCATCATACTCGCTAACTTCTGAAAGATGATTCCCCTCTCAAATAGGGTAAATCGAGGTTATATGGCCATAGAGGAGAGATGGCCCAACTCGATATTTTCCTAAATAGTTATTAGAGGGCGTTTTTTCCAATATGGCGTATTCTACTGTTGTGTGATCGTGCTATACTAGAAACTCTAAGTTTAAAGGTAAATTATTTTAAAATTACTGTTTACATGGGTTCAATAGTTTTTTAATACATTTTTCCACTAGCCAAATTTCATAAAATTTTATTGGTCTAGTCCGTCTAGTGTTTCTTTTACCATGCGTGGTGTGTTTTGTGTTGCCTAAACATTTTACTCGAATTAACGTATATAAAATCTAAATCATGCTATGGCCATCTATCCTCGAAGAAAAGGAGAGATGGCCCACTTATTTCCTATGTAAGATGGCCATCGTAGATCATTTGTATTTATTTTAGATGCCGAATATTTACAAAAGAAAATCATTGGAGAGAGCCAAATGGACCGAGGAGCAACTAAAATCTGTACGTCAGGCTGGAAAAACTTTCGGTATTCCGAGAAAGACATTGGAAAGGCGGATTTAACAGAATGAAGACCATAAGAAGAAATTGGGTCCAGACACTATTTCCGGGCCTCACATGAAAAAAGACTGGTTGGACATATTAAAGAAATGCAAAAAGTGGATTTCCACTTACTATAGATGATTTGCGAACCATGGCGTATAAATTTGCTGTTCAGCTGGGCCTGAAACATAAATTTAATAATGAGCTTCAGAAAGCTTGTTACGTTTGGCTGCATTCATTTCTCACCAGACATCCACAAGTATCGGTTCGAAAAACAGAAAGTTTGTCGTTGGCGAGGTGCACAGCAATGTCTAAAAAGGTAGTAATTGATTACTTTAAAGTACTACAGAGTGTTCTGGAAGAAAACAATCTCTTGAAAAACCCGAAAAATATTTTTAATATGGTCGAGAGTTAAATACAAGACCGGGGGAAGTTTTGGCAGCAAAAGGATCAAAAGGAGTTTTGTCAGCTGCTTCAGCAGAAAAGGGCGAGACTGTAACAGTTGTTGCCTGCTGTAACGCCGAAGGCACCTTCTTCCTCCTGTCGCTATTATGAAAGGAAAAAATTTAAAACATGAACTTTATGACAAAATGCCTCCTGGTTCTCAGCTGTTTTTGTCGAAGAAGTCAGCGTACATGAACTCCCACTTATTCGTAAGGTGGCTAAAAACACACTTTGTAGCCAGGAAACCAGAAGGCACAACGCTTCTCCTACTTGATGGCCATACGTCTCACTCTTCATAGGTAGAAATGCTACAGTATGCCAAAGAACACAACATCATTCTTTTATGCTTTCCTAGCCATTGTACGCATTACCTGCAACCACTCGACCGGTCGGTATTTAAATCGGTTAAAAGCGCATTTTATAAAAGCTGTCAGCTGTGGCTTAAACAACATGCAGGAAGACTCATCACTAGATACCAATTTGGAGAGCTCCTATCGGATTGTTGGGGTAAATCTGCCACGCCGGAAAATGCCACTTCAGGCTTTAGAGCTACCGGTATCTACCCTTTTAATCCGGACATAATCCCGGATTATGCATTTTCCATTGCCGATCACGTAGATGCTAATGAAATGTCAAGAAGGTGGAGTGCCACTTTTGCTGTCTGAAGAGCCTATCGAAATAAAAACGAAACACCGAGCAAATTATTGCAAGAACTTTGACCTGTGCCAAAGCTTCGAATCGAGTCTACAAAAGAAACATCAAAATCCATCGCAAATATTTTAACATCTGTGAACTTCTTAGACTCAAAGAAAAATACACAGAAAAACAAACAAACTTCGGAAAAAATAACAATTTAAAAAATATGCCTTCAACTAGTTCTGGCAAAAGAGCAAATTTTGGCAACAAAAGGGCCAAGAGTAGGACAAAAATAAGAAAGAAGACCAAAAGAGATGGAAGCTCTTCGGATTCGCAAGTTTCATCCTATGATAGTGACTCCTCAAGAGACGAGGACGATATCTGTTTTGTTTGTGGGGAGTTCGGAAAAGACAACGAATTATGGTTTAGATGCACCGTATGTGGTTGTGGATCCACAAACTTTGTAGTGGATCAAATTCTGCCAAACAATTTGTCTGTGGTTTTTGTTTGCCGAAAACATGAGATTAGCAGTAGTCCTTCGTTGCACAAAATAATAAACTTTTGTTCTTGAACTATTAACGTGTTTTTTTACAAAAAAATATGTTGTTTTGTTCTTTTGTTGTAGTGATTTATAGTTAATTCACTGAGTTAGTTTTTTAATGTGAGTTACTTTTTTGACAAAAGGATTGGCTATTGAGTTTTTAGTTTTTTTTTCTGTTATATGTAATAATAAAGCCTCATAGGTATTTCACGAGTATTTTTATAAAACTTATTATTTTCTTTAAATTTCAGATGGCCATCTCACCTTCTATCATAGGGTCATCTCTACTAAACACTATAGGAGAGATGGCCCACATAGGTATAAAGAATACCGATATTTATCAACAACATGAAAAACCATATTTATAATAAATTTGCACACAGCAACCAATAAAAATTACCATGCCCTACCCTAAAATATTATATTTTTTGTTAAAACCCAATTATTCAAAATATTACAGACGATGAAAAAAAATATGGCCATCTTTCCTCGGTTTACCCTACATACTTACTATACTAGGTACGAATTCAGTTACTTAATCGTTTAGGAAGATTAGTTTGCCAAAGAGTAATCATATTGACAAATGGAAAAATATGTTTATTTCCTGGTATATAATCGCAGAAATACCGAAAAATTATTATCTACACAGGGCAATACAGTAGGATGCTTGTTGTGACATCTATTCGATTGCTATTAAAAACGAACAACAAGACAAAAGACTCATATATGCATATTCATTGCTTTACAGTCTGTCCAGCAGATGGCGGCATCTGTTACATTTTCAGCGTCACCTACTATAAAAAAAGTTATTTTATTGGATATTCATACAGGAAACTATACCCGGAGTCTTGAGAGTTCAGTTGGTTACCGAAAGATGGTGAAACACTACAATTTTTGGCGCCATCTAGTGAAATTAGATCTAAGGATCACCATTCCTTGTTTGGGTCTATAGAGGTCCTTACATTGTATGGCGCATGACACAGATCTTACAGCAGATGATGCCAGGACCCAGGAATGAGATATTGGGATTGCTTATTACGATCTGAATTCTGAATGATGCATGACAAGAAAAGTCGTCTTTTTGGTGGAAGAATATTTAACCTTATTTGGTTTTAGACTTTTGCTCCTAATCCAGTTCCTAGAATTTAATGTGACATAATAAGTACAATACAATTTAAGCAAGTTTGACAAAATAAAAAACAGGAGGTAGGAAAGCTTAAACCTACCAAGAACAAAACAATATATCCTAAAATGGATTGTGAAACATTAAATGAAGTTGCTGCTCACGCTGGCAAAACAAGTGTATATAAAAATACAATGAAATAAGACTGTGACTTAAACCAAGCAACAATTTCCTGTATAACCACTGATTTGTCGTATGAAAGAGTGGATGAAGTTATCTTGGAGAGAATGTACCAGATCGTCAACCGTCCATCATTGCGATAAGTGAAAGGGTTCCCAGGCCGTCTGGGAAAAGGAAAAGGAACTGCCACCCAAAAGTCAGATTTAGAATTCAGATAACTTATATCCAAAATGCTTAGGTATTCGGTCAGCAATCTTATTCCTCCTAATATAGGCACAGTATACTGACTATACTACTTGAACCGTAGCACAGTTGTCCGAATTCAGTTACAAACATTTAGGAAAATTAATTTTCAAAAGTGTAATATCGTGTAATTAAGGATAGAAAAATACAGAAAAATTGTTGCACATGGCAGTCCAGTATATTAAGACAACCAACCAGAGAAAAGACCACCGAAAAGACTAATCCATATTTATTGCTACACAGTTTGTCAAACAGATGGTAGTACATGCAACTATTTGCAGCGCTACCTGCTAGTAATTCAGTTGATTTATTAAATACGTGCACAGAAAGCTATTCACAGATTATTGGGAGTTCTGGTTATTGCCGAGAGGTGGCAGCCCAATAAAACGTTTGGCGCCATCTCATGGGCTTCGTTGTAACGATTGTCAAACTATTGGGGTCAATAAAGGTTTTATTCGTGTCTTATATATGAGACGGTAGATGACGCCGGAAATGAATCGTTAGTGTTAATTCCTGTTGTGATTTGAATGATGGATGAGAAATGAAAAGCGAAGTCTGTTTTGAGTTCTTAGTTTGATGGAACAATATTTAAACTTGTTTGACTTTATACCTTTGGTCCTAATCTCGTTCCTACACCTAGTACATGCGACAATACTTCAGTAACAATCTACATATAGTAACGTTGACAATGTAATAAACAGTAGGTAGGTATGTGAAGTTCGTAGGTTTCTAGGAAAGCAAAACATATTCTACAACAGCTAGTAAATTGTATTTTCAAAAATTACATTTTTGGTAGCTTCAACAGAATACTAGCATATCTACCTAACGAGTAGACTGACTGACTGACTACTTAATATCCTACTAACCGAGTAACCGGCATTTTAAGTCACTCTGTTATTTGAATATCAGGTAGGTATGTCGTCTTACGGTGAAAACAGGGTTTGCCACCAACTTCTTTCTATCCACTTTGATTATTTATATTCATTATAGCAACTAACGGTAGGTGGATATACGAGCCCCTTCCCACTTCAGTTGGCCCAACTATTGGAATCTTATCAAACACAAATAATAAAAATGTAGCGGGGTGTTATAGGTTTAAAATATAAACAATGAATATTTTGATAATATATAGTAGAAAACACCAAATTTATCACTCCCTAATCAAATTTGCAGCATAAAAATAACACATGTTGCAATTACAGCATATCAACCTATTTTCATTTCAATGCAAAATAAGTCTATAACGCATAGGTGACTGTGAAAAATAAAAGCCATGACAATTGTTTTTATTAATCACAGTTGTCAGAATACGTTTAAAATAGTTTTGGGTAGTTAAGCTTTTCAAAATGGGTAGAGGAAAGGTTATTAGTCAGATAATTAAATTTTTTAATTCTGGGAAATCAAACTCAGAAATTGCAACTTTGTTAGACTTATCGCGGTACAGTGTGAGAAATATTGTTAGAAGATATAACGTAACTGGTTCAGTTAACATTAAGCCACGATATGTGAAAAAAGTAATATCACAAATGCCGACCGAAGAGCATTAAGAAGAATAATCGTGAAAAACAGGCGTGCCAATTATTTACAATTAAGTGCTCTGTGGAGTGACGCTGTTGGAAGGAGAACTTCGAGGTCCACAACTCATAGAGAGGCCCACAAACTGGCATTTAGCACTTGCAAGGTAAGTTTTCTTATAAAAAAAAGTGAAGTAAAAACCCTAAAGTTGCACAACTTGTTCATTGGCCAAAGAAAAGCCACTATTAACTCTACTGCAAAAGAAAAATCGGCTTAGATGGGCTAAAGAACATAGACAATGGACACCTCAACAATGGTGTGCAACACAATGGAGTGATGAGGCCCGATTCGAAGTTTTTGTTGGTGACAATCGCAATAGAGTTATTCGCAAAAAAATGAAGCATTCCATGTTGACGGAAGAGAAAAGTGAAATTTCTAGCATCCATTATGGTCTGGGGCGGTATGTCACCAAAAGGAGTAGGAAAACTTCATTTCATTGTTGGAAATGTGGATACACACAAATATTTGGTTATTTTAGAAGAATCGCTTTTACCAGTGATGGAAGAATGTTTGACATCCGGTCAAGATTTTGTGTTTCAGCAAGATGGTGCAGCGTGCAATACCTCAAAAGAGGCTATAAAATGGATGGAATAAAATAATGTACCACTTTTGAAATGGGTTTCTAGCAGTCCAGGTCTGTCACCTATTGAAACTTTGTGGCACGAGATGAAAAAGGTTCTACGCCAACATCCTGCTCGTACAATGACCGAACTGATACATAAGCTTCAAGAAATATGGGATTGTTTTACACCAAATTTTTTCCAAAACTTGGTTAACACTATGCCCCAAAGAATTTCAGCCGTAATAAAAAATAAAGGTAATGTTACTCAATGGTAATATTTCAATTGTTTCTTTGTTAACTTCGCGCATTTATTCACACATTGTTTATTTGTTCAGATGTTATATTAGTTATAGGTCTAAGTGATTTCAAATATGCATTTTTTACGACTATAGTGTATCTAAAATATTTTTGAGAAAATAAATTGATAGAAGTAAATAGTTTCGTCATGTTTAGTTTATAAAGGCATAAAGGGGCTCGTAGATACCTGGAAACTGTGATGAACAGCCGAGCTTTGCTAGGAAGACACTAAATTCAGCTTGTTGGAGTTGAGATCACGGGACGATTCAGCTGGAACATGTTTCATCAATCGCAGTAGCTATCAGAAAGAAGCTAGGTTACCGTTTAGAGCTAGAAAGCTCTCACTGACTCACAATGGAAATTCTGGGTATATTATTAGAAGCCGACAAATCGAGAACACAGGATGAGGTCCTAGAAACATGTTTCAAGGTGTTCGTTGCATATGGGGCATCTAAACCCAAATTGGAGGAGCTTGATGAAGAAGTGGGATTGGGACGGAGCTACAGCTCTCGCAGCTCAACTTCCAATAAATGCCTTGACAGAAATGTTTCCAGGATGTCTTTCAAAACCTGATAAATGTAAAATGACATGCTCACTCCGTAGGTAAAAACATTTTGCAGCTATGCATCCAGATACCAAGGTATGTTTTTTTTTCATTAAGAAGGAACATTTCCACGTCGCACCCACACCTAGGCCAACGGCGATACGTAAAGCTAACCAATGCGCATTGGCCGTGGTTGGCCAACGTTGGACCTAAATCATAGCGTATCATACCATGTTGACTGTTATCTGTGGATGAGACGTAACAGTAATATTTTTAGAAGCTTTTATATAACCTGCCTGTTAGCATGTGTGGGACAAATCTTGGAATTGAATTTTGTTTCAGTTAACTATAACAAATTTGAAATTGTGTACGCACACGTTTGATTTGCGTAACAATACAAAATAAATAAATCATCGGCATCTTGAATCCAATATGGCGAATATTGCAAAATGGCGACTGATCATTTCCATGGTAACCTCTATGAAATGGGTATCAAATGAAATGATTTAATGAGAGGCACGCAATGAACATAGTGGGGCCATTCTTCATCCAACATGGCGACCACCTCAAGATCGACAACCATAGTCACCTAATAAGTATTAAGAGCGAGCGGAACATAAGAAGCAGTGTGATGCTATTCTAAATCCAATATGGCAGCTTTCGCAATATCGCGATTTTGAAAATGAAAGGGCTGGATGCGAGAAACACAACAATAAAATAACGTCATTCTAAATTTTATATGGTTATCGCCGCAAAAAGGCCGACTTATCATTATATGGTTTGTTTTTATCGAAATTTTGTGAAACAAAGTTAGCAGTTTTATGGAGACTTTCTCTATATACTATGCACGTTACCAAACTAGTTATTTCACGTCATAAATACTAAGACGTAGAAAATAAAATGAAAAAAGGGATTTTTAAAAACAAGCCTTGATTTAGCTGATAATAGAACGAACTAAGATTTAAGAATATTTTTTTCTGTTGGAAATATTTCAGGGACAATGAAGCTCCTTCATCCCAAATTTTCAAATGAAAGTAGTTTTGGCAATAGAATGGAACAAGGACATAACATGCTTTGATTTGAAACATTTAGTTTGCTTTATTATCTGCTAAATAAAAGCTTATTTTAGAAATGTATTTTTTTGTTTAATTTATTGTGTTTTCACGTTTCTACAGAAGCACTTGCGGTAAACTGGGAGGTACCTAAAAATAATATACATACTTTATTGTTTTCTTGTATTCCAGGCATTTTACCAATTTTCTGGATTTGTCGTAGACATAACGAAATCACCCGCTGGTGAGATTTCCGGAATATCCATCATGCCTGTACGACACAGGTAAGAAAGATGGTGCAAATGTGTCTGACGAAAATTCACCTCGTCATATATAGCTTCTGTTTCAGTGTCTGCTTCAGTAAAAGAAAAAAATAAATACCTACCTAACGAACTGTTATGCCAAAAATGCTAATGAAAAGAGGTGGGTAGATATGAATTACCGATAGGAATTTGATTATGCTTTGCTTACGGTTATTGGTGTCAAATGGTGGATCTTCCCACAATTTATGCGCGATTGAGTCGCTCTACATTCAACCTGTTCGTGTATATTCAAAAGGCTTGAATACAGTTTATTTACAGTTAGGTGTGTGCGGTATAAGCAACAATGCTAATTGCTATTAAATCAAATCGCGGTAATTTCCGTACCCAATAAGAACACAGGAAAGGCATATGTTCTGTTTATATCAAGCGTTATATTATAGTCCAAGTAACATAGATTAAGAGAAGTAGCAATCTAATGCCAATGGTGGTGTTGATAGTAGTAGTAATAATAATAGTAGTGGGAGGCATGTAGCCCACCTTTGGCGATTCTTCGTGTACAACACTCTCTTCCACATGCTTATCCACTAATCCGTTCGTATGTTCGGCCACTACGCTGAGTATGCAACATCACTATTAAGCTCCATGACTGCAACTTGTGGGGCAAAACCTTGAAAATGGATCTCTGTCTCATCCTCCAAACTTCAAACACTCGCAGTGATCGATTCTGGTAATAATAATTGTACTGTCTTATTTCAAACGGAATCCCTCTTTACCCTTTAGAAGCGACAACTGACCGTGCAGTCTACAGCGGCCTTCTATTGTGCTGAAGACATGTACGTATACAACGATGTCCAGTCCATTCGCGCCTCTTCCAGATTCCTTACGAATCTGGTACTTTGTCAGAGAATCAGAATTTTGCTTTAGTCCAGCCTATAGTTAGATCCATCTAAGGCCGACCATTACAACTACGAGCCCCTTCCCACTTCAGTTGGCCCACTTCAAAAGTTGTACCAAAATATGCCTTTATAAACTAAACATGACGAAACTACTTCTCTAAAACGCTTTCAGTACAGTACATTTACTTAAAAAAGATGACAGAACCTACCGGTACGTGGCGATACACACCACCAATTCCCACGATTTATTTAACATTATTATAACTTGTTCAACACGATGGGAAGCACGAAAGAAGAAAAACCAACATCCGTAAATCACATAAAGTTACAGTTAAATGTATTAGTAATCACAGTAGACGTTCAAAATGGAAACCATGGGCATCTACGCAAGCTTGACACCGTCGAAGAGTGAAATAGCTTGAACCCTCTGGACATGATATGGGTACGATAACTGTTTTTCATGTCAAATCCTCGTCAATTAAATTCAAAATTTGTTCTTCGGTTTCCACTCCAACTTCACGATGTCTTCCGCGATTTTTAAAATTAGGCACTACGCTCCCTGTGTCCACAAGTCTTTGGGATACTTCTACGAATGTTCTTCTAGCTGGTAGCCTTCGATCAGAAAAACGTTCTTCGTAAATGCGCCTAGCCTCTTCAGAATTGCAATGAGCCTTTCCGTAAATAATAAGCATACCTTACTGAATAATGAAATGTGAGAGAAACTATCAAATAATTTTTCCCGATGTAGGTATTTATTATTTAATAAGCAAGAAAATTATTTTGTTAGAGACAGTTAATTAATAAATAGATGTATTGATACATTTTGCGCTATTAGGCATATGAATTTAAATTATTATGTGCAAAATTAACTTACTTCATGACTAAAAAGAAATAAGTACAGCATTTTTTCGCTCCGTAACGGTTGATTTTGGCACATAGGTTATAATGAATCACCTTTTAAAGTTACGAATATTATTTCCCTAACACCAGGTATATGTTAAATAGATTAGACCTGCTGCTGCTTTATGGGATATCGATTATTACTAAAACATCTCAGAAGCATGAGAATATACAAAGTACACACTACACATAAGAGAGCAAACATCAACCTAGTATACTTATACATGGCTTATTCAGATGTAGATAATCTCTAGCATAAGTCAGTGTACTGTCTTTTCACGAGTATCCATTACACTAAAACAGCAGCTGATTATCTGGTGACATTTCGAAATTCCCGATATCGAGAAGTGACACACAATCCTGTTGGATCTGCCAATGCCAGATAGATAGTCGTATCTTGTGTTTTTTTGTACGCCACCGTTTCATTTTGCAGGTACTCAACTTCTTTATTCAGAAAAGTTTATTGGCATACAAAAAAGAACGCTACAAGCGAAATCGTTGCTAATGATCATAAATAACTACATATCAAGTCAGGTAGGAATAGGATAAACAGTTTTTGACAATGTTAATCATTTCTACTTTTTAGAACTTGAAACACGATTTGACTTTTATGGGCCATGAAATAGTCATGCAACAAATTCACAATGTATCTTACCGAATTGATGGTGGTTCGACTACCAGAATTAGGTCTGAACGCTACTCAGGCAATTCTAACAAGTTAGACATTATATAAATGTAAGTGAAATGTACAACTTTTGCAGGAAGTCATGAAATGTACCCAACTGGGACAATGCAATATTTGTGAATACAGGCATGGCCCAACTGTTAGAACACTTCAAAAGTCCAAAGGAAACGAAAGCGATGCGTGGAAGCTGTAGCCCTTGTGGGGGGGAAATAAGGAATGTAGCGCATACTTGATCTGTATTTGATTACGTTAAACTTAACGCAATTACCAGATACAGGTGTCTATATTATTTTTACAGGTGAAATAATAACTACTGGAAAGGACAATGGAGTCTGTTCTATTGACTAACTTCGTAATCAATAAATTCCAGATGTACTATGATACTTTTCTAGTAAACATTCTTGTATCAGTAAGTGATTTACCAGATTTACACCCAATTCACTATTGCCAATGACTAATACAAAACAAGCCATTTGCTGATCAGTTGTTCACCTCAGTAGGCGACAAAGAGGAATGGATACTCCTGGAATAGGCTGTAGTTCCTAGATCAGTGTGTGTGTTTTATCATCAGTCTCTGTGCGAATTTGTCTTGAGAGATGCTACTGTCTTCTGGGCTGATTAACTGTCGGAGCTCCATATGGTGTGCTCCGCTGATGTCGCATTCACACATTCGAGCCAACGATGGAGCAAACGCTGGCGCCAACATGGCATGATATGCTACCATTCACTGGCAACGTTAGCAAACCCCGGTCGGTGCGCACTGGTTTAGTGTTCACACGTTGGTGTTGCCGTAAGTAAGCTCATTATGTGTATGTAGACTTACGTGAGATCTAAGAGTGTTGTGTTCCAGGCGCGAGCTTTTCTTCACGCTTTTTAGGTATGTTCCTGCCCCACGGAATCTTCGTTCCTTGGAAAATGATCCATTAGTGGCGAGACTATGCCAACTGTAAGTTGGCAAGAAAATATAAGGTAGTGTATCCAAGTTTCATGCTTATGGTGTGGTGGATGGTCAGCATAACGTAAAGCAAGTATTCAGTATTTTGAGTCTATTTGTTAATTTTTCCTGACGATCGAAGTAGCAGGTCACAAAAAAATATTGATAGGAATGTTGTTTCACCTCTAAATCTCCGGTCATTTTTTTGTGGTTGTCGGAAGGATACATCTGGAGAGGGATTTGATCAAAGGGCCAAGGAAAGTTTGAGGAGTCAGAAGAAGTTGTTTCAACAGAGACAGAAGCAGTTGAAGCTGAAGCATGGCCGTATGGCGAGGCATACGTTGCAGCAACTGTGTCAGGAGGAGAAGGAGCTGACCGACACGTAGAGTGAAAGCAGTACAACTTATAGATTTTTATAGAAAATAGCGCAATCAAGGTTATTTACCCCTAAAAGTGCTTGAAATAGCATTTAAATGCTTTTCCGAAGTTTACTTTTGTAGCGGGGAAAAATGTTCGTGAGTTTTTCAGTACTTTGTTGATAACAAAGAAAAAACCTGTCTCATTCGGAAAATCACCTTTTTAAAGGACAAAGTAACATTTCTCTTTATATACTTTGTGACCCATCACAAAATATCTGAATGTTTACGTGTTTCTCGCTGTACGGCCCAAAATGACTACATGAATCAAAATGTAAACGATCCACTTTTTATTTTTTTGTATTATATCGAAATTAACTTATGTTGTTCTGAAAAGACTCGATATAAGGGTCAAATTTTCGGCTTTTTGAGTAAAATGCATCATTAAACGTCTTAAGTACTGTGTCCTAAGATCCAAGTAACTGGAATGAATACTAATACTAAAGTTCGTTCCATGTATGGTACCATGGATCTAATGCCCTCGGCCTATAATAATGCACAATCGTGGTTTCATATAATAACTCTGCGCATCATAATCACAAGAGGATAGTACGGCCAATCTGTTGAAAAGGTAACCGTATTTTTAGCAGTACGATGTCGGTACAACTCGGCAGCTTTAACCTAAATACTTGACGAAAACTGTCCTTCTCTGTGGCACACTGCTTGTAAGCGCACACGCCGGGTACGACTTGACGATGGAAGAGCTATGTTGGTACCGTTAGCCCAGCACCAGTGGTGTGGAACCAAGATGGAATTAGCGACGTATCTACCAAGGAAATGATTCGTTGTTGTTCAGCAGGTTAATAATAAATTGTGCACAGGATTTCACTGACCTTTCGCAGCTTTCCCAGCTTTATTCATTCGAAGAAGTACTATAAGAAAGTTGCTATACGATTTCTGATCTGCCTAAGGCTAGATGGGACCATACCACCTATTGCTAATCAAGGCGAAAATGTCACATTTGTGGGTGAAATTTTCTGAATCGTTTTTTTTTCTTCACCGTGTTCGTTGGATGCCGCTCAACATGAATCGAGAGATTCAGGAACGGTAACTTGGTGCAATATTTTTTACATTTTTCAACCGAATTACAAAAAAGAAAAACCGTCTTGGACAAAGTTTTCATTAGGCGTTTTGGATTCTGAACAGAAAGTATCCTAGCTCCCTAAAGCTTCCCTAAAGTTGACCGTTTCCGATTTAGAGTGGTCTGCAGTCTGAAAAGCTCGATGTGGCCGCTTGGCCATTTTCAATGTCCGAAAGCTCCATTAGAAATCACTGTTTTTGAGGTTGCCACGTGTCTAACAGAGAAAGAACAATAAGGCTGGTTTTCTGATTAATACAATTTTGATCAAAAAAAGAAAACTAATCTTTTTTCATGTATGTAGAATAACTAAACGATTTGATCACATACGGTAATTGTACGAACCTGCTTCTAGCCAGGATGACTGTTTTAGGTAAAATTCTGTAAAAGTCTTTCTCTATGTTGTACGAACAATCTTGCACTTAACTTTCATGCTTATAGGTATCTAAGATCTGTAAGTCCGAATCGGAGGTCAGTTTGTGAAATGCCAAAAAATTTGGTCTACTAGACCTTTTCGAAGGTTTTTGAGGTCGCTGAGTCCAAATCTGAGGTCAATTTTTCTGTATTAAGTTATCTGAAAGGCGTTTGGAATTAATTTTCATGTCATAGTGATTTAACTTCAAAACAACTTCTAAATGACAGCACAGATGAACTGATTGAGAATCTGATGATTCGAACTCAGTGGACTCAAAAACCTTCGAACAGATCTAGTAGACTTGATTTGTACTTGCCTCAAAAACATTTTGAAACATAGCAAATTTTCTTGAGGAGAGCCAAATCTTAAAAAAGGGGTGGCCTTGCCACGCGGTTAGCCATCTAACGTATGGACGAACCAAATACAATGCTTTAGAATAAATTTATTAAAAAATACGCCTGAGAATTTTGTAGTAGAAGGTTTGTACTTTAAATTATACTCTCCTGCTTCTTCACGTGCTATCCTTGCTATGAAGGTTGGATCATCAGTGTAACCTTGATCTTTGATGCTGCTGCATGAAACAGTTTAGTTGCAATTCTCTAAAACTACTTAAGCAGGATGTTCACCTTCTGCCAATACTTCACTTATCTCGAATCTTACATGATCAGTTGCAATAACATGTATTTCTCTCCATGGGTAGACTCGAAAATAATGATTGTTCCCTATCCGAATTTTTGAGATTAGGAATGTGGGGAGAAACATTCATGGTGAAGTTGATCAAATATTATCGCGATTGCCTTAGTCTTGGTACCGTATACTGTGGGGTATGGGATTTTCATCATTCTGTTATGCTCTTATTCGTTCATCAAAGTTACAATGGGCTCAATTTCAGATTATTCTATAACGCTCTAGACGTCTACATCAATATCTTCGATCTTGTGATTTTGGTAAGGAAAGTAAGTCAAAGCCTGCTTGATACTCAACTCGACGCCTCTGTCTTATAAGCATCAAAACTTTGATAATGAGCGCGAAGAACAGTTTGTATCCGTCCGTTGCAAGGCGCGTACCGCGAGATAGTACCATTTACCAGAACCGCTTGCCATATACAGCGAAGTAATACCAATAACTTTCGGGGAGTTTTATGTGGAAGACTTGAGTGGTGACCAAAATGACAATCAGGGTGCTTTGGAAGTTTGGGACAGTAAGTAGGGTACTACTAAGGAAAGTAGTACTTAGTCGTGTTATTTGTTTCCTTGCCGGCAAGGATACATCAGAAGAAAGTGTGAGAAGTGTCTAATTGTTATGAGATATCTTCGTAATTATAAATGAGATGTCATGGAAAGTCGTAATTATTTCATGAATCAGTTTGAAAGCTTCCAGATTCACTGTCGCTAAAAATGTCCACTGGTTTGAGCACTTAGGCAACTGAGGTTATTCTAATGGACGAAGATTCAGAATTTAGGCTTTTCTAGGCGTACCATCGGTACTACCTTTTGAATTATGCTGACCTGACATAAATTAATGAGAAAGTACCTTACTGTCCTTACAACTGTTAATACGATGGTATCATTTAAAGCCTCTTGGCACATACCATAAAGTAGTACCACTGGGGCAATGGCCATCAAGGAGTTTTAAGTGAAATGCTTGAGTGGTGATCAAAATGATAATTAGGGTACTTTGGCAGCTTGGAAGAGTCATTAAGATACTACTTAGGAAAGTTGTACCACTAATATGTGATTTAATTGTGTAGGTTTTGGTTGTCTCTCTGTCGGCAAAAATATAGTGGAAGAAAGTGTGACAAGTGTCCAATTGTGGTGAGATTTCTTCATAATTGTAAATCAGATGTCAGGGAAATTAGTACTTGTGTCATGAAGGGATTTGGAAACTTCCCGATTTACTGCCGCTACGTTTAGGCACTCAGGCAACAGAGATTATCTTAATGCATATGGATTTAGAATTTTAGCAGATGTTCTTTTGCACTTACGCTTTATTCTTCTCCATATAAGAAACATTGGTACTACTCTTTATATGATGCTGAACTTATCATACATTACTATTGGAATCTTAAATAACGTTAAAACTGTTTACCAAACGGTACCATTTATCGAAACCTCTTGCCATACCCCAAAAAGCAGTACCATTGAAACAACAAGCATCAAGAAGCTTGTATGTAGAAGAATTAAGTGACCATCAAAATGACATTCAGGATGCTTTAGAAGTTTGGTACAATAAATAAGATACTACTTAGAAAAGTAGTACTCAATTGTGTTGTTTGTTTATTTGTCGGTAAAAGTACAGTAAAAGCAAGTGTTAGAAGTGCTTAACTCTTATGGGATGTTGGTAATTTCAAGTGAGATGTCACGACAAGTTGTTCTTCTCCCATGAGCTTGTGCATTCGCTGTCGTTAGAAGAAGCACATCTTTCTCTCTCTGTTGCTCTTATGTGTGCCATTTGTACCATCTTTTGTGTGAGACTGGTGTTAGTCAGAACATCTCTCAAAAATTACCGACGAAGACTTTCTTAATATTATGGTTGTTAATGTATGTATAATTTATCAGAACCACTTGAGATATACTGTGAACTAGTACCAACAAGTCTCAATGAGTTGTATTTAGAAGAGCTTAGTGGTGATCAAAAATATAGTAGAGTGATTTGGAAGTAGGTATGGGACTACTTAGGAAAGTAGTACCACTTATTCGCGATGCATCTGTTTTCTTGTTTCTTTGCCTCCAAGAATACAGAGGAAGAAAGTGTTGCAAGTGTCCAAATTGTTATGAGACTATAATTAGAAGTCGTGGAAAGTAGATCTTCTCCCATGAACTAGTTTAAAAGCCGTCGCTATAAAATTGATCCACGTTGGAGCACTGGGACACCAATTTAGACTATCTGAATGGATGAAGGCTCCAGCATTGAAGCATATGTTAACTAACAAGCAAAGTAATTTAAAAACTGAACAGGTAATGATGAGTAGGTAACGCAAAGAGAGTTTTCCTCCTATACAAAAAGCAAGTGCCGAAAAATGGCTGGTAAGCTTTAGAGTACAAAACCTGTTATAATCAATATTAGTTATTGACCCAATATTAGCATTCTCGTGTCAGTTTTATTTTGCTTACTGAGGCAACAATATCTAGTTCCACAATTTCCCAACATGTACAAGAAAATCGAGGCAACATTTCCCAGGTAGAAAAAAGGTCTAAAAACAACACGAAGCGTTCTGATAAAAATGTTGATGTTTTTGATTTTGAAATAGAAAAAATATATCTTTGATGCGTGATATATTGACTTCACTAGATACAATAATTTTCGTGCCTGAGTCTACTGACCAAAAAAGAAAATTTTTGTCTACACCACTGACTTTTTTGAAACATCTAAAGCACCTCACTTGAGAAATATTTGAAGAAGGAATGGTTCTAAAATTTGAGGTAAAATCCGTATAAAAAACGTTGCTCGGTAAACTTTGAAAAGACGTTGAAGTATTGTCCTTATACAATCTCATCAGTGGCATAGAAATTTGCAAAACCCTGTATATTGATAACGAGACATCTTAGAACTTATACTAAGTGACATATAAATCCGAACACCCAGTTTAAATGGTTTTATTTTAATAAAATTTTGTATAAGTACTTAATGAAGCATAATAAGTAAATGATTAAAATTTCAAAATGATTGCACTGCTTTAAAGCCCTTTGAACTTTAATAATGTGTGGATGCACCCTGATGTGCTACGCATTCTCCAACGCGCCTAGGCATGCTTCTGATCAGGTGGTCAATGTCCTCCTGTGGTATCTCATTCCAGGCAACCACCAACTCCTCTCGAAGTGCTTCTAGAGTCTGAGGAGGACGTTGCAAATTGAGCACTCTCCTACCCATCATATCCCACACGTGCTCAATTGGGGATAAGTCGCGAGATTTTGGTGGCCATGGTAACAATGTGACATCGTTATGTTGAAAGAAGTCTATTGTGACTCTTGCAACATGTGGTCGGGCATTATCTTGTTGGAAAGTTGAATCTGCCAGAGTGTCAAGATAGGGTAAAAGATGGGGTTCTAGAACTTCGTGGATATAACGCAGCGCGTTCATGTTACCTCTGATGAAGATTAAAGGTGACCTGGAACCATAAGCTATAGCACCCCAAACCATAACTCCAATAGTGTGATGAACATGTCTTTCAACAAAAAACTGTGGATTCCTCCTTTCACCACGTCGCCTTCTAACCCTGGCATGACCATCGTGCATGCCTAAACAAAATCGAGACTCGTCACTAAAGACAATACTGTTCCATTCCTGATCCCAGAGTGACCGTTGTCTGCACCACTCAAGGCGATTACGTCGGTGTTCTCGAGTTAAAGGGAGGACCCAGTGTGGCCGGTATGAAAACAAGCCAAACCTTCTCATTCGTCGGTAAACACTTCGCATGCCAATAGGTCTTCCGTGTTCTGCAAACCATTCATTTGCAATGGACCTGGTAGTGGAGAAACGGTCCCTTAAGGCCAATAATCTTAGGCGGCGATCTTCACGGTCTGTTGTTCTACGGCGGCGTCCAGTGCCCTTTGCTCTTTGCGTACGGCCTTCTCGAAGCCATGCCTGACAACACCTAACCATAGTGTCTACACTTCTTTGCACTCTAACTGCAATTGCCCGAAAAGAAAGTCCAGTTTCCCGAAGTCCCACTATACGGCCCCTATCAAACTCACTAAGTTGACGAAATCGTACAGGTCTCCGTATTCTAGGCATGGTAACCGATCGTAAAGGATGTCAAGAACCAAAATCCGCCAACGTTGATTCTTTACTGCGACTGGAATATTCATTTTTAGAGCGTTAGTGAATTAAAAAAAAAGCAGTATAAAAACCGGAATGTCCAACTGATAAGGCAGAAAATTTTTTCACTAGTTATTTACAATAAGATAAATACATTCACCAACTTTTATTAAAATAAAACCATTTAAACTGGGTGTTCGGATTTATATGTCACTTAGTATATACTCGTATTTATATAAAAATTTTCTGAACCACCCTGTATATCACTATTTTGGGATACATAAGATCCCACACTACGACTGAGGAAATGAAATGGTCAACAGGTGAATTTATTGCTCAGCAGTGATAATACTCTATTTTCAAATTCCACTTATGATGACATAACAGTGCAGCATTCTGCTTGTAATAGGATATCCTACAGCATGCACTTAAGTATGTCGTACCATTTTTTCTGCCCAGGCTGTGTTGTTATATCAACTACCGGTAAATGCATGTGCAACGGTTCAGATTCAGAAGTAGGAAAGAAAGTGCGAAATCATGTGGACAGAGAAATAGGTTAAGTGGTTTGCAGAGATATTTTGCCACGTTACGTAAATGAGGTTGATAGTTTTTTCTTCATAAAGAAGGAAAAAAAGAAATTATACACGCGGATTTATTCCGCTTGGAAGTACAAAAGACTAATTTTAATATGTTATGGTTTGTAAACAAGTGTGATGGTGTCTTTCTGGTCTTTTTTACAAGCATTATTGCTATTTACATTACGTCGTTCAAGTTTTCATGCTGTCCGAGATACCTATTAACCGGCTTATGAGCAAATTGATATTTTCTGTATTCACTCAAGTTTTGTGTGCACCTTATTTCATGAATCCAAGTTTCGATTTTTCCGCCAAATTGCAATGAAACTTCATAAAGATTATAACGTTTTTCTTGCTACAGCAACGAATTTCCTCTGGTCTCTCTCTCTCTCACTCAGTCCCTCTCATACCACTCTATCGACATTTTGTTAGTATTTTGACAAAAACCCAACTATTTCTCTTGGAATCCCTTCAAAAGCTTTTGCTCTAAAAACTTAGTACCCAGGAAAGATACTCTATAAGGCTGTTACTAAGCCTTCGTTGGATTTATTCAAGAAGGTTTCAATATACAAAGTACCCTAGAACATGCACATTAACTAATTATAAAAAAAAAATGGAAATCGTGTAACAGAGATCCGTTGACGATCCGTATAGTTTCCATTCATATACAAGATTTATCGCAAAGTCAGTTGTTTTTTCTAAGCTCACTTAAGCCAAGATGTCAGAATAATTTGCATGCTGTTATTGCCACTTTTTCTCTACAAGATGGCGTGGTAAAAATTTTTATTCGCGGTTTCTTCGTTCCACTTTTATCACCAGCTTTGTCTTTCCATATATCAACACCACATTGGAATTTTGTACATTTACGTAGATTTTTCAATCCTAAGTCCAGTGACGTATTTCCTCACATGACAATTTGTTGCTGAACGAAAATTATAAGAACACAAGAAAATATGGTGAAACCTGAGCACAAAATAAAAATTTTAAATACCAATAATCGATAATCATAAATAAGTTCATAATCATAGAAGATGTTCAAGACGTGATCTGTTATTTTTTAGGGAAAGCCTGAATGTCCTCTGTACATTGCCCACCACTCGGTTTCCATTATTCTCGGTCTTAAAAACTATCAATTCGAGGTATCAAATGCATAAATTGACCATACCTTTTTCCTTCATTACATTTTTCGTTCGAACAACAAATTAATGAACAACTAAGGGAAAACATCAATGGATTCCGGACAGAAAACTTCATTTAAATGTGCAAAATTCCATATGAAAAAACAAAGTTGGTGATGAAAGTAGAGAAGATACATCGAATTTGACTATGCTACCTTATAGGGAAGAAAAAGTGACAATGACAACATGCAATTTATTTTGAAATCCCGTCACAAATATACTCAGGAAAGAATAAAAATGATTGGGCGATATATCTTGCATATGACACAAATGACTGTCTGATAATTTTGATTCTGTTTCATTTTCGGGATCAGAAGTTTCTATTCACCGGTGCAAAAATCTAATATGGCCTTCTCAGGAAAAAATAAAATTGATGCTGGAGGACAAGAGACGAAACGTCATATTGAAATTTCAATTATGGTATCTTGCAAAGGAAAAAAAGTGGCAATGTTAATATGCAAATATTTTGAAATCCCACTAAAAGTAAAGTCAGAAAAAAATTAAAACCATTATGGGAAAATTAGTTTTTTTGTCTCTCTCCGGAAGTAGTTGGAATTTCGAAACTTTCAAACCAGTATTTTGTTTGTTATTCAAAAACGCAATATTATATTCCTCTATTTAAGTGACTCAGTATCTCTGACCATTTCCGAGATCTCAATCGAATTTGAAACACCCGGTATGTTTAGCCTCATGTTTATGATATTTTGACCACCACGGTGGCCTTTTTATTTATTTATTTATTTATTTATTTATACATTATTGCCCAACAGAACTATTCCAATTAAAGGACAATATCATTGTAACTTTACTTATAATTCATACATGTAATGTATACCTAAAACTAATTTAAAAAAATAGAACTAGCTATTATAATAGTACCTGAAATTCGACACGATCTTACTGATACAATCAAAATAAATGTCAGAACTGTCTGCTATGGAATTATAATTGTTGCATATAGAATGTAGCGAAGAATAAAATAATACATTTGTACGGGAGGTACTGCAGTAGAAAGTTAGAGTTCTTCTCGTATTTAACCGAGGAATATAGAAATTTAACCTCTGGAGAAGTTCTGGTGCATCCACTCTGTCGTGCAAAAGCTTATGAAGGAATGATAGGCCAGCAGTGGAACGTCTTAACTGTAGAGACTCTAGTTCAAAACGACGCAGCAGAACAAATTGAGAGACCCCCCTTTCTGGATATGTGCCATCGATTTTATAAACACAGAATTTAAGAAATTTCCTCTGCACATTTTCTAAGATGCTTATATAATACGCATAGAAAGGGTTCCATATCAAACAGGCATACTCAAGTTTTGGTCGCACCAGTGAAATAAAAAGAGCTTTTAGTGCCGCTTCGTTGGAAAAAGATCGGCAGTTGCGCATTATGAAACCCAGAATCCGTGTCGCTTCGGAAGTGACGCGTGCTATATGGACAGAAAAGTCCAATCTACAGGAAAATGTTACACCAAGATCTTTAGTCTCTGTTGTTCTCTCCAAAACCGCATTATTTATGGAGTAATCAAACATAATCGGGTTCATTTTACGACAATATGAACATACTTTACATTTGGAAATATTTAAGAAGAGAATATTATTGTCGCACCACTGTCTGATGCTATGCAGATCGTCCTGAAGGGAAATACAGCTCTCCAAATTTGTAATTTTGGTGTAGATTTTCAGATCATCAGCAAATAGTAGACATTCACACTTTAGTGAAGCGACTAGGCTATTTATGAAGAGTAAAAACAGCAAGGGACCTAGGTTTGAACCTTGCGGTACTCCAGAGGGAACAGTATAATTTGCTGAAGAATAACCATTATAGTAAACATATTGCGTCCTATTAGAAAGATATGAGCTTAAAAGACCGACTAACGAGTCACTAAGGCCGAAATAATGAAGGCTATCCACAAGAAGATGATGGTTTAATTTATCGAAAGCCTTGCTGAAATCCATGTAAATAACATCGACTTGTTGTTTCTTGTCTAACGATTCTGCTATATACTGCGTAATTATCATTAAATTTGACGTAGTGGATCTACCTTTGATGAAACCATGTTGTGATGGAGTAATTAGGCTTTTAACGTTCACGAAGATAAAAGAGTAAATGGCCATTTCAAAAGCCTTTGCAAAGCTGTTCAAAATGCTTATAGCTCTATAGTTGAGTACATCAGATTTATCACCATCTTTCAGGACCGGACACACCTTAGCTATCTTCCAAACATCAGGAAAAATTCCACTCTTTAATATAGCATTGAAAATTATCAGCATCGGCTTGACGAAAACATGAGCACAATCTTTAATAATAAAACTAGGTATTTGATCACTACCAGACGTAAGTTTATTTTGAAGCTTAGAGAGAGACTTCAGTACATCAGCTTCCGTTAATTCCTCTAGATAAATACATGATGTTGAAGTGACACTAACTAAAGAAGAGGGAATATTTCGAGGAGTAACATACACACTCTTAAAATAGTCGGCAAATGCATCAATAACACCTTGTGGAGTACTGAATACGTTGCCGTTGAACTGGACTTGGCCTGGTATTCTGCTACAGTCTCTCTTATTCCGAATGTATGACCAGAACATCTTCGGGTCGTTGATTATACTGTCCTCAACCGACGACAAGTACTCACTGTAAGCAACTCTAACTCGCCCCTTTATGATTCTGCGCAATCTAGAAAATTCATTGTAATGGTAAACATTGCGTGTTCTCTTATATTTTCTGTAGTAATAATCCTTCAAATTTATGTTACTTATAATTTCTCCAGTATACCAAGGAGGATACCTGAATTTGCAGGTGTTGGTATATTTAGGAACATAAATATCAAATATTGAAAAAATTTTAACATAAAATGTATCGCATAGTTCATTAACATCAGTAATTTTACGTAAAAAGGACCAGTCAATATAACTCAAAGCATTATATAAGCCAACATAGGACGCCTTCTTGAAGTTATACATCAATGATGTAGGTTCAGTATTTGGGGACAAGTTAGACCTACTAGACAGCTGTATGGTAAATAGGATACTTAAAGGTGGATGGTGAGGATCTACTTGATTTACAATAGAAATAACTTCCCGTGAAATAATACATGGTACACTTTCAGTGCTGATGACTAAATCCAGCAATCGCCCCAGCGCATTTAATATCAGGTTAGATTGGATGGTGTTGGTAAGATCTAAAAAATTTGATAGCGTTGTATAACGAAAATCTGCATGGAGACTAAATACGAAACCGGGGGCATTAAAATCGCCCAGTATCAAAACGTTGGGCTGATTGATTATTAACGTACTCATGTGTGACAAAAAACTTTCGTCAGTGTCATTAGAAGTGTCTGGTGGAATATAAATAACATAAACAAACAGAGTGAGTGGTAGCTTGCACTTAATCGCAACTATGTCAATGGAAGGATAATCAGTAGAAAAATCTAAAAAAACATGCTCTGCCAGAGAACTAGTTTTACATGCCAACAATACACCCCCACCAGACAATTTATTTGTTCTTACAAAATCACGGTCACTACGAAACACACTGTAGTTTCCAGGAAAGATTTCAGAGTCACGTACTTTGTCGGACAGCCAAGTTTCTGTTAAACCAATTAGATCATATTCATTTAAGGTTGCCGATGAAAATAAATCATCAATTTTCGAATTCAAGCCCCTAACATTCTGATAATATGCTCGAAGTTCAGCGCTGCTGGGTCTATTCAGTTTAAATTAGCAACAATTTTTGGAAGACCATGTACATATTTGATTCTGATGTTCTTCTCACCTGCAGCAATCCTCTGATCCAGTTCATGTTTGACTTTTCTATAAAATTCCTGCTGTTTTGGAGTTCTGTCAGTAGAGATACTTATTCTTGTATTCCTGTTACCGGATCTACGAGTAAGCTTAGCAGAGTTTTTAATGCATAACAGGACATCTTGATTGTTCCGCAGAGAAACCTTTACCGGCCTAGGCCTATCCTTTGTGGGATCAAACTTTCCCAGCCTGAAGAGTCTGACATTGGTATCAATTTCTGTAGAAAGGGACTGCAATATACTTTTAACCTCTTGAGTATCATGAGCTATCTGTTCCTGCTTTGTCCTACTTTGATCTTCAGTAAGTCCAAAAATAATAATATTCTGTTTCCTACGGTTCCGCTCTTCAATTTCTTGAAGAACCTCCTCATACTCCATTTGTGATGAAGACTGTGCAGGAGGAGGAGATTCCTTTTTCAGCTTCTCCAGTTCCTTTATCAAATTATCAACTTTTTGATTTAATTTTGGAACCAGCCTAATTCCCAAAAGACAATCGTCACAATAAAACTTGAGTAGTCGTTTGCCTTTTAAGGCCATCACCTTTAGCTCAGATCCATTGAGTTCGGAACATTCTGAATGAATAGGTCTCTCGCAGCTATCACAGGATAAATAGGAACAACTATCCGACTTTTTACATTTTAAACATTCCATGATCAAAGCTAGCTATGGCTCCGCCACTGTCCTTACAACGTTATGGAATTTCAAGAAGCCAAAGAATGATCCTTTTCACGCTGGCTGGACCAGTTTTTGCATATGATCAGCTTAGCAATTGTAAGAAGACAATTTGATCAATCTCAGAAGCTGAATTATGCACCGTAGAACCATATGATGAACCAGGCAAGCATTCTGACAAATAGCATTTCTCTTCCCCAACAATATGATGTAAGTTTCAGATCGTTTAGATGGGTATTTACCACTAAAAACTGATGATTTCACAGGAGCACTATACGGTAGCGTACACACAACGAAACGTATACTTATACTTTTTTTTTCAAGTATAATGGCAATAATAATAGTACATGTTGTTTATGTGTCTTCCAGGTGACAGTTGATTTACTTTTCTTCACTTCATATCCATAGAGTGAGTTGTCACGATCGTTTGAATGGATCTGTAATATATCCCCGCTCCCAGAAGGGCATCTACCCCTCCCCCCAAAGCGACAAGTGAGCATGCGGTTATTTATCGTTCTTTAATACACTAGACACGTCACCTTCGTCCATCCTCTTGAAAATGCCGAAGGTCGTTTGAGTACGCGAACAATAACTCAGAACTATTGTCGCACTATACCGCTTAATTTTTATGCAAAATAACTAAGGTTTGGCAATGAAAACCTAGGACACTTACCACAATTAAAAACTCAATACACCTGAGCAAAAATCCAATATAGCGTCTATAACAAAGAATTAAGTTAATGAGTGAGGACAAGAGGCGATATTTCATCTTAGAAGAAGTAACAATTTTGATGCACATTTTATTTTGGAATCGCATTTCAAATGAAGAGAGGTAAAAATAAAACCAATTTTAAAATTGTCTCTTTGCGAAAATGCTCGGGATTAAAAAAACTTTCACTTCCATAAATACCTAAATGAAGAACTCTGCCCCCACCTTATAGAGGAGAAAAAGTGTGTATTTTGAAATCCCACTATAAATATAGTCAGACAAAAATTCGGCTTTTTCTGTCTCTCCAAAACTCTCTAGGCGGCATTTTCTTAGTTACCTAAATATGCAACTTTGCCCTCACTTAACCGGCTCCGTATCTCTTACCGGTTCCGAGATCACAATGGCTGAAGTCGAATTTTAAACTCCCAGTACCTACTATAACAAATATGTGTTTCAGGTACCTCTACTAGTTCTCCTACTGCACCGATTACAAGCCACTTCATCAACAACCACCTCAAGCTCGAACATCAACGACGACTCCCCTCCAGAAGGTTACTACGCCTTCGTTGAGTCTCCATTGGCGGAACCTCCAAGAGTGAGACCTCCGCCCTACACCCATGTGCCGATGGACTGCCCCGAGGGAGATGGACATAGGGTTTTATGTGGAGATTTGAATAGGGGGACCATACCGAGGAACCCGATGGGGCAAAATGTGTTTGGAGCTCCATATCCATTGTAAGTACTGCGATATTCTATCATTCCGAGCTAGCTTAATATCAAGAAGCTCACTGGATCATGAAGAAAATCCCTCACTAGTTGGATCTCGTAACAGATACGGGCCCGGTTAAATGCGGCTAAAGTTGTATATGTATGAACTAAGGAAACTGTATCAAGTATAATTAGAGTGTTTCCGCAGATCAGCTGGGAAAAATACATTTTATTTATTTTTTCCCGACTCTGACCTTTACTCATCCAACAAGGAGACACGATCATAGATGCCGTCCGAAAACAATCCTGTTGGTAGGTTTTGACCTCATGCCATTTCGTCCAATGCGCTTTAGTTCAAGAGAAATTGGCCAATAAAGGGCGTTATAGTAATCTAATTACTTTCAAATGTACTAGTTTTTGGAGTGCACGACGTAGCATATTATTATGTACGTACCTTTAGTTAGTTCTATGTATGATCAAGGGTGCGTGTCATTTTTCATAATTTTTTTTTGTTATTTGTGTTTTGTTAAATCTCATAGCTTCTTATATATGTTATGCAACTTGGACAGTAATCATAACGAAAAAACTGAGGCACTATGTATAGAGCCACTTCTGTAAGACTAGTTTGTTCATGACTTTCATTTTGACTGCCTGAAGAATTTCCGCAAGGTCACAGCCTTTTTTGGAGGATTCTTGTTATCGCTTCCTAAAACTGAATGATACCCATTATCACCATATAAAAGCTTCAAAAATGATTTTCGAGATAAACAAAAGGCTGAATAGCTGTTCTTCAAATAGCATTTGATCAGCTATTGTGTCAACCGTAATGATATTACATTATCAACTATCTATATCACATTATTGGCATTTTGTTCTTCAGAGAATATTCATTTGCTTTATCAGTCTTTTTCTCAATATAACGTACTGCCTGACACCCTATTTCGTATAAAATAAATGTTCAAGCGTTACTTTCAAGTGCATAAATTTCATCAGTCTACCTTCAATAGTGAGGAGCTCTGAAAAGCACTGTATAAAAAATTTAACACAAGCGATAAAAAAGTATCTAAGGAACAAAACGGGTCCATCAATCGAACCACGAACTCAGTAAAATAAAGCACACACGCCACGTCAAGAGTTATAATAACCAGTATTTTTTAACGTAATTAAATCACTATGGCGATTTCATTGGTCAATTTCTCTGGAACTAAGGTTCATTGAACGACGTACTGGTAAGGCTAACGTGAGTTGGGAGGTCAAAACATACCTACAGAATTGTTTTGGCGGAAATCTGTGCTCTACACGGATATTATGTAAAAAACGTAAAAAACCTAAAAAACGTCAAAAAATCGACATAACGTCATCTTGCAGACTACGTAGTTTTTAGGGTGCAAAAAGTTCATTAAACGCTTGGCCGCTATGACCGATGTGAGCGTCCATCTATGAAGAAATGACTCAACGACACGCATTGTTGGTTGCAAAAAGCAAGTATAGGTATGTTTTGTGCAGCCAAGTAGTCTGTAGTGTTCATCTCTGAGAAGATGTGAAAGAAAGAAAATCGGTTGAGTAGCAAGATCGCATCTAGATGATTATTTATGTGTATGGGTCTGCATTTGTATACAATCGGTGATATTTACTATGTGAGAAAGTCATTACTGAATATGAAGTATATCTATTACCTTTGGCCGACAGGTTACTTATATGTTGTCCTTTCTGAAGACAGGTTATGTTCAAAGTTCTAAATTACGACTTTTCCCGTTTTTCTTTGAAGAGCATTACAGGAAATCGCGATCGCGCCCGCCTTGTGTGCAGTTAAGCCGCATCACAGAAAAATTAGGAATGACTCATCACACATCATTTTCACATCACTTTCATAAATATTCCTGTCTGTAACATGTTTTATCACGTCTTATTCCACCAACCAGGTATTTTCTTTAATTATCTTTCTCGTTTTTGAAATTCAGCAAATTAGCATATGAAATTTCCAGAGTGAATGAGAAAAAGTGGATGTGCAACAAATTTCTAGGTCAAATATCAAATAAGTGGATTTGAGACAAGAAACCAATAGAATTATCGTCAACACATTAGTACACAAATTCTCACTATGCACCTAGATAGTATATAACTTACACCTTAGACCTCCAATAATGCCATCTCTGAAGCAGACGTTACATCACATAAGAGCCAAACATAGATAACTGAAGCATCATGACATTTAGGCAATACATATAACTACAAAACGAGTTCACAAGTGTCCATGTGGACACTAGTGGTAAGTTAACTATCTTGTAGAAAAACCTACGTTATGTCACAAAAGACCTACGTCATGTAAAAAACCGACAAAATGTTACTTTTCACGATACGTAATACCCGTGCCGGTCCTGGAGACCCCTTCTCGTAAGTTAACTAGATTCGCAACTTTGGCTCTGTTTAACCAGCTTCGTATCTGTTACCGTTTCCGAGATCTCAATAAAGAGAGTCGGATTGAAAAAACGCAGTATGTTCAGTCTGATGTAAAGGTGTTGTTTCGTACTCATTAGCAACGCATCAGTTCAGCATAGGTCTAGTCTTAGAGACAGACGAACGGGAAGCAAACATATGGAAATGGTCTTTTGAAAAAAAAGACATTGTGCGCAAGAGATGTCATGATCGCCGCCTACCAATGGTTTGCCAAACTGACTTCTATACATCGTAAATCTCCAAGACTACACCTGTACCGCAGTATTGAGTTGCTAAAGAGCGTGAAACATGTATTTTTCAACTTGTACCTATTTATGCATACATGCATAGAAAGTCATTGCTGATTTGCTTCGTGAATACTTAGTATTCCAACTACTTGACGGGTCGACCGTAATGGTGGTGTCTCACATCTATTTATACATAGCGCACAATGTCGGGTTATGAACCTTAAGACGCAGGGTCCTTTCTGGCATGTTCATCGAATGGGATGAGGTTGAAAACCAGCTTGGTAATCCATTGGTACGTGGCGATTGCTTGATTTCTCACATATTTGCGATTTGTCTATTTATATTTCTTAATCTGACGTCAGCTGCCCACTAGTTGCTTTCGGACAGAAGGCAAAATCCATACAATTTTCAAATCCGAGTTAAAATCAAGTCGCTTTTGATGAAAACAGTGCCAAAGGAAAGCTGGAGAAGAAAAAATTGAGCCATTCCGAATTCTGTGGAAAGAATGAGTGCTGGTCAAAGCTGGCTCAGATTGAAACTCGACTTTTTCAAAATCCAAATTACCCAAGGCTAACTTTAAATTTATATATTTTTACAGTGAGTTGATCAAGAATATGACCTTGAGGTACCTCAGCCGAACGTTACCGATCTTGAAAGCAGACGAAACGTTACCAAAGGTGGCCCAGCTACAGCAAGACGAACTTATTTCACAGAACACGTAAGTGAGGCGTTTCTAGCATATTAATCAGACCTTTAAATTGATTCGTTTCGTATGGCGTGCCGCATAAGAAAACGTATTAAGAGGGCGATTAGGGTTAGCAACTATTACAATAGCTTAAAGTGGTAGTAACTGAGTTTGGTCATATTTTATAGAAGTGTCTGCGATTTCTATATATCGTCAAGGACTTTTCATGGCACATGTTTCTGTAATGCTTTAACGAAATCTACTGTTAAGTTATTGTTGTATTATAACGATTATATGGTCACATACGAGAAACATGACGTTTTTCAACTTCCGTTAGAAGCTAATTTATATACATTTCTAAAAACTGAGTATATGAAACTTGAGTGACACTGCCTTGTTATCCTAAAATTTGAAGTAGAATCACCGCCCCATTTCTGGAATAATAATAATTTATTCACAAAAATGTATCCAATTTATTGAGTATATTCAACAAGAAAACCATAAAAGGATAGTGTACTTGTATGTGACTGAGAATAATCTAAGAACTAGGAGTACTACTACAAATCTATTTAAAGCTACGGAGTTTATGTGATCCCAAATTATATATATATATATATATATATATAACTTGAGACGTGGTCATTGTCGTCTAGACCAGTTAGGTGAAAAATTAAAGCTTCCGCCTTAAAGCCAATGAAAGACAAAGTCCCGCTGCTTGGCTTAACTAACACAGTCTACTCCATCAATTGCAACAACTGCAACCAAATATACATAGGTCAGACCTCCAGATCTCTTAAAGGAAGGATGACATCACACAAAAGTGATGCTAGGCTTCATCCTGAAAGATGCGCTCTAGCATCTCATGTTAACACAACAGGGCATTCTATGAATTACACAAGTATCAAAGTTCTTGATAAAGAAAAACACCTTTCCAAACGTTTATTCCTGGAAATGTCCCACATTTTCATGAATAACAACTGTATCAACAAAATGACAGATATTAAACAACTGAGTGTCATTTACTCATATTTGCTAAACTGCGAAAAATTGGAGAACTTACATATCTCCCCAAATTTCGACTTTTCACAACTATAAATATAACCTGTGTTTTGACCGATTCCACCAACAAATTTCATTCCACTCAAAATCTAATAATTCTCTTCTCACGATTTATTAATAATTGTTAATTTAAAATTCACATTAATTAAAATATATTTTATTCAACTGCCTCTGGTCGGTTTAACAATTTCTTACATAACATTCTGAAAATCACATCATCTGAAGTGATTTGGCAACGTTTTAGCACACCCCCACAATTCGTTCCATCTTTCAACACAGACATTGACAACCTTCGGCCTTCTGTCAAAAGTTCATCTCACTCATTATTCCATGACCACCATTTTGTGCAATCATCAAGTGGCTTCACGACGTAATGCTCTAATGTTTTCTAAATGATTTTTAATCTGTCTTTAATTTGTCTTGTCATATTTTATATAATTTTAACCATTGTACCATGTATCCAGCTCTCACCATGTTACTGGACGTCTCCCTCATCCTATACGAAAACAACAATTAGCAACATCCTCACATACTACTGTAAGTTGATTCAATTTAAATTCATTTTACACTTTTGTTGCTACTGTTATCATTGTAATTGCAGCTCCTGATGATGATGGCAAAGTTCATTGAAAGCTAGAGAGAATTAAAAAAAGTATAAAGAGTCCTCTTTGCTTAAATTTTGTCGAAGTACCCAACAAAAGGCGGAAGCTTTAATTTTTCACCTATATATATATATATATATATGTGTGTGTGTGTGTGTGTGTCTGTGTGTGTGGTTGGTATGGAGGTGTCATTGGACCTTACCTCTTTGAAGACGCTGCAGGTAATTCTCTTACTGTCACTGGCGAGTGCTACCGTGATATGGTGCAAAACTTTGTGGCCCCTCAAATTCAACAACTTAACCTGAAAAACATGTGGTTCCTGATCAAAGCATCTTGTCACACAGCTAGGGAAAAAATGAATCTTTTGCGAAGAATATTTCCGAGATGTTTAATTTGTTGATTTGGTGATGTCAACTGGCCACCAAGGTCACCGAATTTCACGGCTCCTGACTTTTTTATGGGGATTTTTGGAAAATAGGGTTGATGCGAACAAATCAAATACTGTGGAGCAGTTGAAGAACAATATTACGGAAGCGATTGGAAATATTTTTCCCGAATCCTACCAAAAAGTGATGAATAATGTCATCAAGAGGGATCAGGTTTGCGCGGCTTCTAGAGGCGAACATTTGTCTGATATTATCTTTCATACATAATTTCTAAGTTTCAATAAAATATTAAGATGAAAAAAATGGACGTATTTCATTTCATTTCACAAATATTCAAGATACAAACTAGTCTGTTGCATATCGGCCACCCTGTATAAAATATTTACATGTTCTACAGTTTAAATCTTAACTTCTTGGTGACATGTTATATATGTACATTCTAGCAAAGTTTATCATCTAAAGAATTCAAGGCATTTGATATGTTGTTTCTGTGAAACTGTAAGTATTTGATTCTTAGCTTTGCTGATGGATATTCTATTAATTAATACGTTCGTGGCTTCCGTCACATACAGTCAATATGTCACGTAACGTTGGTCAGAAGAACTTCTGGCATTCGTGAAGGCAATAGAATTGATAATAAGGAACTAGTAGAAGCAATCAAAATTAATGCAAGCTACCTTAGGATACGTTGCTGGAGAGTGATATTTTTGGCTCATAAAAAGAAATAGCATTTGTCATCAATCCTTATCGGAAACGTGTTATTTAACTATTTACATGACTTACTTAAATCTGAAAAGTTTCCTCTTAATCACCACTCCTATGGCGGTTATTTTTTTATGACGCTCTGGCTGTGAAATGCCCGTGAAACGTACTGCATACATTTGAACGCTCCTCTTAATAGGGCTCCTTGATGTTGTGGCGTGACGCACGAGAAAAACGTATTTAATGTGCCACATAAGACTACCGTAATCCATAATGGTGTGTTATCGATCAGAACCATCTTGAAACTGCGTTTTTCTTGACCCAAAGAAAATGATATGGTGGAAATACCACGAACTGTGGAAACGTAACCAAATTATGCAGCTTTATATGCAAAGGCTTTGTATTTTTTCTGACAAGAGGAAGCCTCATTCAGAAATACTGGGACTGCATTTTATATCCTAAGCTATAGTGTTTGAAAGTCGTATACTCATTAAAGAGCCTCCCGATCATGATATTGTTTACTTAAGGGACTATACAGGGCTTTACAACAAGGTCCACCCCAGTTATATTTGGAACGGGTGCATTTAGCAGGCTGGAATTCAGGATAATGACAATGATGGATGACTACTAAACAGGCAGTTAAAATTTCCAAAATGCCCAATTCTTTTGAATGGAGTATCGCGTGTAGTCATTTTGAGCCTCCTTACGAGTCACTTCTTACTTTAGAAGATACAATCACTATCTTCCAAAATTGCGAACTGGGCAACTGTCAAAAATGTTCTTGCATATTGAATCGCTTATAGCACAACAACCGATCATCAAAACGTTATAATACGCCATATCAATTTTTTTCTTTTCGAAGAGTTTATTTGGTTGTGCAATAAAATATGAGACTCAATATTCAAATAATATATCCGATATACCTTCGTCAGATGAGAAAAATGATACAACATATTATAGCGTTTTGATTAGTGGTCGATGAGTTATATGTGAGTCAATTTACAAAAACGCTAAACTTTGACAACCTGCCAGTAAGCCCTTTTCAAAGATGATACTTTCATATTCTAGGGTCGTAAGGTTCTCACAAGGACCTCCAAAATCAGGAGCCACACAACCCCACTCCATTTAAAGTGTTTAATTACAGCTTGCTAATTTGACCCTTTCAAACGTAATGTACCTTCCTCTTCCAAACCTCAAAATTCACGGATAGACTAAGTTTTCGTTTAAGATTTTGATAAACGACAATCTATGCAATATTCTGAAGTAATAACGATCACGTAAAGCCATATACTTCGCTATGATAACCGATATCCTACATGAAAGCATTATATACCAGAGTGCATAATTCCCTTTCAACACGAGAAGTTACTTTAAGTAGTTAGTAGCATCCTGTAGAGTTGGTTATTAGATATCAACTTACGGGCGGGTATTAAGTTTCTGGCATTCTATACTACACACCACATTGGGAGGTTCTCTTTCATCATTGCTCTTATGGGTAAATCATACCACAACACTCACATAGAAGTTTCTTTTATAACAGGGCAGACGCGTTAGCCGAAATACCGGGGCACCGTAGCTGCTATAAGGAGCTATAAGAGTTGGTAAGCCTCCTCAGGCAGATTATTTCACAATCTCGTCACCCTAGGAACAAAGGAGCGGTCGTACCTGCCGGTCCTGAACGGACGAAGTTCGGATCTGTCTGATAGATTTATCATGTAGCGGCGTCATGGCGGAGAGCTCTGAGGAGCAAATCACCTTGACACATCGATAGAAGACAGCCAGATCCCCTACCGCCGTCATTGCGAAAGGGTTCAGAGACTGTAAAGTAGTAAGGGTGGCAGCATCCGTAACACGTGAGCAGTACGCGAGTCTAGGTCCTAGCTTGGCCTTGTACAAAGTAAAGAGGATATCTCGAGAAAAGTACTTCCCATAAGTCTATAGCTTAGCTTGTTTCCAGCATCTGCCGCGATTCACGAGATATGCTCGAGCCAGATCAAGTCTCCTGTGATTTGGACTCCAACCAGCCGAGACGAATGGCTCTAGAGTGCCAGTGGTTGTATACATGGTGTAACAATGATAATTGAAATGGATTTTTCACACTACATCATACGTATAAGTTTTGCTAGAGGTGTGACTTAGGTTTATCAATATAATCTATTAAAATAGTGCTAAGTTAATAGAAAGAATAAATGAAAATCTATACACCGATAATTGACTGATAAAACATTTATATCAAAATGATCTGCTAGTCAGTCACTTTCAGATTTTTTGAACCGAATATTTCGCAGTTATTCAATAACAAACAACTAATTTTCTCTGTTTTCTAGACTATAAATATCTGTTGCATGTTGCAGAATCGCAAATTCGAATGACAGATATGGCAGAGTAAAGAGAAGTGATCAAGCTACATCCTCAGAATCTCAATCAAACTCAACTCAAGTTTCTTCAGAAGATCTCAAAAATGTCACTGACAGGCAACCAAAGAAGTTCTGTGACAACGGAGGGGTACTTTGCTTGATCTATAAAGCAATAAATGGAGAGCCCGTGGTGCCTACCAGCAAAAATTCTGCTCAGATGCCTTTGGAGAGAAGGGATGAGGCACCATCTACACAACTGAGGTACCAATAATTAAATACGTATATACTTAGATAATCACATGGTAGGTAAAATGATAAATAAACGAAAATGTCCAACATTTAATGCTCAATAGACCATTGCTGAATTTTGAACTCGAAATCTACCTGTGTAATGCTGGACGAAGCATTTACTGATTCTAAAAATCATATATAGACGAAGGTGGTACAAATATGATCGAGACAAATGGTCTGACACGTTTATTTACGATAAAAAAAATTATTTACGCATTTTGTCCACCTTTCCGGAAGCTTTTTGATGCTGGTATCGAAGAATTCCTTGGGCAACTCGGATAGCCATGTGCACACGAACCCTTCTACCTCGTCGTCGGTGTTGAAATTTTGACGTCCGAGGGCTTCTTTCAGTGGTCCAAACATGTGGTAGTCGCATGGTGATAAATCCGGACTGTAGGGGAGTGTTTCAGTACCTCCCACCCCAATTTTAATATTGTATCAAGCGTGAGGCGCGCAATATGAGGGCGCGCGTTATCCTGGAAAAAATCGCACTTCTTACTGGAATGCTCCTCCGTTTCGAGCAATAAGCGGGTTTCACGTCTGTTTCCAGAAGGTTAGAGCAGTATGCAGCATTGATGGAACGTTGGGTGCCCAACTGTTGGCTGGTGTGATGCTGGTTCGCGGTCGACGATCATGCGGCTCATTCTCGACAGTTTCGCGGCCATCCGAGAACGGTTTGGCCCATTTAAACACAGCAGCTCTACTGAGGCACTCGCTACCGAACTGATTTCGCAAACGCAGGAAAATTTCCCTGTTTTTAACGCCTTCCCACACTAAAAAATGAACTACAATACGTTGCGCAACTCATGGTCGTTAGCATGCGCGTGAAACATGCGCTCTCGACGAAAGCTGTGCCACACTGTTCGTAAGGGACTACTACTTTCTATTAATCTGGTTAATGGAGATATGTATATAACTATGCGTGGTGGAGGGTCCAGCCCATTTAGGTCTTTAGTTTGTGAGCGTTAATGTAAATGTACCTACATGTTTTTAAAATCACCACAGACTTATCATTATAATCTAAAGTGCATAGATTTAATATTCAAAGCTCAATCTATAAAAGCTAATATAGGCATAAGTCCGCTGGGACCGAAGGAAGGGACTATGAGTCCTATTTTTGTGCTGTAAGTCAGGCTTGGTGATAGTTTGGCATTTTTGATGTGCATATTCAAACTTGAAGTCCCCAATTACCTCAGTGTACACAGTTTCGTTTGCCGATAACAAATACAATAGAAAATGGTGACACGTTGGTGGACTCTGCACTTTCTAATAAACGATGTAATCAATTGACAAAGGGCACAAGTTAGTTCGTCTTAGAGAATCGTTGGCTACGAATATGTGGATCATGTCTGTCAAACAGTCTCGTACAATTAGCCCATAGTCCCCATAGATTTGACAAGATTGTGATCTAGCCTATCGTCCTGCCGAAAGTACCGACTACCCACCCTCTGCAATCCCCAACATCCAATTTTTAAGCCTACGAATTTCTGAAAATGTTGAGGATGCCCTAGAGCGTCAAAAAAATAAGTTTGAGCGACTTTTTTTATTTTGTTTTTAACTGTAGCTCCACTGCGGCTATACCGATTTTCACAGCATTAACCTCTTGCGAAACCATTTTTAAAAACCGGAGCGGCACTTTTCGAGTAATAGATTTGCCAAAGCCCAGATAGATAGGCCGATAGATATACTAACCGACCGATTTTTTCGCTATGTACATCTGATATAACATCAAGAAATATTATACTTGCTAAGGCAGCAGCGATGGCCGCAGTGGTAGACCCTTCGGTCTCCTGATCAGTCGCCGTGCGCTGCGCAGGACCGAATCCTGTCCCAAAATAAATTTTTCTCATGGCTATGGATATGTTGTGATTGTCCGTAGGTGGAAGACGGTTTCTCACTGTCGAACGTGTATCTCGTACACGGGGCCAGAATGTGTGCATGTTGCATGCACACGTGTTTTCCATGGGTGTTTTTTAGTCCTTAGACCTTCGTGGTAGTTGGAGTACAAAAAACAAACTCATTTTCAAAATTTTTCAGAATTATAACGCATCTTTGCCAGTAGCGTAGAAAGTTATATGGACATTAGATGCTTTAGAGTTTTCAACCAAAACCAATGCCGTG
Source organism: Acanthoscelides obtectus (assembly GCA_963669975.1). Lineage (NCBI taxonomy): Eukaryota > Metazoa > Arthropoda > Insecta > Coleoptera > Chrysomelidae > Acanthoscelides > Acanthoscelides obtectus. The sequence continues at coordinate 66,742,444 of CAVLJG010000006.1, forward strand.
AAAGAATCGGGCGGGTAAACTAAAAAGCCAAACTCAGTGTTTCAATGAGGTTAACTAGATGCTCTGAAAGTCAATTTTGAAGGTCCCAAAGAGAAACAAATTTTGCAATTTTGAAAATAGGACCGGTGGCATACTCGTAGAGCCACGGGGCAAAAAACTAAAATAATATAAACCACTCAAACTTCCTTTTTAAAAAAAATTCCAGATGCTCCTGATCATTTGCGAAATGATCTTTGTAGGGGTTAAACATTGGGTGCTGGGGGTTGGATGAGATGGGAGAGGGTATATCTCGATTTTTTTATGTTAGCTTAGTAATTCTACCCACCTATTTGTCGTATTTCGCACATAGATTTCCTCGTACGTTTGTGTTTAACCCTGGATGGAGAAATGTTTTCTAAACCCGTCGCTGCTTCAGCTGACTTGGTTCACCAACGGGTGTGCCGATTTTGATAAGTGACTTGATATTATTGCCATTGTCCCGCGTTACTTCGTCTAACGTGTCGTGCGATCAGGTATCGGGGCGAGCGACGTTCACAAATTGACAGTACACTGGTAGGGCAGAATATCTATGAATCGTTTAACCTACTTGATCCGTTGGATTTCCGTGCTATGCATGTTCGTACCTAACTTCTTGTCCAGATGGCCAAACTTGTATAAAAAGTGCAGAGTCAACCTACTTGACACTATTTTTGTTGGCTTGTAACAACGGGAGACTAAAATGGGAGCTCCGCATTAAGAAACTTTAAACATTGATTGAAGGTCTCTAGTTCGACCATTGTCTACCTTTTAAAATTGTTTGTAATTTTCATTTCATTGTCAATGACCTACTTTACACTTTTCTCTAATACAAATATGTGCTGGTTTATTTTAATTAATGCAATATTTGGTTTGTTTTGTACGTTGCACCATTATTTTTTAGGTATGAAGGCCCACCAACGCCTTGTCCAGCCAAGGTCGAGTATGCCACGCCTGTGTTTGCCAAAAACTACCAAGGAGTATGGAGATACGTTGTACAAATACCTTACGAAGGATACTTCACTCAAACTGTTGAAGTTACTAGGTACGTAAGCCAAAATAATAGAAATACTATAATAAGGTGGAGGGATTATGTTCTTCTCAGTATACATTTTTATGCGTTAACATGTTGGATGAGATATATCCATGAACTCAAGTGAACATGTACGTAGGTGAATCAAAAAAAATATTTGTTTTCTGTATTGTAATAGCAAAGGTATGTTTTATTGATATACAATTAGAAAGCCTATACAATATTGTTCAATTCTTTCAAGTGGTACAGCACTCGCAAACCTATTATAATCTTGAAAATCGTTCATTTAATGACAAATGTAGATCGAAAGCTCTATGTCGATGATTATAGTACTATTTCAACGGCATTTATAGCACGACATATTTCATTTAACCAGCTTAGTTCCAACAATACCTTCAATGACGATGTTTCATGATAGTTGCTCATCATTAGCACGATCTAGGTCTCTAGATAGGGCAATGAACAAAAGTAGAGTAAACCCTATTAGAGGTATAAGGTCTCGAAATACTTTACAGCACCATCTATTGCGAAATTCGAGCACTGCAAGAGCTATAATTACCAGTCCAACGAAACTTTCTTCTTGACAGATTATTGTATTGCATTGTATTTCGATGAATCGTAAATCTTTGATAAAAGATATTTTCGCTCTGCTTTCTTGCCGCCAATTCTAATCAATGAACGAACGGTAGGGGAGACTAGGGAGGGTTGATACGTTTTTTACAAAAATGTTAATAAACATTCTGTGATTAACATTTGCTAATCCATTTATGTCAGAGCTCAATTAAATGACTTCGCTTAGAAATTTGGCAACATTAGGTTACTGAAAAGAAATAGTTTAACTTTGAATATACAATTTTGATATTCTCAGTGTCTTAAACCTCCATACACTGAATGGGAGGTTTGATACAATAAGAAATTAAATATAAAACACTAGAAGGACTGCAATCTTTTATTATTAGAACATTAACTAATCAATACATAATTCGCAAGAAAACATTTTTATATTAGTCTTGACATCTGCACAGGCTGAATGGCACCATTTTAGACATTTCTGGCAACGAATCCACTGTTCGCGAGAACGAGACGCTGAAAATAGTGAATTGCAGTAGATGCAAGCGGCATCGTCATCGTCATCTGCATCAGCAAATAGATACTTTTCGTTTTCGTCTTCAGAATCCGAATCATCGAACACAGGTCTTTCCATTTTTGCATTTCTATCCAAAACTTTTCTTTTGGGGTGGGTTTCACTACTCTCGGCATTGAGTTGTTTGAAGTGATTTTTTTCATTTTAACTACCTATTTTTCGTTTAACCTGTTGAGTTTTTGTTTTTATCCGTTTCTTTTCTTCCCTCATATTATATTCGGCCTCAATTGCTTCTTTTTCCGGGGTGTCGGTTAAGATTCTGGTCCGGCCAGGCTTTCTGCCTCCTTTGTTCAATCGTGGCAGTGCCTTGAGGTAAGGACGTACTTCCTCGGGACTTTTCAATAAACCAGATGTGATGCTTTGGTTAGTAGTGCTGCCCTTTAAAGAAGTGTTCTTTGTATTTGAAGTTATCTTCTGTTCAAATAATGAAGATGTGCCAGGACGCGAGGTTGACTCCTGCTCAGATATGGATGTGCCAGGTTGAGCTATTGGGTCATTTCTAACAAGTTCTTTTTCAGAATTTTACTCTAATTCCTGATTTGGTCTATTTGTAACTTCTGCTCCTGCGAAATCGAGATCTTCAAATAAATGTTGGTTGAAAGGATGGATTCCAGTTGTTGAGAATATTTGAAGGTGTGAACTCCCTGACATAAGCTAATCCAACTAATTCCGGTACATTTTTCAAATGAAATTGTTTGTCCTGGATGACTGACCATCCAGGAATCTGACTGTTCATTATAATACCTCTTCAACGGACCAAATACCGATACGTCTAGTGGCTGTAATTGGTGGCTTGTGTGAGGTGGTAAGGTTAATAAATGCATGTCATTTAACTTACATTTTTCTAAGGCTTTGGGTGAAATATGGCTCTCGTGATTGTCAAGGACCAATATGCATTTGTTTTCTTTCGAAGATTTTGTGTGTTTTATGAAGTGATCTAGACAATTTACGAAATTATCAGCAGTCATCCAACCGCTTTCATTCGTCACAACAATGGAGCCTGGAGTAGCACCTTGGATCATGTAATCCTGCATTCTTACACGAGGAAATATAAAAAATGGAGGCACAGAATTTCCCAATGCGTTTACGAGCAATGATCTTTTGAGGTTTGTGCGCAGTAGTCACTCCCGTTTCGTCTAAGTTATAGACGGATTCTGGACCAAAAGGTTCCCGTTCCAATTAATTGCGCAAATTTTTGTAAAATACTTGCACATTATGTCGATTGAACGCAGTCGCTCTGCCCAAGCAAGTGGCTTCAGGACTTCTCAGTGATAATTGGGGATGACGTGACATGAATCCTTTTAGCCAATCGTAGGAAGCACATTCGTTTTTCTTCCAGTTTTCTGGTAGTTTTGTATTATTTGCTCGGGCAAATTAATACGCAAACTTCCTTGTTTGCTTAGGCGTAAGGGCATAGTAAAGGTTTGCAGAAGTGAGCAAATATTCCAAAGCGATTCTTCATCAGATGAAAAAAATTGCGAAGTGACAAAACTTGGTGAAAAGGTGGTACTTTTATCCGTCTGGTATTTTAAGATATATCTTTTCAGTATCATTTTATCAACATTGTACTTTCTGACAGTAGTCCTAAGTGCTTTATTTTCATTCACTACTTCAAGCACTACGCTTTTTAAATCGTCTGGAGAATACTTCGTGCGGCCTTTGGATTTCCACTTAAAAGGCATCTATAACAATATACTCAATTAGCCTATGTAATTGCCATGAAAACCACATAAATAATGAAAAATTATATGAAAAAATAAATACAGTTCATACAGGGAGGTTTGATACACGTATCAACCCTCCCGACACGAAAAGTATCAAACCTCCCGGGATGATAATTTTATGAAATATATAACGTAAAGGTATTACAACAGTTGATTAAAAGATCGATACTGGTGCCCTAGTATTGTAAATCAAATGCGCTTGAGGCATAATACGTAAGAGTTTTCTTAATTTTCCTATCAAACAGCAAAAGCCTTACGTTTGGTATAATACAACTTACGTCGAATAGGTATAAAACACACTATAACCTCAAAAACTGCCAAACAACACGCGATCGTTCCGAGATTCTATCAGCTACTGTTTCAACACTCACAATCGGCCTGCACGGGGCTAAGCATTCTTTACGAAACCGAGGCGGGAAATTTGAAGGTGTATCAAGCCTCCTCACGTATCAACCCTCCCTAGTCTCCCCTACTCTCGCATCAGTCATGTTCCTACTTTTTGGTAGGTAAGCACAATCAAAAAAAGTCACTTATTTGCGTCATTATTTATGAGAAACTGCATTGCCCCTTCTTTTGGACCTTTCGTGATGTATTTAACCCTCATAGTGAGTAAAAGGCTATCGTACAAGGTCAATGTGTTTGTAACTATAAAAGATATTAAGCGTAATGTTACCAATATGTTACGAGCGGAACAGGACACAAGTGAAAATCACAGTCAATCGGTAGGGTGGTCTGTTCAAATGGCTACAATAGCTACGATGACAGCTTGAGATTAAAAGTCAAGAGACGGTTCGACTTATGCTAAATTTGCTTCCAGAAAAAGTAAGCCGAAATTTGAGACCAAGCAGGATTTCTCGTTAAATTAATAGGAAACCAGTATTTATTTATGAATATAATGTTTTCTGGATTTATTTTTACTATAAACATAAATAAATGTCTTTCGCATAGTACTTCTTGGATTTTAAAAATCCGAATAGCTTATTATAATTTTTAGTAAGACGTGTTTTCGCGGATAAAACCATACATATAACCTTTCCCAGGTACCAATCCGCAAGTGCACCCATTTACGTCTGCCTCTTTTGTAGTTCAGATGTGATGCTGACTGATCGGATAGAGTGATATACAATTATATTTACATATGCAGACGAAGATACCGGATCACACAGCATTCGAGTTTGCTAAATAACATATAATGTATCTTGCCCGCCTAGCATCATTAAAGATTGTATGACAAATAACTCAATATTCACATTATTATACTTAAAGTAAAACATTACACCAAGAAAATTTAAACCAAGACGATCACAAAAGTCGAGATGCAGTAAATGCATGACGCATTAACATTTCGGTCGGATCCGATTGAGTTGTCTGGTCAGCAGCACTTGAAAACTTATACCTGGGATGAAAGGTAGCATCTGTTTTATTCCAGACTATAGTCTATCTCGGTACCAAATTTCATCCAGATCCGATTAGTCATTTTTGTGTGATCGAAACATCCATACCTTCGCATTTATAATATTAAGTAGGAATGATACATTACTATTAGAATTCTATTTGATAAAATTTATTGTGATTTTCATTTAACAGTGACCCCGCTAACATACAGTTCATAGCTTCCAACCTAGCAAGACATAAGGTACAGAAACCTCTTGAACATAAAATTCTTACATCACCAGAACTGAGAGCAGTTTTCTATTGCACTCATTGGTTCCTCAAAAAAATTAACGGTGAAGGTGGAATATCTTTTGCTAACTATCATTTTCTTTTTAGATGTCTTCAAGCAAAGTGTCACTATTTAGACGGAGGTTGTCTTTCTTCACCAAGATGGTCAAGCTTGTTGGTCGCCGAAATCTTCTATCCAGACACAATTCTTACTGGTAGTGATACAACCAATCCACAAAGAAGTCCAGTTGCTGCTTCTCAACCTCCGTCGGTACAAGATTTTCAGGTAAGTAGCCAACTCATGACGACCTCGGTCTTTTCTTCGTTCGAAGTGGTAACCACCTCACATATTCCGAATGTGCTATGATGTATCCATGTAGATATGATTTCCTCACAGGGCATGCCTTTTTAACAGCTACCTAAAGCGAATAGGAAAAAGAGAATACGGAAACCGCGTTTGTTGCAATGACGGGGAGGATATTCTATCATCTACTCTAGTGTGTGAGATGGTTGGAGAGACAGATAAAGCTGGAAATAATGCTTGGCATTTGTACCAGGTATATAATCGTGGGCAAACAAATTGACAATCAGATGTGAGGTGAATGATGCTGATCAAGGTGTAGGATGATCAAAGCACGTCAAGAAATGAACAATAGCTCATACACATACATATACGCACGAGTTTATGGACGACGGTATAAAATCTGGGAGCAACGCTACCCACCCTGACGAAATGATGCAAGCATTACCATGGTGGGGTGGACTGATGAGTTTTACTGCGGCATTTCTGGCCAATCTCACACTTCGGGTAGGGAAGGCGGAAAAAACGATATTGTCGAGCTTTTCTGCCTGAGTCTGGCTATAGGATAGAGTCTTTTTCCTTCAAAAAAAAAAAACGTGCAATGCCTTTCCGTTATGACTAAAGCTGTGGAGTGTACGAAAAATAGCGTGCCTGGAACTTTTTGATATGTTATCAAGTGCCAGCTCAAATGCACTTTTTTAGTAACGATAAACAGACTGATTGATGTATTGGTTGGCACAACAATGAGTATATTTCTAAAACACTACAAGAGATGGATTTTAAGTAGACTCAACCTGACTTTAAGATACTGGTACTAAATTCTTGCAAAAGCCATTGGTGTATGGTTTCTTCTCCAAAGATAGAGACTTGTCGGTATTTTTTTATATACTCCAATTATCACGAAGGCCTAAGACCTAAACACCCATCGGGTACCGTGGTGCTATGGGGGAAACAGGGAAAAGGGGGGACGCCACATAGACTCCGGCGAGCAAACACGTGTACATGCACACATTCTGGTGCCGCCTACGAGATCCGCCGGGTGCTACCTCTGCGTTCGCAGTCAGAGACCGTCTAGCCTCTACCACCTACGGACAGTCACAATATCCATAGCCAAAAGAAAAATTTCTCTGGGGATGGGATTCGAACCCGCACAGCGCACGGCGACGTATCAGGAGACCGAAGAGACTACCAATGCGGCCACCGCTGCTGCCTCTGAACAGCCGATGTAAGAAAATAGTTTTGGACATATTATTGCTACCTTTTGAAATACATCATCTTGCACCAAAACCCATCTCAATAACTCAAGCACTTTATACAAGTTTATATGAACGTTTTTCATACGCTATAATAACGTCAAACTTTTCTAACAGTACCCTGTAATATTCCATAAGATTTGCGTTTGCTAAATTTCGTCATGATGGGTGGGCACAACTTTTTGTTTAATCATTTAATCATCTATGTTATCTAACTCCTCAATACTAAATCAACCCTGTTTTCCATGGTGTTCCACAAGGTTCTGTCCTCAGCCCTATGTAATTCTTATCATACTTAAGTAAATGACTTGCCCAGTTGCCTTTCCCACAATATCAATAAGAAGCAGTTCTATACTCCGATCAAACACTTGTTTCGACTCACAAATTCATTACCAACTTGGATAATGTGTCTTCTGCTTGTAAGTCGGACGTTTTTGAATGGTTTGCAACCAACAAGATTAGAGTAAATTCAAACAGAACCCTATTCATGACCATTACTCTGCGGAAACATGATGTTGCTAATAACCATGTGGAGACAGTTAAACTTGGATGAACTCGGATGAACACATTCATTATGTTAGCAAATCGCTAACAAAAATTGTTTATTTGATTCGTAATCGTCAAGTTTTTATCCTGTTACCACCCATATTTTCATAGTAAATATGACATACATATGCTATGCTAGCATGAGGTCAATTACCACATATGAACAGTTTTTGCTTTGCAGAGGAGGTGTGTTAGCCACATAGAAAACCTGAAATAGAGCGATCCCTGAAGAGAATACTTCACGCGTATGCAACCCACCAAGAAATCAATTCATTCAATACTCGAAATAAGTCAAACTACCACATAAAACATCACAGAATCACTAAATATGGTAATTGCGTTAACACTTTTGGCTTAAAACTTTTTAATACCTACCAGACAGAAGCTCTACTTATTGACGCTTTTAGTGTGTTTATAAAGAGTTTTCTTTTGCCGAGAGCTTTCCATGACATCCACGAAAATACATGTTACGACTTCTTGGTTTTGACATCGCTTCCATATTTTTTGTCTAAGCTGTTGCCTTTGTTTATTTATAATGTATTGTTTCTTATTTCTTATTATACTTATGTATATATATATATATATTTATATTTCACATCACACCATGTACCTTAACAACAATAAACTATCATAACATATCGTTGATGTCAATATTCCAATTGTTTCTGTTTCTGCCACAGAACTACCAACAGTACCTTCAGAAGCGAGCGGGTCTCCCTCCACACTCGATGGACCAAACGACGACGAAAAAGCCTCCCCAATGTGACGGCGTGGATGCATTGGGCTGCTTCCAAGTCAGGCTTTACTACGATTGGTTCCTGATTCCAGGATCTTGCAAATGCTGGAGGCCGGATTACTTTAATAAGTATGTCAGGAGGAAGAATGGAAACCCCGATTTGTAAAAATAATGTTTTGGATGTCTTAAGAAATTTGGGTGTTTGAAAGGGGGTCACTTGTTTTTTATGGCGGTTGCTTGGAGTTGCCAAAGGTTAACGAAACCTGTAATCTAAAGTTCACGAAGTATAGTTTAGGGACAATCATCCTTATATATTTGCAAGAAATATTGATGTTAATGAAACACTTTGAATGGCGTGCTGATGATCTATACAAAAAAAAATAATGTATACAAAATCCTAAACTTTGGCATGAATCATGTATCACTTGGCTGAATAGAATGATGTAGAAAATAGCTGTTCCAGAATTCACGTTTGAACGAAAAATGGTGGTCGTGATTTCATGCTTAAGTTTAGTGGAGCGATATATCAAAGCTTGCTTAAATGTGTGACCTCCTTTTAATAGTTTCTTTTAAACTACCCTGTGCTTTTATAAAAAAATTAGTCTGCCATCTGACTGGAATGCTAATATTTAGCAGGATTCTCGAAATAGAAGCACATTCTTTCTATGACCAATGTACCCAATAAAATAATAGTTTAAAGTCTTCGGAAAGGACTTGACTTTTTATGCCATATTCCAAATTTAGTATTGAGATAGAGCTTCTTAGTGGCATTCTAGAAAGTGTGATTTTCTTTTGACTCTCACCTGATACTTTGGTCATAAAAAGAAGTCTGTCACTCATATAACTACAGGTTAAGGTTTGCTGTAGTTTTTTGTACCTTCAGATGAATCAACGACTGTCTTACTCGTACTTTTTGAGATTGTATAGACTGCCTTAGAAAATGTAACTTCGTTATATTATATTACATTGCACCTATGCAGGGTGATCTAGAAGATTGTAGCAGTATTTCTGGAGTGAAAAGTAGGACAAAAAATTATATGAAACTTTCTTATAAATATGCGTTTGTAAATGCTGTCTCATCAAAGGCAAGGTGTTGAGGTCTTAACTGAAAACCAAAAAAAGATATTTTGGGAGTAGTACTTGAGTGTATACCAGTAGCGTGGAAATTGGGAGATTTTGACCCCTACTGAAGAGAACATAATTATTTTCCACGCCACTAAGATAATCTATTTACTTTTACATGAAGCACATCTTTCGAGAAGCTTTCGTCAGACTACTCTTTCTGAGAAAGTATACTTTAAAAATGCGCTATAGTCAGTGGAGTTGAAAATTGTATGCAATCTATTAGAAGAGTATGTATTTCTGTGTCAACAAATTGTGGAAACATTATCCATGTTTGTTGGATATTTTTTTATTTTTGTATGTACGTGTCTCCTTAGTATCACGCCTTTCTGAATCACCCTGTATAAATGAATATCTAAAAACAATGAGTAATTAGAATTTTCATTTGTATTTAGTGATAACATAGGCCAACCTCTGCATCGTACTGTAAGAAGTATCACATTTTAGTTTAAAACTTCGGAAACACGGACCCTGTTAATTTTTCTAGGGATATTTTTTTATAATTGTGATGATAAGGTAGACTATCAGTTATTATTTAGGGTAATTTTAATGTATTTATATTTTTATTATTGATCAATAAAGAACAAATAACGTTAATCTATTTCGATACGTCTGCCTTTAATGTCGCTCATCCCTTTCTTTCAATAGTCTGGATGAGGCTATGTAAGCAAGTACCCCCTACTAGTGACTCGCAAGTCTATCTTATTCTCACCTCCGGCAGCTGGAAACAGTGATGTGCGCATGGTATACGTCGGCGTCAAACGGTGAAATCCGCCATTCCCTGAAATGCCTAGTCAGTCCCCGTATTGCCGGGAAACACCGTAAATTTGGTTTTACAACATTTGACTAAGCATTTCAGTCATTCCCTGTAACGACTGAACAATTTCAGTAAAAACACGGTAACAATCACATAAACCTCGTTACTGTATTCGCCTATTTTGGTCAAACGCTGTAATCAATACAGTGTTGCTCCAATGAAGTACATAATAGGTATAACAATAATATTAAAAGAAAAATAATCGAGCATGAATTAATCTAAAAGGAAAAAATAATAGCTTAAAACGTTTTCTTTATTATTACATTATTGTTTTTTTAATCAAGTATTCAGTATATATACGAAATGCTGCTGTTAAGCAAGCCTATGTACGTTATAATTTAGGTTAAAAAAAATAACTTATCCCCCTTAACTCATTTTATTCCATGGTTTCTTCTTATTCACAGTATCATAATGTTTACTTAGTTTCTTGTAAAACAATTCTGAATGCTACAACATTTTTACAAACACAGAAAAGTCGTTGTGTATACTCAAGCAAATGAACACAAAACTGATTCAATGAATGACTGAATCAAGCAAATGCCGTAACGAAGTTAATGTGGTGTTTACGGTGTCTGACTGAAATTGTTCAGTCATTACAGGGAATAACTGGAATGCTTAGTCAGACGTTGCAATAATCAAACTGTTGCTGTGTTTGCCGGAAATACCGGGGCTGAATAGACATTTCAGGGAATGACGGATTTCAGCGTTTGAGGCGTATACAATGGTGAATGGTGAATATATACATCTCGATATTCACGTATACAATGTTGATAATGTATACAATGGCAAATCATAGTTCAACTACTTACGTATAGTACTGGCGAAAGTCTCTTTCCCTATTAGATTTCCACGCGTACCAGGAAGAGAGAGAGGCAGACAAGGCGGGCACCACTTGTGTGGAAAGAGTGCGCCACGCTTCACGTTGCCTGGCACAACAGTGATGAAGGCCACAGAATACAACTGTATCTTGCTGCAACGCCTTGTTTTCTACGCTCAAATACACATTTCTGTCGATTCTGTTTTTGATCAATTCCAGGTAGATCCTACTGATTCTCCGATTTTAACTGAAAGCTCAGGATAGATAAAAATTCTGCAACATTGCATTACTGGTTTGACTGTGGAAGCAGTTTATAAATAATGAAAGAATATATAATCTTTGTTTATATACGTATACAAAGATACAGTTTTAAATAAATTAAGAACAACAAATGAACCCTAGTTCATCGATTTCTTTGTTCTTGGAGCTTCCAACCATATTTTCTTTTAAGTTGTCGGAACACTGTTTACCAACTTTCTGACGTTTGCGAATAAACCTAACCTCACTTACGCTATTCTATACATTGTCTTCATCATTGTATACATTGTATTCATTATATACGCAATGTATACATTGTATTCATGTATACGCATTGTATACATCCAGACGTAGACATTAATGTATACGCGTAAACGCCCGTCACCGGCTTGAAAATGAATATGGATTGTGCCCTTACCTTACATCGAACTACCCAACTTCTTACAATATACCTAAGCTGTGGTACCCGTAGAAGGATCTTGAAATAACTCTTACCTTACGTTCAAGTACATCATTTTTTACAAGATGAGGCTATGTAGGGAAACATCACTTACCAATGGTTCGTAAATCCATCTTATTCCCAATTCCGTCACCCGAAGGAGAATCTTGCAATATGCAATATGCATTATTACGTTATATTCAAGTCCGCCGCATCTTATAATATAAGGGTGTGTAAGGAAGCACCACCTATGCAATTTCCTTCGTTTGATTCAAGCACGCATTACGTCATTTCTTACAAGATAAGGCTGTGTAAGGATGCACTACTTACCAATGGTACGCAGGTCTTTCTTATTCCCACCTCCGTCACCTGAAGAAGGATCTTGCAATATGCCCTTACTCTACCAATTCAAGAATTCCACTTCTTACAAGATAAGGGTATGTAACGAAGCACCACCTACCAATGGTGGGCAAGTCTATCTTATTCCCTGAAAAAGGAACTTGCAATATGACCTTATCTTACATTGAAGTACGCCACTTCTTCGTGACAAGGATATGTAGGCAAGCAGAACGGAAGCTAAAGGGAGTTGCGTACCTCATGAAGGGGAGATTTTGCCAGCGTTATAGAACAATCAACTATATATGTGTAATTGTCCGTGTAGACAAATGAATGTATTGTTTGTCTGACCGATATTAATAATCGCAGTTTGCTCCCTCGTTATGATTAATCAACTCTTGGCGTAGATGGAAAGAGGGAATTTTCTGATAATCACCAGAATGTAATGGATTATATATAGATATATAAAATATAACTATAACTTTTCATCAAAAAAATTTACCTTTTTTAGATGAACGTCATGTTGCTACTTGTAGAGCAAAATGTCTTAATTGACTCTAATAACTAAAGACCTATAATATTCATCCATGCATCCAAAATATTTAGAGAATTGCCGCTTGCTTATCGTCATGTCGTGCTAGTTTAATCCAGAACCAGCAGTGTATAATTTCAAATGATTTTTTTTACTGGCGTAGGTATTATTTTGTTTGTCACCTTTTTGTATAGGGTGACCGCCCTAATAATGGTAATTTGTTGGGTTAGTAGTGAAAAGATGTATTTAGGATCGAGTCAGTGCTTAATGTGAATATACAGTGCTTTTCTTTAATCAAAGGGGAGGGACCCTTTGATTTTTTGACTGGATCAATTAAAAAAAATAAAACATGAGGTAATATAATTGATGCGCGGATACCATATTTTAGAATAAAATTGACAGTTGAAAATGACAAGATGGGCGCTGGGTGCCATCTAGGAAAAAAATTATACGATAACGGGGGTCTTGTGGAACATCATTTTGAAGCTCCTGACGAGTACTTTATAACCCTAGAATATAAAGTCAATACCGTTACCTACTACCAAATGGTGGACCATTTAATAATTACCTGAATACATTGACATTTAACTTGATAATTCGAATAAATACGTTGAGTTTAGTTTAGAAGATGCTGGAAATGGTTGCCTTGAACTTGTTGACACAATAACAGCCGGTCTGTAATTTCGCGTCGAACATTTTCAAACATAGTAACATCGATATTTCTACAAATATTTGTTATTCTCAGCCGTATATCCAATATTGAAGCAGGCTCAGTTTCGTATACCATTTGCTTCAAATACCCCCATAAAAAAGTCTAAAGATGTCAAATCTGGCGAGCGAGCTGGCCATTCCACAGGACCTCGATGGCCAATCCAACGACCGGGGAAATTGTTATCTAAATAATTTCTAACTTGTCTGGAGTATTGTGGAGCACCATCTTGCTGGAATACAGTATCAGTATCGAATCCATTAGGATTCATTCGACGATTTCGGTGATTAGAGGGCCAATAGTATTTTCCAGCATATGTAAATACAATTCTCCGGTTAAAGTTTGTTCAATGAATAGAGGCCCCACAATATGACTTCCCAATATCCCAGCCCAAACGTTAATTTTTTGTGGATATTGAGTATGAAACGTGAGGATTGGTGTCACTCCGATAACGACAATTTTGTCTATGCTCATTACCGTTGAGAAATATGTACACTCATCACTAAAACAAATATTTTGGATTAGGTAGGATGCCGTGCAATGGGGGAAACGATCATTAAAAATCCTTTCAGTCTCGTGAAAGTTACTCGTCGCACCATAAATAAAAATTGCTTCGATTTTTTCTTCCAATAGACGACAACTGACCATTTTAAAGATAGTTCAAACAGTATCTAGCACTAAAACCGAAAATAAAAATATTTTAACTGTACAATGATATTTGCTTTCGTACTCATATTCTTGTCACTGTCAACAAAAAATAACAAAACAATTTTTTATCGGTGTTGCTGTGGATACTGCAGAGAATTACAATTAGGTATTTGTAGTGATATATGTGTTAGTAGGTTTGTGTTCAAATAGTTATTAAATGTACTACCATATTGTAATGGGTAAACGTACTGTTATAAAGTACTCGTCAGGAGCTTCAAAATGATGTGCCACAAAACCCCCGTTTTCTTATAATCTTTTTTTCAAGATGGCGCCCAGCGGCCATCTAGACATTTTCATTTTCAATCTTACTCTAAAATATGAAATCCACGGCATCAATTTCGTTACCTAAAGTTTTAATTTTTGAATCAATCCGTTCAAAAAATCAAAGGGGAGGGGGCATTAAAGAAAAGCACTGTATGTGTTTATACATAGTTGTGCAACGTACTTAGCTCATCCGATTACATAACAACATAATAATAGTAAGTAACTTGGTAACTTAATCAACAACAAGAGAAGAACAAAAGAGATTTCCTAGAGTCGTAGTCTCAGAAATTTGACATATCAACAATGCAGTCGAAATCAGTGTCTAAACTTTAGCCTATATAGTTTTAATTATCACATATAGAATATAATGTCGAACTCAATATGCTGGTACGGGAAGGATTCCAGTAAAAGGTAAGAGTTCTTCTCAAGTTTAACTGGGCTATATACAAACCTAACCTCTGGAAAAGACCAGATGTATTCAATTTATTACACAAAAGTTTAGGAGCAGGAGTATTAGGCTAACATTGGAACGACTTGGTTGTAAAGATTATAGCCGCAAATCACAAAAACTGGTTGACACCCATGTTTAATATTTTAGAATTTAACATTAATAGTTAAAAATAGTTGTGTTTTAGTAACTTTTCCATGCACGCCATTGGAGAACGCATCGTCTTCTGAGTGACGACGTGGAGCTCCGAGTTCTGATGACCACAATTGAATTGGTCCATTACCTCCAATTTAGTCCAACGATAATTCCGACGAAACGCCAAGATCCATCCAGTCCCGGCAACGTGTCTTCAGAGCCAGTACAGACTGACAACTAAGCCGAAGAGCTTAATACAGAGGCGTACTGGCTATGATTGGTTTTCATTATTTAAGATTTACTGATTTTACACGAACCTTGATCTTTAGTAGAAAGCTATAAATAGGTGCCAAATATGTAGTCGATCCTTCACGGTACGACATCCGCTTATGACAGTGCCAAGGGAGCTATCAAATTTCTTTCTTAACACATTGGTCGCCCTGTTAGTTACTGATGACTAACAGTGAACTATTGCAATGGTGCTGTGCCAGTCTTCAGGGCTTACACTAAATGCCTACTTCAAACTTGATACTTAGCGCTGTCAGGTATGGGTTTTGCGTTAAACTATACTTATTAGTTTTTCCTGGATTGCATCGAAATAAATAAAATATTTATCTATCAGATTCTTAGGCTGGTATTCATTGTATTGAGGAAGTGGCCCTTCCTTATTGCTTTACGTTGGCGTTAACTTAACGTTTATTTCACTACTTTCCTTAAGGAACGTAAGTCCTACCCTACCCACTTTGGTTATAAGGTCATGTACCAAATCAGACCAAGCACCTAATAGATAAGGCCATGCGTCGATTTGACAGAAACTATTGACATTGGACATTGATTTCTGATTTCTGCGGTTAGGAGTCATAAATTCGCGCCAGATGGCGCAGTAGGACAGCGTCGCTTTTGTAGATGTGTCTTATAAAATTTATTCTTTAAATGTGTCTCCCTTTTTGCATGTTGTCGGCGTTTTTTTGCGGAATCTCTTGTCAATTCAAACAGGTAAGCCTACAAGGCATATGCATGTAGCTATTTGTTGTTGCCCGGTTTTGAATATTTTCAATTTTGTAAATTGTATATTTAAGGTATGATGTGTGTAATAAGGCCAGTGTTAAATGGTTTCCACACGAACAAATGGACCGTTTCATTTGCGATAAGGATGAAATACGTGACACGCGTTTGTGTGTAATATGCTTAAGATATGTCAATGGGGAATGTGTAGGTTTGTGTATAGGCAATAAGGTATCATTTGTTTGTCGTCAATGCGAAGGCAGAAACAAGTTGATTTTTTTGCTTGAAATCTATATGGATTTAAGAATTATTTATTGTTGTTGATTAGAAGTATAACTTCGTTTATTCGGCAGTCTTGTTTTATATTTCGAGCATGCCTTCATCAAAAATCAGATCATGGACTTATTTGGATCCCTGGGTTCCTAAGGCCCACGGTAGTATTTCAAAAAATATATATTTTTTATATATGAAAAGAAAAGTTCTCGGAGCTCCTCGATACAGCTTATTCACTGAATATACCTAGAATAATGCCTTCAAAATTTCATGATCCTATCGCAAATATTTATGAAGTTACAGGTAACCAAACGTTAAGGTGGCCTTATTTGGTACAGGTATCTTAATGTCTAGATGAAGCACATTTCTTATCAGGCATCAGATTGATAAAATTGTTAGTCAAAGGAAACTGTTCGTGTGCAAATAGTACGAGTACATTCCGCGTTTGCTCGCTGTGAGCGCTGTGCGCGTCACCAAAAGCGTCTATCCATGGAGGAAGGACTCAACGACACTACACGCTTAATGACCATGCTGCAAGCTGCAAGTCAGTTTCCCCAATACCGAGAGAGTCTGAGAAGATGTGTGGTTGAGCAGCAGAGTAGTAAGGTCACATCTGGATGATTGTGTGTTTTCAAAACTTTGAGAAGCATTACGGGAACTCAGCACCGAATGACTGGACATACAAATTAATGTGAAATAATAATAATAATAATAATAATAATATGTCTTTATTTTTTAGATAAATTGTAACAAACAAAAAAAAACTCATTTGATGAGGGAGGCGGCATTCAACATAGTTGTTCTTCCATGCAACCCCCGTAAATAATACAATACTAACAATTAGATGATAATGAGCGAATAATGATGGGTGTAATTAATACAACAAAAATAAAACTAACTATTGTGCTCTTTTCACATGGGATTTGACTGAAATGTAATAACTTTTTTTCGTTTCATGAATATTCCTGTACATACCAAACTCTCTCACTTGTTAATTTGCATACCTATGTAATTTCCATGTTGAATAAGTAAAAGACGATGCGCGACTAACTTTTAGCTTTGCATACATCTCAAGTAAGTGCATTTGACACAAGAAGTCAATGGAATTACCATCAACACAGCTTATCAGCACAAAAATCCTCACTATGCACTGCCGTTTCCTTCCAGCTGGATATAACTTACAGTTTAGACTTGCAATAATGCCAGCTCTGAAGCAGATGTTACATCAAATCAGAGCCAAACATTGATAGCTGAAGCATCATGACGTTTAGGCAACATGTTCAGCTACATAAAGTGTAAAACAGCTAGTGCTAAGTTGACATCTTGTAGAAAAGCACACATAATATCACAAAAAAAATATATGATGTCAAAAATACCGACGTAATGTCACTTTTCAAGATACGTAATACCCCTGCGGAAAAACCGCTTTTAATATTTCACAACTCCCCAGTTCAAATGACAGAGCAAATGAGACGTCCTTATAATAATGAGGGATCAAATAAGAACTATTTAAGGCTGCTCTTATTGCCTTAAGAACAACATTTTTGAAGCAGTCAGATAACCTTGAAACAGATTTTGATGTAAATTGGCAAATTCTTAAGAAACACGCAAATTGAGAAAGGAAGTGATTCGTATCGCGCGAAAATGTTAATCAACATTGTTCAAAAATGAAGTCAGAAGGAGATAGTCGTATGTCAAGCGCCACACAAATCGCTTACCTTCTGCTCAATGTGGATGCATGTTTACATGTCCAATTTACATGCAGATAAGACTGGAAGTAAACAAGTACCAGGATTACATCTTAGCCTCAAATAAACATAGAAAAGACACCTGTGTCTTTCTTTATCTCACCCTCGCCCTTGTGGTGACTCTGCCTGGCGAGAAAGAGTGGCAGAACTCACCTTTCTCGCTCATCTTTGGAGAGCTTTGAGCGGCGTTGCCAAATTTTTCGGATGTTTAGCTGAACTCCAGCGATAATTCATTTCTGTCCAGGCATTTCAGTCAGGGCGGGCGTATTCCTGTCATAGAATCTTTGGCACTGCCCTTAAGCTTTTTCTGATCCTGTGGTTCCAACTGTGCGACAATTTCCGGAGAGGACTTTCTAAAAATTTACCGCGATGACCAACTCCTGTAGCTTCAGTGCTCATTTTTGTATATAATTGTATGATATATATTCAGGACACGATAGTTGTTGCGAGTATTCAGATAGCTTGTTTATACCACAATATTGTAATTTCAATATTTACCACAAGTAAAACCTTAGGCTGTTGCAACAATTATTTGAATTATGATCTAGATAAATTACATAATTATTTACCCGGGAAAAGCTCGATCAATCCTAATGAAGCTGTCATACTGAATAGTTTTCTAATCGAAAAGCACGTCAAAACGTCGACATAGTCGACGTGGTGTCTTTTTTTACTTCCCACGTCTTCTGGAGGGGAAAGTATTGAAATCACGAAAATTTTCAATAATGAGATATGTTTTTTGGATGTCGCTCGCAGATCACGAAAAGCCATCTGACTCATTTCCATCGGTATGTCTGTCAGACTGTTTCTTGACGTTTCGGAAGGTCCTGATCGTTTAAAAGAAAATAAACTGAAAAAACTTGGGAGTTTCAGACTTTATCTCAATTTTTTGATGTTAAACCATAAATAAGCTCACAACATTGGTAGTTCTACGCATCGCTTAGAAATATTTTACACATCAAGAAATAGAAATATATCAACGCGTACCTGCCGCCGCAGCTGTTGCTGGCGTCATGCCGCCGGCTTTGTTGACTCTCTCCACAGCATAGTGTTTCCTATGCTCTGACCGCGTTGCCGCGGTTTCGCGTCTGATCAAGTTAATTATCGAGGAGAGGCGACGTCTCCAGATGCGCTACGGCAGTATCTGTCTTAAGTTTACAGATAGTGCTTCAGATTTAGCGAACTGGCAACACTGCCTGGAAGCTTTTGCAAGATCTGACTCCATAGCAAGCGCATTTCCCTCCGCTCCACCTAGCGCCTTTCACATATTTTTTTAGTGTCTGTCTTATGTTTACCCGAATTTCCTCAGATTTAGCGAAGAAGCTTTTGCGCTGGCAACGCTGGTTGAAAGCTTTTGCATGATCCGGCTCCAGAGCAAGCGCATTCTTCTCTGCTCCACGTGGTGACCGGAGCCGCTCATGAGGAGGTGCGCGAATTGCGCTGTTGCCAAGTCTGACCATGCACTTGACTCCTGTATGTCCTATATCACCGGTAAACCGCGAATTCAATCCTTAGTATAGGAGCTTCATATTGAAACGTGCAGCTTAAAGATAACAGTTATACTATGACATATACACATTATCTTTCCGTTACGAGTCCTCGAGGGTAGCAAAATTTTCCTAGAGGACTAGAATCTGGTCATGTTCGACACGTCTTAGAATAAGAGCAGAATAACGATCCTGATCACTACTTGCCTTGCCTTGTCTAACCGTGATCCAACAAGGTGGTGAGGTGAATGATAAATGTTGAACGTCACTGCTTGATTAGCGACAAGCAGTATTGTTTCTGACTTCATCATTCAACTGGGGACCTACCAAACAGTTGTTGAATAATCTCATGCAGTTATGTGGCTCACGTCACAGACCTTTTTTATGTCGAAGCTGTCGCATAGGCATAAGGTTAAATACCGGGGCACCGTGGTTGCCAAAAGAAACTTGAAGAAACTTTTTTTATTCAATTTTTGCACTGTCGAAGGTTAGTGCTGGTAGAACTGAAAAAAGGCTTCTCATTCAGATTGTTCCATAATCTCGATACCCTGCAAGCAAAGGAGCAGTTTTGGATGTACGAAGCTTGACAATGTTTAATATATGGTGCCGAAATCAGGCGGGTCTGCCAGGCAAAATCATCGCGCGGCGGCATCATGAGGGAGAGCTCTGAGGAGCACAGCCCATTAACATAGCGGTAGAAGAGAGCAAGATCTGTCAGTGCGAAAGTGTCATGAGTCTGTCCATTACAGAAGAGTCTTTGAACAGCCAGACTGCTCTCCCTTGAACAGCATCTAGCATCGATAATGTAGGGGCGGTAATGCTCCAAACATGTGAGCAGCACTCCAGGCTATGTCTTATCCGGGCCTTGTACAGAGTGAGGCAACCCTCAACCCTAAACAGATATCCTAGCTCTTTTTCAGCGGCTGCCGGATTAACAAGATGTGTTCGTGACAGATTCTCGGTGTTCGAGACTCCGACTAGCCGAAATGAACGGCTGCTTGATGGAATTTGGCCATCCATCAAAAGCAGGTGAGCGCTAGTGCACTTTTGAATGACCCCACACAGCGTCAGCTTCATGTCATAAAATCTGAAAGTCTTAAATTCGCAAGAACCAGGTAGAACTACCTACACATCATAACTATATAGGTCAAGTGTCGCGAGCATGACTGGCAGCCACTAGAAGACGCACTGCGTGCAGGAATTCTAACAGTACTACATAACACTGACAGTACTCAAAACATCTACTTAATATCACAAAATTTGAATGTCACAAATCTTAAATCATCAACTTCATGTCACATAATCTGGAAGTTGCTAATTGGCAAGAATCAGTTAGTAGCCAAAGCATCAACTTCATGTCGCAAAAGCTGAAAGTCGCAAATTCGGAAGGATCAAGTAGTACCCAAAGCATCAACTTCATGCCCGTCTTCCTGTCACAGAACCTAAAAGTCACAAATTCGAAAAAATCACTTCATGTTACAGAATCTGAAAGCCGCAAATTCGCAAGAATCAGGTAGTACCTGTAGTATATCAACCAAATGTTACAAAATTTGAAAGTCGAAAATCTGAGCAAATTCGCAAGAATCAGGTTGCACCCGAACCATTAACTTCATATAACAAAATTTGAAAAAATTTAATTTGCTGGAATCAGGTAGTACCACCTAGACTATAGCAATATACGTCAAGCACCTGATCGCAAACCTGACTGGCGACCGCCAAAAGACGCACTTGTAGAGTTGCAAGAATTCCGGCAGTACTACAGGACATTGGCAGTACAAGCATTGCAGGAAAAAGGATCACCGCTTCGAATGTCTACTGTCGGTTAGAAGTACTCGGAATAGTACTTATTGTCGGTAGTTCCCACCATTGCACGGTCGGCTACGCACCATGTATCTAGAAATAAATCAGAGATATAGAGAATTTTTTCAATTAGAGAAGAAACTAGTTTTAATGCATTTACAGAGGCGTATAGAATATTGTGCCTCTTAAAAGATCCCCAGGACAGATAAGAATAAGAGGAGATAAGATGTATTCCAATTAATTAGTCGATTCGGTAATTGAAGAGATTGTTTGATGCTATTGAATTGGGTGAACGCTTATTTAGACTCTATCCTGTTATATCAATACGGTTTGTAGATTAAATGTCCCATGTATGTACGTGTCATTAAAGCAAGAATTGTAGTATTCCTATAAGAAAAGTCCTACACCGCTTGTAAATATCTTAAGAAACCAATAATTGTACCATATATTGTGATATGGGTACTCACTTGACATGTTGGATAGCGATTTGGAAACAGAGCTCTTTCATCAGTATCTGTTATAAGGAGCCTCACAACCTTCTTACAAAACATTCTTTCTGCGTAAAGGCCTGTTCCCACACTCAAGTAATTTGCGCGATTGGCAAGCAAGTAAATCGTTAGGTAACACTGCGCCAGCCAAAAAGTTGGGCTTGTGTAAAATCTGACCGGCATGATAACTTGCGCCACGTTGGCGCAAATACATACACACGCTTCGGCTTGACTCATGCCGCGCGCCTGCGCAGTAACTTTCAATAGCCAGCCCTGTAGAAACGCTGGAATTATATTACTGCGAGCCGGTTTGGAAACATATCTAGAACGGCTGAGAACTTCGTATGTCCTTCCTATTACCAAAAATCTCGTACTTGAGGATAGTAGTTCATGTGATGTAAAAAAGAGTTTTATAATGTACCATTCGTATTTATTAATGCTTAAGGTCATAAAATAAATCCTGGTTAAGTTGTCTATTCTCTATGGAGATACTTCCAAAAATCATCTGGTTGAATTGTTAATCCTTTAACATGCTGAGATTTCCATCTTTCAAGATCCTAAACGTTTTTGGAGTTCCATGCATACAAAAAATCGAACTTCTACGATTCCTGGTGAAATGAGGTTGACTGACGTCTCACTGAACGATCCTTACTGTGCTGTCAATGCATTTGCAGATTTTTTAGTAGTGTTTCTGTTGATCCATCTACTCGTAATGATTTTATTAAATGCAGGAATCCTACTAGTCAGGTTAACATATTTTTCAATGACATTCATGAAAATAAGATTACTGCTGCGTCTAAAAAACTCAAGAATAGAGCAACGGCCGGCCCATACAGCATTTCCTCGTTCATAGTCAAAGATTGTATTCATGTCTTTGTTAAGCCATTATTGAAAATATACAATCTGACTATAGAAACCAACACACTCCCTGACATTTGAAAACTTTCTAGAGCGACCCCTATTTTCAAACCAGGGGATAATGCTGATATTAAAAACTATAGAGCTGTGGCAATATTGTCGAATCTCACCAAATTGCTGGAGATAATATTGCATAATAGAATTTACTCCGCAGTTCACAGATCTCTGTCCCCTTTTCAGCATGGTTTTCTTACTAAGAGATCCATAGTAACTAATTTAACAATCTTCACTCAGTTCGCTATTGAATGTGTCGATCGACAAGGTCAACTAGATGTAGTATATACCGATTTTGCTAAAGCGTTCGGTAGGGTGGACCATGGCATACTTTTGAATAAACTTTTTTATTATGGATTCCATTCATCAGCTTTAGCACTCATTCAAAGTTATCTTCATGAAAGGAAGCAATATGTTACTTTTAATGGATTCAAGTCGTACCAGTATATAACTAACTCGGGAGAACCTCAGGGTTCAAGTCTTGGTCCTTTATTGTTTACGTTATTTATTAATATTTGCAGATGATTTAAAATTATTCAGGATTATTGAGTGTGAGACTGATTGTATTGCACTTCAGCGCGATATTGATTCTCTAGTGGCTTGGTGTGACGAGAATAATTTATTTCTTAATGCGTCTAAGTGTAGTGTAGTTAGCTTTTCCAGGAAAACGTCTGCTTGTAAATTTAACTATAAATTGGGGATGCTTACATAAATCGTTATAACTCAATTAAGGATTTGAGTGTAGTTTTTGACCATAAACTTAATTTTTCACTCCACATAGCTCAAAAGCTACTCAAGCTTCGCGTGCGTACGGTTTTATTGTAAGACACTATAGAAGCTTTAGCCGCCCGGAGTCACTGTTGGTTTTGTATTATGCATATATTAGATCGAAATTGGAATATGCATCGTTAATTTGGAACCCAATTTACAACTACTACATTGATTCTCTTGAGCATGTTCAGAGAAAGTTTCTGAAATTTTTATCATTTAAAGTTGACGGCATATGTCCTGAACGTGGTATACCTGAAAGTTTGTTATTGTCTAGGTTTCAAGTTCAGTCTTTAGAACTAAGAAGGGAGTGTGCATCAATCATGTTCTTGCATACACTACTGCACAATCAAATTGATGCTAATGGGATTGTGGCTCAAATAAACTTTAATGTTCCATCTATTCAAACTCGTACTCGTACAGCTAAAACATTTTATTGTGACAGGGCTCGCACAAATTTGTTTTTGAAGGCACCCATATATGTCATGTGTGAAACTTTCAATGCAATATAAAATTGTAGTGACAGTTGAAAAGCATTCTGGGAGTACCTAGAAATTGCTTGGATGATTTATGATATGTTACTCACCTGAGTGAAATATGTTTTTTTTTGCTTCTTTTTCTTGTTCGCTTTTTTTTTCTTGAGATGAAATCACCTGCTTTTTATGTTTTCTGTTCTTGTTATTTTGATTTATCTTAGGATTGTCCTGTAAATGGTTTCCTTAACTGTTGGCCAATAAACTCTATTTATTTATTTATTTATATATAATATACATACTCCAGCTACTGCTAGTAATAAGCCGTCATAGTCCGTCTCTAAAGTTTTGTTCTCACACCTCATGCTGGTACCATAACTGTGCATCTCAAACCGAACCTTAGAACGGTTATACCCATTAAGTTTTATTTATGCAAACCGACATGAACGAATAGACGGTTTTAATGTCTTCAGCCACGAATGCCACAAATTAAAAAAAAAATAAAATCGAAAGCAATTAGTTGTTGCGTTGTAGTGCATTTGAACTATCATATTTTTACCTTACTTTTTCATATAATTATGGATACTTATAGTAAAATGATTGGATCTATGGAAAAATAGTCAATTACCAACATTCATCAACCATCAAAATAGACAAGTCTGAATCTTACTAATGCCAAAGGATCTATTCGTCTCTTCTTCTCAAGACGGCCCAGGAGAGCTTAGGCTCTGTGTCATAGACACTGTAAAGTCAGTGTTTGTCGTCAGTCTGTCGGGTCTGGTAGGCCAGAAGTTAGACAAGGTGACTTTTGGATCATTAAGAACCATAACCAATGCATAAAAGGTCTAATCTCAATGATGTTACTTTCGAAAAATAAAATTCTCATGTGTCTACTATTGAAAACATAAATCATCTTCCTTACGCGTTGTAGTTTTTTTCTAAGATGTTTTTAAAGTCCGCTCCACTTAATGGCCCACCCTGTATAACAAATAACTCAAAGCCCATATAACGAGGAGTGAAAAATGAAAAGTTTTGTGTGCACATACTGCTACTATGAACAGACCTGTATAAAATATTAAGGAGAAAGTGAAACGTTTAAAAAACTGACCATAGCATTATAGCGGAAACGTTTTAAGATCATGGTTTTAAATCTACTATCAAAGAATTATAGATTACTGCTACATTGTATGAGAAACTACTTTGGGAAGAAAGATGTATGCCTCGGATTTCTGATAACGTGTCTGTGCCTAACAGTTCTATTGTGTATAGTGTTATTAAAAATTATTTTCTTCACATAGATACTCTGGCTTAAAATTAGTTAAAATTCTATGGATAAATGTCTAAAAATGTAACTTGACCAACTGATCAAACTTTAGCCATCTCAACGCATATTTATCGGATACATGGTCGAACCTTCTCATGCCAAATACGAAGCGAACGTTTTGAATCGATTGAATTCTGTGGTTAGTGACCTGATCCAAACAGGGAAAGAATAGGATACTACAGGTTTCAAGACAGACACAATCAAGGTTTTGCAAAGTTTTCCAAAGGACGTCCAGCTTTTCATAGTGACAAGCGAGCATGAGGATATCTGTAAAGTCCATTAAAAACACGAAAACCCACCCAGAACTATTGCCATCTCACACTGGTTAATTATTATACAATCTTTGACTTAAATGCTGCATGAGCATTGTTTATCAATCCCAAATACGAGAAACAGTACTTCGACATCTATAGGGAGCTAATCGTTTGTCTCGTGTCTTGTAAGTCACAACAGTTTGAGATTGCAAAGTAAGACATCTGCTCATATGAGATCCAATAGCAGACTATAAGAATAAAGAATTCGTGGTTCATTTGTTAGGTTGAGGAATATCAATTAGATCTTTCCTTCAAGGATACTCAACCAAATTGTGACACAGTTCACAGATGAACTAAAAAGACAATTGTTTAATTTTATATACGCTGATCCCTCTCTTGGTTTTTTTTAATTGTTATTCTCTCTGTGTAGTATTGAGTCTTCCTCCCATTTTACCCTATTCCATGTTTTCCATACGTGTGATACACAAAGAGGATAACTATTACAAAAGGAAGGTAAAGAAAGCAACCCATGTAAAATTAAATATTAACTGTCTAGTTCTTTTAAGCACTGTGACGCAATTTGGTTGATTATACTTGGACAGATCTTATTGATATTCTCCAAGCAAAATAATAGACCATATGTTTTTTATACAGGTTTTTGCATACGATTTCGGTTATTACATACCGATATGTGTTGCTTCACTCCACACCCTTACAGAAATCCTAGCTCTGCCATGCCTCTCAAACAAAACAATGCCACTTATATCCTCTAAGTTGCCTCTCTTCCGCAAGTCTAGTGATACCTCCGCCCACGTGGCAACCAGGCTGCGATAACCGAGCCTCTCTTTCAAGATCCTGTTTAGTTTCAGCCCGCATCGCTATGCGACATCGCAACATCGCGGCAGCCATGTAACGCGATTTTCAACTGTTTCGCACCGGACGACGCGATCCTGTCAAAAAAAAGCTACGAACTTTGAGAGCCGGCCCGAAAAGTGATTTTTTGTGAGAGAAAACGAATCTGCCGGTCTACGTTGATGAGAAAACTATTGACTTTTAGTTGTTATTCGTTATAGCAAGTGTATAGTGGCCGGCTGCAAAAATTTTAACTGTTGCTTGTAACTTGTTGCAAAGCTTCGCGCTAAACAAGGATTATATTTGAGTGATCTGTGGATTATATTGTCAGTTTGTAGTGAATTTTAAGTGCAAAGTACTTGTGAAGAGAGTGTCCTGGAATTCCCGGCAGCTCGACCAGTGCCAAAGAGGTCAAAAAAATCTTTCTAAAGGTAAAAGTTTTGTGTTATTGAATTATATATTTAAGTTTCAAAGTACGGTAGATATACTCGTATACTTGTTGAAGTTCCGCGCTATGAAGCTCTATCAGGCACTATTTTGTTCAATGTAAAAGGCTTTGGTCCCAGGAATTTGTAATTATATAGAGTTTCTGGATTTATTTTGATAAAACGACTCTCCTTGTTTTGTACATTCTTCCTCATTATAAATGCACAACGCCAGGTTGCAAAAGAGGTTTAATTGTTGCATGTTACTTGCGAAGCTTCTTTTGTTATTTAAGTACGTAGACTAACTCCAGGAGATGATTATTTGAGTAATTTTAAGATGAAAAGTTGTTATAAGCATAAGTTTAGAAATGCTTCATTTTCAAGATACAGGGTGTCAAACTTTAAAAAAAATCGATTTTTCCTAAATATCTTAATAAGCTTTCAGTCGATTTTGTTCAAATTTAGCAGTGGTAATAAGGCCAGTAAGAGACTAATTTAGCCCCAATTAGATTGAGATTATCAAGTCCGGAGGGGTCCCGAAAAACAGCATAACCAATATCTTGGACAAAAAATTTGTGCGTCACTTTTTTCAATTTTTCTTTCTTTTTTCGAATTAAGCAGCTAAAAATATACAATTTCTTTGTCTGCCGAATTTTTTTACCTCGCTTCGTTTGCGAGATAAAAAATAAAAAGACCTTTATTGTCCCTGGGACAATAACATAATAAAACATTGAACCCTCAAACTAACATTAGACGAAAGTCGTCTCTTGAATTTTGTCGCACATATTTAAAACTAATTTCGATAAAACAAAATAACATATAATAATCGCATAATGTAATAATTTATAACAGCAAAATTTTAAAAGTAACAAAAAGTAAGAGCGCCATGGAAGGAAAAACATTTGCCACTTAAACAAATCTGGCTTTGAAATAACTTACTTAAAGCAGTGCTTATTATTTATATTATTTGAAGTGTTTTTAAGACTCTAACCAATATCTTTGACAAAAAAATTGGGCGCCACTGACCTTTTACAAATTCTTCTATTTTTTTCGAAGGAGCTAAAGATACAACTATTTTGTCTCCTGAGAGACTGTGCAACGCTACTGGCAAAACATTGCAACAATAAATAATTATGTAAATATTTCATGTTTATTTGTTTTATCCAAAGCAGGTATAATCTGAGCAAAAGAAATTCAAAAGACCACTTTCCTGTAACTTAATTATCAAAAACATGCAATAAAGTGCTTTTTATTTTTTATCTCGCAAACGAAGCGGGATATGAAAAACTGAGGAAACAAAAAAGTTGTATTTTTAGCTGCTATATTCGAGAAAAAATAGAAAAATTGGAAAAAGTCATTGGCGCATAAATTTTTTGTCAAAGATGTTGGTTAGGGTTTCTTCCGGGACGCCACTGGATTTGATGATTTTAATCTAATAAGAGCTAAATTAGCAGGGGCTAGTAAGGGTTACTGCCCTTAATACTACTGCAGAATTTGAACAAAATCGACTAAGAGTTTATTGAGATATTTACTTACGGAAAAACCGATTTTTAAAAAAAGTTTGATTCGCTGTATCTTGAAAACGAAGCATTTCTGGAACTATGGTTATACGAACTTTCCATCTTAGAATTACGTAAATAAACACCTCCTGAGGTTTGTTTACATACTTTATTAAGATACTGTATATTCAGATTGTAGTGAACGTTAGTTGCAAGATACTTATGTGTATAAACAAATTGTACTTGAATCAGAGTCATATTTACCCTAAGACGAGTCAAAATTGTTTGCTTTTCCCGTTCCTTTTACGGGGCTGAATCTCAAAATACGCCACTGGCCAGAATTTCATGAAAAGTTCAGGATAAAAAACGTTTGTTAAAGTCTGGAAATCTTTATGTTTTTGAACCTTTGAATAATGCATTTTTGTTGTAATTAAGATGGAGTCGTCTGCCATCTTCTCAAGGAAATGGTATTCATGTATGTTAGTGTACATCTTACCTCGCTAGACCTGAATCGAAATCTGCACCCTTTCTGGTCGTATCCCATCCCCGCTCTTCAATTGGCATAAGGACATTTGCTCTCAGAAGCACTGCTTAAGTGTACACACTCCCACCTCCCTAAATCTGGCGCTGATTGTAAAGGACCGTTTCTTGTAACTTGTTTGAAAGTTTTGTGCAAGAAACCTGTGGTTTCAGGACCGCACTGCTTGTTTGGAGCAAATTTTGTGTGAGACTTTTGTCATGTTTGCAGCCAGTATGACCTTGCGAGTATTCACCTGATAAGGAAAAAGGGCGAGAAGCTTCTATTTTAGTGCGTTAAGGGCTATATTTTTGGTCTGTAGTTAAGTTCTCCATGCACAACTATCGCCATTTTCCTGAAGAAATGAAAATTATAACTCATTAAGTAGATGATACATTTGTATTGAATGCTACTATGTCAGATAGGCCTTTAAGTTATTCGGATCACATTTAAAATGAGCTTTTTTATATCAAATGAAAAACAAGTCGTTCCGAGCTCTTAAAAACCTTATTTTTCCATGAAAGGAACTTGGCCCTCCTTAACAATATCCATCTAAGATAGTCGCTATGCTTTCGTTCGTCACCCGGATACTATTGACCAAGCCTAGACCATGCTGATGAGTAACCAAAAAGCACGAAAGAGCTATCCATGGTTGGCTGAAGAAAGCAGTACGCTTAGTATATTTTGTTCTGTTGACAGTTAAATGCATAGTGACCTAAAACTGCAAGAACTTTAATTTTTATTACGGGAATGTCTGTTTTAAAAACGTGCGACGTTTATTTTGTAATCTTACTCGTACTTACATTACATTTGTATAAATTATAGTTGAAACAAAACTTGAAAAATGTATGATTTTCAAGAACCATACATATCCCCGATTTGAAGACCAGGTGACTAAATCTACTCCTTGAAAAAATTGTCGATCAATTAAGACTTTATTCCTTAGTAAAGATATAGAATATACAGGGTGTTTTCTAAGTGATTGTCAATAATTCAGGGTGCGATTTTTTGAACCATTTAAGAAGCAAACTTCATAAGTATGCACGTATGTCCTAAACAGCTTAGCTGTTGAGACACAGACTGGTACAGTTTCAAACAGTAAATCACTTATTAATAATTTCTCTTTAAATATTTCAACGAAATTTGGCATAATATATGAACTATCTCCTAAGAGGCATTTTTTAATGTATAACATTTTTTTAATATTCACCAGCGGAAATATCATTGAAATCCCCATTATCTTCTAAGCAAATTTAATCGTTTGGTTTTTTAATCCAGTGCACATTTTTCGCACAAAAAATTATGGCCGTTTCTCTCCATGAACATAATATCATAGCAGTATCACCATGCAGAAAAATAGATTTTATTTTTTTAGGTGAAAAGCGTGCGTCGGCCTAAAAAATACAAGGGATCACATCAAAGCTTTGAAATAATAATGGATGGCATTTGAGTGTTTAGCAGTTTGTATCATTGATAGATACTATTGAAAATGACTTTCTTCTAAAATCACTGGATTATGTAGTAGAAGCATCACGGTGTGAATCACACTGTGCAATTAACCTGTAGGATTAAATAACGTAGTGCCTAGCTTGGTACGATTGTTTATGGTTCTGCTAGTTCGCGAAACGTACATTTACTGGGTCGTTATTTCGAGATAATACACTTTTAATTGGTCCTGTATGATCACTATTTATCTCGCTATTTGCCTTGCTCATATAGTGCTCATCGAGCCATGTGCAGTTAGATACAAAGTGGGATATGTCCCTATCATAATTGAAAGGTTGATTATAAGTAGCAGGTAACATACAGAGTGGGGCACTTGAGCGTATGCGTAGGATAGTGGCTAGACTGTTTTAGTTAGATAAAAATTTAAAATCAAAATTGTTCTCATTTATACAGGGAGTGTCGTTTAGACTAGGCGAAAAACAAAATCGTTACTTTAAGTGGAACATCCTGTATAATATTGTATTTGTTGATTATTATAAGTTTCATTTTAGGCGTATAATCTAAAAACTCCGGCTGTTCCAGTCAAAATAATACAGTTGTGTTACTGTTTCTTTATAGTCGACTAAAAATTAACTATATCTTGATAAAGTAAATTATTACAACGTTTCTATTAAAAATGATAATCTTATAACAGTTTTTAAAAATATCGAATTTTATTTTCATATCAAAACACTTCTCTTGGTCTAATAATTCTATGGTAGGAAATCGTACTCTACTCGCTATCTCGTTGAAAGTATTTTTTTATAAATTCTGTCGACTGTAAATACGAGAGAGCTGAAGGTGACTTGATGCTATTTCCGGTGCTCTCGTGTAGGAGTTTAACGGCCCACAACCCGCAGGGGTGAAATAATTTCACACCCAGTGCTGGGTATTTATCGGGTGGTTGGAGATTTTAATAGAAATCGTCCTTCATTAGTGAGTTTTGTTGTCGGAGCCCTTTTTCTCGCTCTCTTGGGGATTTAGCTGTTGTCATCTAGCTGAGGAGAACTGTTTGCAGTGATACTTCGAAGAGAATTTATGTAGGACTCACGCCTATGAGGAGCAGCCAATCACTTCTGTGAACCCTCATTGTTCGAGGGTTCACTTTCGAATTATACGTTCTGGTTCTACCTTCGGGTTCTACCTTCTCGTATTGAGTTGCATGTGAGAGTTCCTGCCCTCGGTTGCTACCTGAGATAGTCAGGCACATGCCTAGGTGTATTTTTTTTATTTTAGTTTTACTGGAAACCATTTCTTTAATTTTTTGTTATTTCTTGTGTTCGATAAGTGTTTGTGTACCTTGTGAGCTTGTATCTCCTTTAGCGCCAGAGGGAAAATATCGGTTACTTGTTATTTCTTTTTCTAGTGCTTGGTGGAACTAGGTGACGCCCAAACCACAACCATTTGCAACCAAAAACCAAACTACAAAGAACCTCACTCTGAGGTCTCATCACCTACCACTTAACACAGTTAAGCGGGATAGCATTTGTTACGCCTATACTAAACGGAACACCCTCTATAATTAAAAATAGCTTTAGGCTGGGGGAGGACGTAATTTCAGATAAATCTTGTATGAGACCCTTTTTTTTAACTGCAACGGTTTAGCCGCTGTCCTCGGCATACGCTTAAGTGGCGCATGATGTATATGTTACCTGCACTTAATCATTTAAGTTAATCAGGTATCATACTGTTCTTAGCTTAATTCAGTAATTTTTATCATTGCACTTCATTAGTGAGTCCTTTCCCTTTTCCAATTTAGAGTCAATTTCAGAAAAAATGCAATGTCTGAATGTTTTACCTAAATTCGCACTAGTTACTACAATGTTCTCATAGCCCACATACTGTTAGTGCCACTGATGGAGGAATAGCCCAACGACCGTTTGCCGACATTTACCTGAACTACTGCAACCCGAATTTCGTTAGCATTGATTACTAATCTCTGTATATGTAACTGGTAAAACAATATACACATTATATATTTGTATGAGTAGAAACACTAAACATTTATATAAACGTATAAAGGACATTTTTATAGGTTTCTGAAAATTGTGTAATCCGCCGTTTGAGCTTGATTGGTGCACAGCAAATCAAGAATTGATAGTTTCAAACTGGCGCGATTTGACTCATTGAAATCAGGAACGCGTCAGTTACTCATGCAGTGTCTATCAGTACTTACCCTGGTAAGTAGATCTTTGTGAATTTCAATTGTACAACAACTGTGCAAGTAAAAAACACGATCTTTGAATACAAAAGTAATCAATTACTATATAATAATGAAAGTATTGTCACGATTGTGACTTGGGGGTTAACTCTAACGAGAGAAACTGCTCCCAGGGCGGGAATCCTTTAAATGTCAGCCCAAGTATTTTTTATATTCAATAATATTCCCACTTCGGCTGATAAGAATACACCATTGCTGATTTATGCATAATCATCAGCGGATGTGGTTTAGAATATCTGTTCGTAGGCTAGCACATGTACAGCTTTACAGGGTATCACTCGTAACAGTATTTTATTTATTATCGAGGTGATGTACGTTTTTGTCACTTCCCTAGCGTCACTTGTCTGGCAGATTTTATGTTAATTGTTTTTTCTACTCTTCTTCCTTCTTTACGATCTACTTTTTGTCATGTCTTTACAATAAAAACTATTATAAACTATGAAAGCAACGACTGCAACTCAAAAAAATTTCCAAACACCACCGTTACTCTGAGGGTCTGTGAGCTCTCAATCGACAGGATCCTCTTGCTTCAAGATCGATGGAACCAGATACTTGTTATTTTTAATAAAGAACTATCGATCCTATTTATATAATGTTTATAGTATTTTTCATACTTTACATGTCACCTCCGTGGCCACACATTTTCCCCTGACGTAAAATTTGTCAAAAACGAAATATCGTCTGACCCTGTTAAATATGTTTCACTTTGCATATAGTTTTCTGACACAATGAATACGAAAGCAATATAAGCTATTTTTTTTTTGGACACACTGAAAACATAAATATCGTCTATTCACCCATGATGAT
This sequence comes from Acanthoscelides obtectus, assembly GCA_963669975.1. NCBI lineage: Eukaryota > Metazoa > Arthropoda > Insecta > Coleoptera > Chrysomelidae > Acanthoscelides > Acanthoscelides obtectus. Next base: position 66,775,781 of record CAVLJG010000006.1, read on the forward strand.
GAGGCGTCACTGAGTTTCCTTTCTAAAAGCTTTCAGCAAGCTTTTACTTTCCGCCAATAATCCTCACCAATCAATAACGTCAACGTGTACAATCCACTTGCCGAGCTGACCTTTCAGCAGCCCATAACACTCCAGGAATAACCAATATGGTTAATTGACTGGAGAATTAACCATTCGGATATATTCTACGTGAGCGGCTTGGTTCGTTTAAAACTCAAAAATGCCAAAGACAGATTAAGTTTAAAACGCATTGCATGTTAAAATTTCTTTCACGTCCATCGAGCAGGCCTTGAAATTTCTTCTGCGTCTCCCGTGGAGGGAATTTCAGTTTCGGATGCAGTGGCGGGACAATCAAAATTGACAGTGTCGGGATTTCTGTTTTTGAAAACCAATCAAGAACGTTAAAAGCAACGTGTTGTGTGCCGATCGTATTCGTCACGCCACAACGCCAACGCGGGTATTTACCATGGACCGTTTCTGACTCCAACACTGTCACTGTTACACATTAACAGTCTTTGTTCTGCACAACGAATTCGGATTAAGTAGAAGAAGCAGGCATATGATTGGTTCAGAACCAAAATAACGTAGTCAGTAGTCAGGAGGCAAGTTCATACGTCATAAGCCGATGGTTGAGCCACCAGTTTTGCAGTTGTTGGCATTTCAGATTAAATTCATATTTTTCTGCGAAAACTGATTAAAGTGCGTGGGTTCCATACGATCCTAGTGTTCCAGACAGTTGCTAAAGACGACCGCCCGGTGGCGGTATACTAATCAGTCGCCGTGAGCTGCACGGCTTCGGATCCAGTCTCAAGAGAGTTTCTTCTGGATTTTTTTATGGCTCTGGTCTCAGAGTGTAGAGCGTGGAGGTACTATCCAGCGGATCTCTAAGATGGGGCAAGAATGGGTGCATGGCACAAACATACTAGATCTTTCCTCGCTAAAGTCGGCGTCACGCCCCCCCCCCTCTCTGTGAATTACAAAAAGCAGTTAAACTGAATAAGAGCAAATCCTTTTATGCATAAGTGTTGTATATTATAGTCCCTGGCGCTGCGAAAGGGCATGCACCTCAAAACAACAGTTTTTTTTTTTTTTTTTTTTTATACTCCAACTACCACGAAGGCCTAAGGCCTAAGCACCCATTGGGTACCGTGGGGCTATGGGGGATACATGGGAAAGGGGGGACGCCACACGGACTCTGGCGAGGGAACACGTGTGCATGCAACATGCACACATTCTGGCTCCGCCTACGAGAGCCGCCGGGTGGTACCTCCGCGTTCGACAGTCAGAGACCATCTACCACCTACGGACAATCACAACATCCATGGCCAAGAGAAACATTTCTCCTGGGACGGGACTCGAACCCGCACAGCGCACGGCGGCTGATCAGGAGACCGAAGGGTCTACTACTGCGGCCACCGCTGCTGCCTAAAATAAACACACAACATCCATGGCGAAGGCGAGATTCGAACTCGCGGCCTGGCCGGCCGGCTGATCAGTAGCACGACACTCTGACCCACGCGGCCAACCGAGGTCCCCAAAAGTTGTGAGGTAATTTTGATTTAATCCATTCCAATTCAATCTAACATTAACGATAATACTGGAAAGGGCCAACCAGAACATTAGTATAACTAAACCAAGCTAAAATTTAACTTGAAATACATTAATTTTGAATCTAAAAGCTCTTAGGTAAGGTAATTTCGCGTTATAAGTAGTAATCTTACGACTTCAGTTTAGTGCCATGAGTTTCTATGAATATCAAATTCATAGAAATATTTCCAAATCTTTTTGTCGAATAAATATAGTGACAATAATATAATAGCAGGAAATGACATATTATGCTGGTTTTTGATGATAAGAATTTCATCAATTGTTCACCTTCCAAAACCACGGGTTAAGCGGAATAGTTCAAATGCTGTACCGTTCATAACTATTTACATTCGTTTCTTTGCCTTATTCAATTTATCACTATTTATTGATGATAATTGAGCGATTCACATCGCAATACTGATAATATTTCTGCCTTGCTCTAGGTGAGTACACCCAATACAAATGGTTACTTCGAAATCATTTCCAAATAAAAAAGTGTACGCTCATCGATTAGTCTGTCACTTTGGCAGGCAATCGTAGGTAAGCCAAAGGTATGCACTAAAACTTCACAGTTATGGCGAAAAACAACGCAATGTAAATATATAGGCTTGGCTTCTTCTAATCTATATAAATTCGTTGGTTTTGCATGATCAAAGTGGTACCGCTTTGCGGATAACAACACTTTGCCCGCAAATATTTAGAGTGCCGAAAGCTTGTGATCATTTCATTTCTTCCTTATAAGAAGAGAGACGCAAGGTTGTGTGTTGTACAGTTTGATGCGGCTAAGACACTAATCAGAAAGGGATGGTCAAGGCACATTTATTAGACATTAATCCGGATATTGATAGATCAACCTTTGGTAGGAAAGCATTCGCTCCGGATTGTCCAGATGACCAAGATCATAAGACAGAAACACGTCTCTTCAAACAGCTGGTGGGACTAAACTTTTTAAGCCAGGAACTACTTTTCGACACTCTGTGAGATGCCCCGGCAAAACCGAGACAGACAGGTACCCGTATTATGGAAGAATCGTGTGTGTGCCTACACTAGAAGTTACACCTCAGCATACATTCTATGAATGGCATCTGCTAGTGCTATCTTAGAAGCAAATGTTACATTAAGCCAAACCATTGATTAACGTACTCTACCGGAAGATAGGCAACCTAATACTATATTCGAGCATTCGATTAATAATCCGAGATGAAATTGAGATACCGTAGCGTCATCTATAAGAATTTGTCACGGCTTTTTCTCCTCTCCGCAAGGATTAGAAACCCACTTTGGTTAGTTGTTAGTTAGTGTCTCGTACATTACTCTACGGTATCTCATTTCATTCCGGATGCTTTTCCGGACGCGCGAATATAGTATTACTCGTAGGCTGGAAGAATTCAGGTAGAACACGTTAATCAATGGTCAAACACATTACAACGGCAGCACATACTTGACGTTTAAGCAACACACTCATATTCAAGTGAATCACAGGTAGTACATAGTAGAAATGAAGGCAATCAGTATTATCAGATTGCGTCTATCAATCGCCCCCACCATTTTGCAGTTACGTATAAGCGTGCCGGCTTAATGCAACGAATTTGATCATATTAGAAGGAGCATGGAATTGTTTGTCGCCAGATTTACATAGTTCTAGTGCATACTTTTGACTCATTTGACTATCAATGCCTACCAAAGCGACAGCGATGAATAAACATAATAATATCTACCGGTGGAAACATCCACCTTCATTAGGATTGCAAATTGTGTAAGAAGTACCATGTATTGAAATCGTCTAACACCACAATTATCTGCAAACTCTCGCACTTTTAAGAAATAACACCAAACATGCAAATTTAATTACGGAACTGTCAAAATCGACATATCTGGAGTGTACTTTGATTCTTACTACAAACCATGAAAATTGGGAGACAAATAAATCCATGACCTGTCTAGTCTGAATTCTTTGGCTTCATGGATATTTCAGTATATTAATAACATATTTTACAACTTGTCGAGCTTTGTGTTGAAGTTTGATTAAGTCGATAGCAAGCATCTAAGTAGTAGAGCAGCAGTCGACAACTTCTTTGATGCATTCAACTCTTTTGATATTCCGGGAATAAATAGTGAACTACCCAGTCAAAGGCGAAATAAGTCCATCTAAATAAGATAATGTACAGTTGTACTCTATATACATGTATTTATTTTACTAATCAACTGACAGATGCATGCATAGGGTAAAATGGGAGGAAGCCTCAATATTATACAAAGATAATTACAAAATGAAAGTAAAGTAATCAGCCCAATTTGGTTTAGCATCCTTGAAGGAAGGATCTAATTGGTATCCTCCAAACAAATTAACGATACATCAGCTTTTTACCTCCAGGTTTTTTCTCAGGGTGCGTGTTATTGGATCTCAAATGCCCAATGTTTTACTTCGCTGTCTCAAGTCCAAACTGTTGTGTATTTCCTTACAAGATATAAATCACATTCATAAGCAATGCAGCATTTGACTTTTGGCGTTTTCTAGATTATGGACGAGGGTGGTACATCAAAAAAACGACCGACAACTTCATGCTCTTCAGTCACTTTGGGAAGCTGAACGTAGTCTTGGGTACGGGAAAGCCTTGGCTTGGTGGTTTTACGCTGTGCCATCTTAAAATGGCGATGATGGCTTCGCGCAATCTCATCGTGATACAAGATCTTTCAGATTGTTGTAGTAACACACTGTATAGGAATTTGAAAAAATAACGTAATGTCACCTGGAAGACAGATAAACAAAATGTATTGTCATCAGAATAGTCATTTATGGCCCAAACGTCGAGTCGGTAAACATAATTCAAACATAACCATTTCTCATCCAAATATTAAAATAATATCATTCACGAGTCGCCAGTGGTCTGGAACTTGTACCGTCCACCAAATCGGCTTTTTCAACAGCCACTTTATTCAAAAATTTCCTTGTTTCCGAATATTTTGATCGATTTACTTTACTAACTCGGAAAGCGTGGATTCATTAAAAGAATCCCGTTAGCATTCCACCGTGACTGAAATAGCCGCTGTGTTCGACCGCTCGGGCATTTTAACAAAATATACAGAATATTAACCCTTAACTGGTAACGTGCCGTCTGTGAGACTGCAAGCAATTTTTTTTTCAATGTTGGAACAAAACTGTACCTGCGCTGCGGTCAATGACCTTATCTAATCGTTCTCCTATTGGTGCCCCGTCTACCGCATGAACAGTGGTAAATTCGGGAAAACCATCTTTGAGACAGTTGTAATTGTTACTTCAGCGCAGTCTGTGAGACGGCACGTTACGGTTTGTGTAAGAATTTCTTGCAACTTGTAGCCATGGCAGGCCCGTCAAAACGTGTACGTTACGGTGATAAGGATTTTGAGGAGACTCTTCAGCGTTGGTATGAAGAAGATGACGCAGTATATAGTGAATCTAGTGACTTGGACAATACCTCAGACGAGGAATTTGAAATTTCCGATCATGATAGTAGAAGTGAGTTATCTCAAAGTAGTGACGAGAATGACGAAGTTACAGAACAACAAAGTGTGGATGAGAGAAAGTATTTATTTGGAAGAAACCGTCATAGATGGTGTACAACGGAAGTTCGACCAATATCTCGTACCAGGAAACATAATATTGTAACGAAAGTTCCTGTTATCAAAGGAAAAGCTCGACAGCTCGGAGAAGAAGCAGATCCTATTTCTGTGTGGCAACTGTTATTTACCGAAGAAATGTTACAACATATTGTGAAATGGACAAATCATAAAATAAGTTCAATGCGAACAAAGTATAAAGTGGATTCGACCACATTGAAAGACGTTGACGAGATTGAGTTGAGAGCTTTTTTTGGACTTTTGATATTCACATCTGTTTTCAATTCAAACCATGAGAATGTCAAAACTATTTTTGCGACAGATGGAAGTGGAAGAGACATCTTCAGGGCAGTGATGAGCGAAAAACGATTTGCTACACTTCTGTCTGCAGTGAGGTTTGACAATCCAGAGGACAGGAACGAAAGGAAAAAGCAGGACCCTGTAGCAGCAATTTCTTTTATTTTCAACAGTTTCATAGAGAATAGCCAAAATGTCTATGGAATTGGCCAGTCGACCACCGTTGACGAAATGCTTGTGAGCTTTCGTGGCAGAGCTAGATTCAAAATGTATATGCCAAACAAGCCTTCCAAATATGGGATAAAAATAATGGCTTTAACAGATGCTAGAAATGCCTACCTTTACAATGCGTATATATACGCAGGAAAAGATTCCGATGGGATTGGACTTGACCCTGAATTCAGGAATTATTCTAAGCCAACTCAAGCCGTTTTACGTCTTGCACAGCCTTTATTTGGGAGCAACCGCAACGTCACGGGAGAAAACTGGTTTTCATCGGTGGAGCTGACAGACATATTACTGAAAAAGAAGCTCACATACGTTGGAACGTTGAAAAAAAATAAAAAGGAAATTCCACCTTGTTTTTTACCGAACAAGGCAAGGGAACTTGGATCAACTCTGTACGGCTTTCGAGAAGACTCAACTATAATTTCCCATGTTGGAAAGAAAAACAAGGCTACCATACTTATCTCCACAATGCATGATAGGACTTTTACTGATCCAGAGACAATGAAACCTGAAATAATTGCATACTATAATGCCAACAAAGGAGGGGTGGATTCTCTTGATGAGAAATGTGCAAAAAGTAGTTCTAGTCGTCGTACACGTAGATGGCCTTTAGCTGTTTTTTACCGTATTATTGACGTCTCGGTAGTGAATTCATACATCTTACATCAGTGTTACAAAAACAATAAAGTGATGAAAGACAAATCTGTATTTGCGAAAGAACTAGCTATCAAACTTGTCCAAGGAGACATGGAAAGACGACTACAGAATCCTCGTTTGCCTCGCGAGTTACGCTACACCATATCACGTATCCTCGGCAGACCAGAAGAAAATTTACCCGACAGAACGGAAAATTTACCCGAAAGACAGGAAAATTTGATGTTGCAAAAGCGAAAAGCCTGTTATTTGTGTCATAAGACCTCACATCGAATGACAAAATATCTGTGCTTGGAGTGTAGGAAACCAGTATGCCTGCAGTGTTCACATCCCAAATGCAACAGTTGTGCGAATAAGCCTTAGATTTAGGACCTGCTGGGACCTTTGAAATGCAAAATTTCTTAACGTTTTGTTTCATTGATGTATTGTTTCATTTATCATTAATAGTAAAATATATAACATTGCTTTCATTTATCATTTTTTCCATTATCATGCTCCCTTGGAAATTACACTACCAATTTTTTGATGAAGTTGATAATTATTATTTAATTTTTTTTTCACGTTAATTTTCCCGGATATTTTATGTAAAATTATTACTGAGAATATGCAACTAACATACCTTCATATATGTTTGTAAAAAATTATAAGGTTCATTTATTTATTTTTCATTTGAAAAGGTGCCAGTCTCACAGACTGCACGTTACCAGTTGTGTTCCAAATTTGCACGTTACCAGTTAAGGGTTAATAATAGGATCGCTCAGCGGTTAGGCCAGTTTTATCCTCCGTCCATCTACCCACCTATGAAGCAGATGAAGAGGCAGTCATTGCATACCATAACGAATTCGCATATATGTATTAGAAACAGCGAAGCCTATATGTTTACAATGCATTGTTTGTCGCCAGAATTGTGTAGTTTTAGCTCATACTTTTGACCAATTTGCCTACGATTTCCTACAAAAGTGACAAACCAATACATCGGCGTACATCCTTTTCTCTGGAAAGGATATTCAAGTAGCTATTCGTACTGGTTGTACCCACGTAGTGCAAGGCAGAATTACTATCCGTGTTGCGATGTGAATCCCCCATTTATTGTTAATAAACAGGAACAAACTAAATGAGGCAAAGAAACGGAAGTAAGTATTTATTAACGGTACGGCATTTGAACAATTCCGCTTAATTAGTGAATTAGAAAGGTGAAACAATACGGAACATGATCTCCATCAAACATCAACAATCACCTGATATTGGAAAAGTGGGACACTTTGTAAGAATTCTATTCAATTTTTTCTAAATAGCTGTGATTTGAGCCGATTATTGGCTAAAAGCAAATATCTGGTATAATATGGAAATACATATTATACCATTGTGACTATACTTATCCAATAAAAAGATTTGGGACTATTTTAATTAATTTGATATGCATACCCTTTTAGGCGTACTGAGCTACCGCCATAGAATCTCCAAGCAGTAAAATAAGATCATACTGTTATACTCAAAATTAAAGTAGACGAAGTTAAATTTTAGTTCAGTTAGATTAAGCATTCTGTTGGCCTTTTTCAGTGCCTATCAAAAAATTTGGTTTGTCTCCAATATTTTGCATTTTTCAATGTTGCTGTGTAGTATGCAATTCTGTGAACTACCCTTAGCTTGGGATAGCGCTCAATGAAACAAAGGATTACATAAAATTACCCCACAACTGTCCAGTTGAAAGCCCAGTGTTGTGAGGTACATACCCTTTCACTGCTTACACACACAATACGAACTACTTTTTGTAATCGCTTTTCGGCAACTGCTTGGAACACTAGAATCCCATAGTTCTCACGCATTTTTTTTGTTTTCGCAGAAAAGTGCGAATTTAATGTGGAATATCAACAATCGAGTGCTTTCTTCTTCTACCTAGCACACCATGACTCGATATCCAAAATCTACGAAGTTTTCAGCATAACATTAGAATAATCTTTTGTGCAAATTAAATCAAAACACGACAATTCTTATGTCGACTCCGAAATTCCTCACCGATTGGCGTAGAAAGTAAAAATTGCGGAGACCATTTGGATGGAACCCTCTGCTTCACCGAAACCGTATAAAAATAGCGTTAAGTAGATTGACTCTGTACCTTTCACGTGATTCTGGACAAATATACTTTGAATATGCAGCATATAGTGTCCAAGTCAACTTTTGCACACTCTGGTATTTGTATTAGTCGACAGATATGAAAATCCTTGTGCTGTGACATGATACCGTACAATGGGTGTCAGTTTAACCCAGTATTGCTGATTTAAACAAGGAATTATAAGCTTTAAATATGTATCTAAGTCAACTTCGGTACGTTTTGTATTTTTACTATTCGTTGGCTATTGAAACTCTTGCAGCTGGCAATGTAATAGAATGATATAATTGAGTTGCTGATTCAATTTTTTAAATAATCGGAAATAATGACTGTACATGCTGCAAGATTCTGTATGCCCTAGTATTATATTATAGCATTATATCGTCATGCCTAGTCGATAACCCTGCGGCTGGAGAACTATCGGCGTTGCTGAATTCGTACCGGACATTGTGCAGGTAAACGATGTCGTGTGGTCCTGGCATCTGGTGTTGCTGGACCTTCATATATAATCGTGCGAAATATGTATGATATTGTGCCAAATAGGAGGGTACTATAATCGGGATCAAACATTTATTAATGATAAATCGTATTTAACATATTCAACTCATACAAAAGTTTTTCTGAAAATCATCTCAAGCCCCTGAAACGTCAAAAACGTAAGTTTGAATGATTATTCTTTTTATCGTTTCCTAATCCTAGCTCTGCCTCATCTGGGTCGATTTTCAAAAACTACAGGGTGGCCAGTACTATATATGACTAGTTTAAATTGCGCGCCATTTTTAATACACTCATTTCAGTAGGTGGCGCCGTAGTAGTTGTCTAAAGCACATGTGTTCAATTCATCATTGGGCGCTACACGATCCCACAGCGCGTTCGTATTGTTAAAGCGTTTTACCTAAATAATGAGTCACATGTTGCAACGATTCGGAAGCTACGAAAAGATTTCGGTCTAAATAACGTGCCCAGTGTCAACACCATTCGTCAGTTAGTGCGGCAGTCTGAACAAACAGGTGAAGTCAAAGACTTGCCAAGGTCGGGCCGTGTTCGAACTATTTGTACTCCGGAAAATATCGAGAGAGTTCGTGAAAGTGTAGCCGGGCGCCCTGAGACGTCTACCAGACATCGTCCTCAAGAACTGGGTGTTCGTCGCACGTCATTATGCACTATTTTTAAAAAAGACTTGAATTTGCGGCCATACAAAATTCACTTAACGGAAGGACTACAGCCTAGTGATCATGAAAGTCACCAACAATACAGTAATGCAATATTGCAGCCTAATACCCAAAATAACGATTTTTACCGACAACTGTCGTATCTCAACATTAGAGAACCCTCGTGCCATCAATAATCACAGTTTGGTGCGATGTTTGGTATGGAGGTGGCATTGGACCTTACTTCTTTGAAGACGCCAGGTAATTCTCTTACTGTCACTGACTGGCGAGCGCCAATGTGATATGGTGCAAAACATTCTGGCTCCTCAAATCTAACAGTTTAACCTGCAAAACGTTTGGTTCCAGCAGGACAGAGCAACTTGTCACACAGCTAAGGAAACAATGAATCTCCTGCAAACAATATTTCCGGGACGTTTAATTTCTCGATTTGGTGAAGTCAACTGTCAACCAAGGTCACTGCATTTTACGACTCCTGACTTTTTTATGGGGATTTTTCAAAAACAAACCAAATGCTGTTGAGCAACTGAGGAACAATATTATGGAAGCGACTGAAAATATTCCTCCTAAAACCTACCAAAAAGTGATGGAACATGTAATCAGGAGGGCTAAGGTTTGCGTGGCGTTGCGGATATTTATAATAATAATAATCCGGCTTTATTTATACAAAGTATAAAAAGGCGAAGTGTGGCTAAAAAGCGTTTTTCAACTTAACCCAATTTGTCCGATATAATTTTTCATTAATAATTTCCAAGTTTCAATAGAATATTAAGATAAAAAAAAATGGACGTATCTTATTTCATTTCACAAATATTCAAGATACAAGTCAGTTACATATCGACCACCCTGTACAAAGCTGATTCGTCTTTGGCAGACAGACCAACGGAGATGGTTATTCGTCATGTACATATCGTACATATTACATCCAAAAAACGTAATACCTCTTTATCGAGATTCCAATAGATCCTCGCTAATGGCGCGTGAAGTAAAAAGAGTGCTGACTTCTCGGTAGGCTGCTTGCACCGCGCTTGAGTCCGAGCATGAAAGGTTTTTCCGCAAGTGACCTAACAATTCGTGTTGTGTAAACATTTGCTTTTTACAAAAATAAATTGGTAGACTGCAGGCATCAGTGCGATACTATCAGTTGCCAACGGAAATCGTACGTATCCACAACGCTGTGATTATGTGGAAATGAGGCATTAATCCTAGGAATATGAAGCACGGTGCACTGGGGTTAATTGTTAGTACTGGGAAACAGGCCGGCCATATTGAATTTTTGCTTGGATAAATGAATCAATGAGATAACTAGATGCTTTCAGGCTACCAAAAGGTATATTATATGAACCACTAGGCTCTTTTATGCCTCTATCCAAACGAGGCATCTGGACGCGTCGTTCTAGCTGAGTTAAGTCTGACGTTTGGTTCCAACTCTCATCTCCTAACAATCCAAAACATTGGACCCAATATGATCTACCTGTAAACCCCATAATTTTGCTAAAACTCAAAATGTACATTAGAAAATATGAGCATGTAAGTCATGTTTAAAATTAAAACGAAAAAGTTAGTCTAGAGAATCTTATAATCCACCATTCACTATCTTTAGTCCATAATCTAAAAAAATTTGTAAACGCTAACAACTTAGCGTCAATCTCTAGTTATACTCCACCACTCTACATCGTTATACAAAAAAAAGGTTTTAGTACACTGCGGCCAAACACTATATCAATCTACCAACTGAGTATCGCAATAACATTATAATAAATTTCAAGAAAAATTTAAAAGTAATGCATCCATCCACCTCCTCGACCTAATAATAGTGCGATCAGTTTTCAAAAACTCAGCTAGAATAAGACTGAATGATTTATTTTTCGAATTATATCATATGGGCATTATGATTTCAGATTAAACGACTTATTATTTAAACGTGCATACTTGTATAGACTTAAACATTATATGGCAATTGTCACAAATCACATGTACTTATTATTCTACGACTCTATTCTTATTCATGTTTGTAATTTTATTTTATAGCTGAGTTGAAAAATACCTTAGCTAACTCTCCGCCTTTTCGATTATTTAATTTTAAATTTTAAGTACCTCACCTTACCTCACGTTACCCAAAATAGGTATTTGTAAAGAATCGAATAAAGGCATGTTATTATTATTATTATCATTAATATTATTATTATCATTATTACTATTATTATTATTATCTCTTTATTTCACAGCTTTAAATGGTGGTAGCTGGGCTTTGTGCTTACCTTCTCTCACCGGGGATGTACCACATCCCTAGGGTCGAGCATTAGCCTAAGACTTTTCTTATGATATATTGCTGCTGTTTGAAGCAGTTGAATGTTGATGTTTTTTGATATTTTCTCTAGACATTTCAATAGGTTGGTGGATGTTGCGGCAGCTGCTCCTATCACCACACGTATTATTATTATTATTATATTATTGTTATTACTATTATTATTACCCTTATTCAATTTCCTATGCGGGCACACGTGGAATCTTAAGTCGTCAGAAGTCTTACCAGCAACCTTAGGTTTTTTCTAGCTAGGGATAAGCAAAAACCTCTTTCCTTGGACGGATAGGCCAAAGGCTAGAGAAGACAAGAGAAGACACTTTGTGCAATATTTTTATAATCCGCTGGTCGGATCCTTTCACCTTGGGTCTCTTCTGCGTTATAGTAGGGAAGCCGACGGCAAATTTTTTGTTACATCACTGCTTATTGATGTGATACGGTAAAAACTGGTCAAATCTCATGTATTTTGATGCTAAAAAGCAAACCTGTATCATTATGCGAATGACCCAAAAATTTGCGCTTTTGGGCTATTACAAACAAAATCAGCGATCTATCTCAATCTCTAGTCATTCATAGATGCCTCGATATTCGGCCGGTAAGTCATTTTTACGTCATGAAGTCGTACGGAATAAGCAAACAAATCATCTTGATGCTACGCTTTCTAGATAACTGGCAAGTATGTTAAATAGTCCGACGATTGGTCGAGTAAGCAATTTGAGGTTAGAATAATTTTTAAATTAATTGCAAACATTACACAGCTATGTGAAACTTACACGCTTTAAGAATAACTCTTGTTCACATCACGTGGAGAGTACTCGCGGAAAGTGTGATTTATGACTTCATTGAATGAAAAACGGATGATCAATACCCCCACATGAATATATGTCCAAGCCAGAGTAAATTGAAACAAAAAATGCTTTCACTACGGATGATAGACACTGAATTCATCCAAAAAGGTTTATCTATCTGGCAACACCGCATTTATCTCCGACCAAATAAAAACAGCACGTTCTTAGACACTATCAGCTGTTTTGTGGTCGTCATATTCTTGGATACATTCCTCATCTCCTTTTAACTGTCTTACTCTTGTCCCTTGATGTAGTTACTTCTTGGCTAAACCTTAAAATGAGCTCTGTTCCTGATACATGATTGGGAATGCTGCCCAATTCAGGGTGCTGCTTCAAACCTCTTCACTTGTTATCTTTCTAACTCTTAGGGCCGTATCGTCAGTCGTTCCTACAATTGTAAGATACCTTCATTGCCTCCTTGATTTTCATAGTTTTTCGAAAACCACTCTAGTTTGAGGTTATGTTATAAATATCTATTTGCATCAAATTGTTTAGGCTTTCGATTTTTAACATTTGTTTTATCAGCCAGAATTTCGTACATTCAAAAAGAAAACATTGCCTCACAATATGAGAGCGCTGACGCTCTCACGAAAATCCAGAAATACCCCAGCCTTTCTGAAGGAGAGAAAAGACTATAAAAATAAAGGAGGTAATAAAGGCGTCATACAATTATAGAAACGACTGACGATATGGTCCTTAGAGTTGGCTAGATCAGGACCGACAAGCCTACTCTGATCTCGTTTTCTCAAGTCCATCTGTCATACAATTGCCATATATACCGATGTGTTTAAATGAGATAATGGAATCTACATATTGATGTTTAATTGATAGAAAGGGCATCGGATTTTCAAATTATACACAATTAAAAGAAATGGCAAATTATACAGTTAACTTCCAGAAAGGAAACCCTTATCCTCGGGTGCTAAGGCCGTTCTTAGATCGAAGAGAAATCTTTCTGTTATTTTGTAGGCTTGCTGCCATTCGATATTCTGAAAAAATTCATCAAGCAGGTTGACTCTGCACTTCCACGCAATGGCATCATCAGTTCGTGACCCAGTTAGACCTTCTGAGAAAAAAAAGTTAGCTACTTACATGTAAGAGAGAACTTATATGGATCAAGTCAATCCAACAGGTCCATCCAATCAGTCCAAGTTATTATTTCCTTGTTCTACCGGTAGTTAACATCTGGCAGCGTCGCCTCTCCCATATACCTGACCGTACAAAGCGTCAGATTCAGCAGTGCCACAGTTGTGACAGGTCACTTGCCGAGACTGTGACGCCCGCCGGTGAAGGCGAAAACATTTCTTTACCAGGGTTTTGTACGTGGAATCTATGATGTGTGAAATATGTGAAGGCCTTAGATATATGTGTGTAGAACTATCGGGGTTGGAACGTATAAATATACTACTACATCAAAAAATTGAGATATACCCTCACCTCCGTATTTTCAACCCCTTCATACAATTTTCTGAAGTTGATAAGGAACCTCTGAAACAAAGTTTAAGCGGTTTCAATATTTTTTTTGTTTTTCACCAGCTGGTCCACCACCACTGGACCGAATTCCAAATACTACATAGCTTTTTCATCCACATCAAAGCGGTATTTTCTAAGTTATAGACTGCCCGGGGATTGACGGACAGACAGATAGACCAACAGACCGCCGGAAATGAGTGACATGGTTTTTTGTGATGTGCATGTCATACATATAACATTAAAAAACCATAATATCTGATTGTTGAAATTTTTAGCGATTACAATAGGTACGTCCTCGCCAGTGGAGTACGAAGTAAAAAGAATCTTTTTTACAACTTTATTGACCAAGTTACTATTACTAATAGTTGCAATTTCATTTCTCACAAAAAAATCATCGATGGTGATGTTGCTTTGACTTTGCAGTATGACGCATTTTGTAAGATTGGCCTACACCTCTGCTAAATGCTAAGGCACATACTACCTAACTATTTTTAGCTTTGTTGTGAAATATATGATGGAATAACTTAAAAGCACAAAAGATCGAGCTTGTGACGGGAGAGTCTCATAACTAAGAAATGTAGATAGATTGAATCGATACAAATCACACTTTTGCTTTGATCTCGCATTATCTATGAATCATTTACCAGATCTTGTTTCAAAGACAGCTCAAACCATGCTGAACATATTTCGAAACACGTTGTACTAACACCAGACAACAAGTGTCTACGATACAATACAACTACACCATTCCTCATATCCCTATACATATTAATGATTGAAAATGTAACTGTGATAACCCGAGTGGTACCATTGAATATATGTATAAGTACCCACCGATCAGCAGCCGCACAACAGAGTTACAAATGAATGCAGAATGCAAAGCTGAGGGTTCCTTTACCTCTTTGCTCGAGAGCGACCGACGCGTTGGCTCCTCTACAGTCAGCACGACTTAGTGGTACTGGGTACTGCTTGTGTATGCACACACCTGTTACTCTGTCTCTACCTACCGATAATGCATACAGCGTCTATGTTAGATGCAGGCAGGTATATCGGCCTTTTCATTTCAGATCAACGCACATATATAGTTGTACTAGCTGTTACCGCGACTTCGAGCGCTGAGATTTTTTAAAATAACCAAAATGTTAAAACCACTACTACAGTTCAAATTGCAAAAGATACCCGCCTAGCCTGCTGCCTAGTTTATACTAAGAAAAAGTAAATATGTGACAGTCCTTAAACTCCATTTCACTTATGTCATAAATTCGTAGTCCAAGTATACACTTACTCTTAAGAACCTCATTATCGCCAATTTCAAGGATCTAGCAGGAAAATCCAAAGAATTTCAAACAAATTCGTCAGCTCTTTAATACGGTCCCTGTCGTAAAATTCTGACATTAACGGCCTATAAACTACCTTCATACAAACCTCTAAGTGCCTCTTCTGCCAAGTTTCAGTTTCATAGGTCAAATATTTTTCGTGACTAATGTATGCGGATCTTTTCGCTTTTATATTTACATATTAGCCTTAGCCCCCCGTAACATACCCTTGACGCAAAATACGTTCTCAGCTAACATGTCCTGGCCATAAACTAAAATTTATAAAATTCCGTGATTAACGGGTACATTTTTGCTTTTATACAGGGACAAGTAATGGCAAATAATTTAACAGATATATTGAGATTAAGTTAATTTTTTTATAGTTTGAAAGTCAAAGGTAACCAAGATACAGAGTGATAAGCTTATTGAAATTTTCTTGAATTTTGGTCATCAATTTAACATTGATTTTTCGTTTTTAACGAAATTTGGCATATGAAGATTTCTTATATAACAAATCTAAAAATTGACCTTTTTTCAAATTACCTTATGGAGGGCGCCACCAGCAATATTTTCTGTTTTTTAAACTTCGTAACTTTTTCACAACTGGTATAATTTAATTTTTCATTCAAAATATGCATTGTGCAATCATGTTTGCTTAAAAAAATCTCGCTATAATTGATCATTTTCGAGATATTGACATTTGAAGTTTTCAATGCACTCAAGATAAAATCTCATTTTCCTAAGTTAAAACATATTTTAGATAGGCGGTGCCTGACGAGATGAATTATAAACGTCACGTTTTACGTTCTTGTCAGTTACTTTACTGCGTGGTTATACAAATTCAAACTCATACGTTCAGTGCCGTAATCTATTACCTTTTATTGCGTACTTTTAGTATTAGTTCCAGTGTTCATTGTGTATTTACCACATTATTTTCTAATTCGGAAATGCGAGATATGGTTTGTGTATATGCTCAAGAAAATTACAGCTGTTTAAGAGCTTGTCGACGTTAAGCGCATTTGTAACCAAGTAGGAAGCAGCCAGATTTTAAACCTTTTAAAAACGTTTACCAAGAAACTAGTTTATTCAGGCCAAAGCGGGATGTTGGACGTCCAAATAGACATAATGTGGATCAAGAAGAAGAATTGGTTATCCAGGTTGCTGAAGATCCAGAAATAAGTGTAAGGCGTAATGTAGCAAGAACGAACGAAGAAGAAGCATCAGTTTTGAGAATTTTTCATCGCGAACATCTATATCCATATCATTTTTGACCTGTACAAAAAATTTTGGAGGCAGATTTACCAACAGGACTAGATTTCTCCCGCTATTTCCAGGCTCAACAAAATCAAGATCCCTTATTTATAAATAAAATTTGTTTAAGGATGAAGCGACTTTTACCCGAAGGGTAAATTTTTATTTTAGAAACAAGCATTCATGAGATATTGCAAATCCCAACACTTTCAATACGAATTTAAAATTAATATTTGTTGTGGTGTAATAGACAATTTTTTTCGGGACCATACGAGTTACTTCCAAATCTAAACGGAGAATAACATATATTTAAACTTCTTATAAACAAAACTCATTGATTATTTAGAAGAATTACCTTTTAAGTCTGCGCCGGGATATGGTTTTTATGCAAGTTGGTGCTCCTGCGCACTTTGCTAGACCGGTGAAAAAATAACTTGACACTAATTTTAACTGGATATTACGTGGAAGAGGAAGACTTTGGCCATGAAGTCCACATCTTAACCCATTAGAGTTTTGCGTATGGGCATATATGAAATCAATTGTTTACGTAAATACAGTAAACACAAGACAGAAATAAATGGCAAAAATTCAAAATGCTGCTGAATCATTTCGAAATGAGCAATTATTTTTTAAGATTTGGCGATCTTTCATTTAAATATTTATAAAATATGTTGAGGAAAGTGGATGTCATGTCGAACATTTGCTGGCAAAGATTGATAATTTTTATTTCTGATTAATCTTTGATTTTAAGTTAATTCATCGTTTGTATTTTACCATTCATTCGAAGTATAATAGAGGAATTTAAATAGTTTATGAATGTGATTTTTTTTGTTGAGTGCATTGAAAGGTTTAAATGTAAATATCTCGTAAAGGGTGAATCATAGCGAGATTTATAAACTATACTTTTTTTAAGCAAACATGATTGTACAAGGCATATTTTAAATAAAATTTAAATTATACAAAATGTTGCAGGTGACGCTCTCTATATGATAATTTAAAAAAAAATTAGATTTACCATATAAAAACCCTCATATGCCAAATTTCGTTAAAAACGAAGAATAAATGCTAAATTTATTATTTATCACCTCAATATTTCTTTGAGAGGGATCTGCTGTTAAATTATTTACCGTCACTTATGGACCAGCCTGTATGTATTTGCCCTTAGCCCGCTTGCCGTTGCCGAAAAAGTTGACGTGTCCTATCCATAAGCTACCCCTGCCAAATACACAGTACAAATGGTTTTCGAATTTTCTTGAATAATGTGTATCCCCGTTCTGAGCTGAGCCATACTTTCCAGCTAAATTTCGTGTCTCCCAATAAGTTTCTAAAAACTTAACTTGAAAAGTGAGTAGGAGTCCCGTAGAGATATGCGATTCATTCTTACTGCACCTTGAGGATATTATTTCTAGTATTATTTCATAATGTTTATTATTTTTAAGAAGAAATTACAGAGAAGCCATATTCCTACTTCTAGTCTGGCCTAATCTGAAGTATTCAAGGTTCTTTAGCTTCAAGAATTTTGGCTCTCACTTCACCCCTTAGGGGCATAGTTTCCAAAATTTATTTATGCCTGCACATTAACATTATATCAAGGAGCCAAGTATAAAACACCCATATTATTATCCTTAATTTAAAGAATAATGCTCACTTTTATCCCCTATTTCTACCCCTTACGTTTTATTTTCACAATAACAGGTAGCCAACGTCTAATATACAAAATACCTATTTTAGTATATACAGGTAGATATAGACAACTTTCTTTCATCACTGCAAGTTTTTCATAATATGTCTAACTTTAAGATCCGACAATGGTTTTACAGGGTACTTCCTATAAACCACTAAAATAGCAGTCTGTTGCTATTCTCACACTAAAGCCGCCCACCCAGACACGTCCGGAGAGAACACTTTGGCGACACATTTATGTGTTAGAATTACTTTTCAGAATGATGTTAGATAAATAAATATAATATCTAACGCATTCAGAGTAGGTAGCAATACATAACATTATCAACCAACTTTGTTTCCTATTTCTTGTCAGGCTTTGTTGCACCCTGTCCCAAGTCACAAATCGTTTCAAGTACAAAACACAAAAATACTTCAACTACAACACAATTCCCAGTAGGACAATGGAAATTGTACAAAAGTGTCAAAAGGCACAAGCGACATGGCATTTCTGGCCGGGTACAAGTTAATTCTCCTAAACATTTGCTATACTTTCAGCACACAAGCACTACAAATAGTAGATCGTCCTTCATTTGCAATCTTTAAAATTATGAGGTATACAAATCCATAGTTCGTTAAAAGTGAACCCGATGGACTTTTATAAGTGCTGGAATCGACACGATCGAGTACTTGTTCAGGAACTGAGACCTTCGTATGGGATGAGGGTGAAAATACGTCTGACCAACCTTCGGTAGGTGGCCAGATTTTCCACAACTTAGGGCCAATTTCACCAGCATTAATATTTAACGGTCGCTTGGACCAATGGGAAAATACCTTATCGAAATGCAATTTGACGGAAGCTGTCAAAGGTCTCTGAATATCAGTGATTTCTGTTAAAATATTGAATCGTGAAAATTAGACTGTTTTTAAACAAGACCACTTTTTGATTCCAACATGATGCTTTTGTACAGAGCAAATAGGACAACTTTCATGTATTTTTATTTCTGTTATAAATTTACATTTCGCAATCAGTTATCCCCAAAGCCAATGGGAATGCGGCAAATAATTGGTCGATTTTCTAGCTGCCAAATTTGGCAGCAAGGTTCTGACGTTTGTTAATGCATGGCAATCTCGAATTTTTTAAGTTCAATATACTGAGTGTTTATATATTATCATTATAGCTACATACCTGTTGAATAGTGTGTATTTGTCTGTATTTTGCAAGAAAATAAAATATAAAATACATTCCAACCAATTCCTCATTTTCCTTTACATCATAATAGTAATCATTTATGAATTTATGGGTTAATGAATTTCTTCAAAGCAATAAAAGCCTTATGTCTATTATCCTGAAACACAGATAATATGTGTAAGTCGTGTCAATCCCTATATCTCCGTGATGCATAACGCAATTACTATGGACATAGACAAAAAATTATGAAAAATTTCTCACAAATAATGTCTTTTAAGTTCAAAAATCATAAAAACTGACAATGTTTCGTGCTTGATTGCCTTTTTGACTGGCGGGGAAGTCTACCTGTCACTCGCAGAGTTGCCAAGTCTAACGACGATCACGTCCCGTGGAGGAATTTGCTCGTTTTCAATTTAAAGTAGGAACACAAACATAGTACTTATAATAGTTGGAGCTAGACTGATATCACTTCTTGAAGGATATTTGAAAGGTGTGCACACCGTCATGGTCTGTTGGATCTTCACATTGCAGATGAAGTATCTGACCATTCTTACATACAGTAGACCTTCGTCATAGTTTACTATCCTGATTATGATAACCTTTGGCAGATGTGTTATATCATCAAATTGATGAACAAATATAAGAAAGCTCTGATATACCTACGTACAGCGGATTTTTCATGAAAATTTACTATTTATCATGATTATAAGCATCTTTGGTAGATTGTTCGATCCGGAATGGGAAAGATCTCCTATTTATTAAAATATTTTGGAATCATGTAACCGTTGCAATCAGTGCATAAAAACTGTGACATATGATTTATAGCATAATCCGCTGCCCTATCAACACAAATTTAACATACAGGTCGCCTAGCCGTGGGGCTGCAGCGGCCGGGATGAATATCACGGCAGCAACTGATGATTTAGGCATGTCTGGTAACAACGTATGAAGTGAAACTCGCTAGCTTCACAAATTTGAAGATTTTGTACAATTTCTTTGAAAATGATGAAAGATATGTCTGATTTGGCAAGGTAATGTCGCAGCCAAATGGCAGTCGGTCTTTCTGGACGCTGGCCGAGCAGATTGAAAAGAACTTCTCACACAGTAGCCTCCGACCACTTACGTGTCGGGATGGAACGCTTGTAACTGACTCGAAGGCCAAGGCTGAAGTGCTTGCCAAGATCTTTGCTGCCAACTCCAACATGGATTCCCCAACAAAGCTTCTGAACCGCACTTGATTGTACTGAAGAGGTGTGCAGCGGAGCTAGCTCCACTTCTTTCACGTCTCTTCCAGATATCCAGAAAACTGTAAATTTGGTCATCTCCAACCCATCCCAAAAAAAGGATCTAAAACCGACTGTTACAACTACAGGCCTATAGACCTGCTTTCTGTTAAAAGTAAGGTCATGGGAGGTGCATAAATCGCGAGTTTCTGGACCAGCTCGAACGACTCGGCTTGATTAGCGACAGGCAGTATGGTTTTCGACACCAGCGATCCACAGGGGACCTCCTAGCTTACGCCCCGCAATTGTGGAGTAAGCTAATCCATTATTACGGTGAGGCTTTTGTCGTTGGTCTTGATATCACGAAAGCATTCAGTCAGCTGTGGCACGCTGCCCTCTTATGCAAACTTCCATTCCATGACCTCCCAGAAAAGCTTTGCAGATGGGTGGCTGAATTTCTGTCTAGCCGCAAGGTATCCGCCGTAGTTTACGGGACCTCCTCTTCATCCCGCAAGGCCAACGCGGGTGTTCCCAAGGGATTGGCCTTGGCTCCGACATGGTTCTTCTTGCATATCAACGACCTCCTTTCCTGCACGATCAACCCAATCCACGGCTTCGCAGATGCCAGCACTCTACGTGCAGGAGTTCAGAGTGAGAAGCTGATCTCTGCAGCTGAGCTGGAAAAAAAATATTAGCTACGACTTCCTCTCTGACGAGACTGCTTGGGGACGCAACAAACTGGTATAGTGTGATGCTTCCAAAACACAGTACTGTGCCGTGATGAACAAAAAACGTCCTAGCGCTCATACGGTTCCGATGGATGGCCGGGTTCTGCCAAAGAGCCGTTCATTTCGACTAGTCGTAGTGCAGATCACCGAGGGCCTGATCTAGCACGAACCTATCTTGTCAGTAGCGGCAGCTGCTGGTGAAAAGCTAGACTATTTGTTTAGGGCTAAGAAGTACTTCCTCATGACGTTCTCACTGTATACAAGGCCCAGAAAAGGCCTACCCTCGAGTATTGCTCAGACATCGCACCGACTATATTAACTATGCTCGATGTTGTCTAGAGAAAGGCTGTCCGACTGATCGATGACTCTTCTCTAACAAACAGTCTCGGGACTCTTTCACACCAGCGACCATCGACGATCAGGTTCTCTTCTACCGCTACATCAACGGGCTTTGCTCCTCAGTAGTACAAAAAAATTACTACAATAAAAGCTTCCTACTTCCATTAAGGGTAAAAGGCCGAACTCTAATGGAATTACCACTGTAGCCAAAAATATTGCTGGAAATCGCCAGCGGAGAAGTGGAGAAAAAAAAGTCGCTAAAGCATACAAAAATCGCTAAGTCTGGCAACAGGGTTGTTTTGTCCAGACGACACATTACTCAGTCCCGACTAGGATAGTGATAGCACATTTTATTCATACTGATCGGTACACGAAAATAACTGAATGACTCAGCACACTGCAAGTGGGGAAAGTGATTTTTCTCAGGCACCAAAAGGAACTGAGGAACAGTCAAATAAGAATTCCATCTGACACGCATGAAATATGTGTCGAAATCAGGTTTAAGTGTTGTATGCAAATGTTTTATTGATATCGATGAATTTCTAGAACATCCAAAGGTTTGAAAACTCTTTGAAAGGTTAGAAAATATCCAGAAAATATATAAACATAGCCAACAGTCAAGCGAGTCAAAAATCTTTCGGGAGCAGGTATCGAGAACCACAGGCTCCAGGGGTGCGGGGGAAAGTGGAAAATCTCTGACATGTGAGGCAACTTGAATTGAGATGAGATTATAACTGAGAAAGCGGCCAAAACAGAAGCTACTGAAATCAGCCTTGTGTGTTAAATATTATCAAGCTATTCAATCGCGTTTTCTTTCAGTGAGGCCAGTATTGGACTCGTGCATATTCCAACTTCTTATAACAATTTATATTTATGTTTTTTTGGTGCGCATTTTGAACTAGTTTTTCACTCATTGTAGAAATATACAGAACTTGAAGCAAGTCGGGCTGGTGTTGTCTACTGACTTATGCTTCGATTTACATCTTTGAATGCAGCCGTGCTGTTTGCTCGTGGTTTACTTTTTTTTTATGATTCATCACAGTAACACGGAAATGGACAAAGAAGCGAAAAATATGCTTCATTGACAGATTACTGCACGCGACACGACATCAGATTTGCTTAATCTTGTTTTGGGAGCAAATTTAGGATCAAAGGTATTAACTAAGGTAGAGTATTTTAAACACAAAGGCTGTGCTAGTTTTATTAGAAGAAAACTCTATATCTCTGAGCCGCAGAAGCAAAGCGAATCTCAGACTGTCGATTCTCCCATCATTATTATGATAAAATGACAGTTTGTCCCTTCTTGGATTACTTGAAATAGTGATGTGGTTTCTGGTTCGTTCCATTAAGTTGCGTTCAGTTCTAGGAGCTAGTTCGTGAACAAACTACTTTATGCAACAATACCACAAAAAAAAATTATTTATATATATACAGAAACAGATCAGATATTCCAGTCAGTCCAGATAACGTAAAAATGATTCAATTAATATTTTTTAACTGTTCCATTACATTCCACTGACCGCAAATGTATTCTCCCATCACTAACATTATGAGACACTAATTTCAAATGTCAATTCCGATATTCTTTGGTCTAATCTCCTTCCCAACGTCACTGTATTCTATGTTTTGTAGTCACTTGTTTTGTTATTTGTGAAAAATGGAACTTTTTAACAACAAATTTCCGTATAAAAAGTGCTTCCTCCAAGATTTTTTTTGTGCAGAATTACATATTACACTGTCGTGTACACGTTAAAACTGCACTAATCTCCAAATACGTGGTTATGTTGAGTTTACCATGTAGCATCACCGATGGTGCGAGTGAAGAAGTGCATGAATGTGTTGAAACGCAACAAATAACAAAAAATTGAGTGAAAAGGCTTTTTCATGTAAGGGTTTGGAGGTGCAAGTTTTCAAATGTAGGATAAACTATAAACACGGTAGGTGGTGTTAAGTTAATGTAATCACATATGGATTACAAAAGTTGCAATAAACATGGAGAAACCTTCAGCTAATTTGAAAAAAATGGATTTTACCCAGACATCAAGCATTTTTTAAAAATGTTGGCTCAGTTTTACATAATTTCATAATATTTAATAAACCAAAACATTTCAATGGCAAGCTGTCACTTCGTATTGTACAGTGTTTTGTTTTGAATGCCTTGTTGCCATTTGCTGCCAAAAATTTGACTGAGAGATCTTGAGGCTGATTCGGTATATTTAACTTATAACTTTAACTGTTTAGTACTCGTACCCTATTGGTGCAGAATAATGGTTTGTTAAAATGTGAAATCCACCCTAAGATATTAGAAATTGTTGTTTTATTTGATGACAACGAGCGGACCATTACACACTCAGAAAGCCTGGATGTAAAGTACTGTCATCCATAGTATTATCGTACAGACAATGAGGTCATATCTGCGGCACTCGGGAGCTTTTTGTTGTCAGAATATTTGGCAGACGTAGTTTCACCAACAAAATCCGCAAGCTGAATACAGATCCTAGCTAAACATCCAGTTCTAGTATTATACCTCACCATGTCGCTCAAATATACTGCATGTATACGAATACACATAACAGCCCTTTATTTAGTTGTTATACTATCATCCAAACAGTAAGCCCGTCAAGTTATTTACAGACACACACAACATGAATTTAAAGCATCGTTGGAAGAATGTTAGTAATGTAAACACAGTGTTTCACGAATTTAAATGGTGCTACATCGGACGGGTCTTATCTTTGGGTTTTATTCGAGGCACTAAAGTGGGTGAACGATGGGAAAACGTTTACAAATAACTAGGATTAGTATTTTAGGGGGTTTCAAATGATTACGGAGATAAGTAGGATATATCGGTTGACTGTTAGATGTGGGAAATGTAGTTGGGAAGACATAAAAGAGATAAAATGTTGACTACTCGTGAAGTAATGGTCCAGCACTGTGTTGGAGATTACATTGCATTGAATAGGTTAAGTTACTGAAAAACAAGGTACTTTTGGTATTCATCTAAATGATATTGTAAAAGCTGAATTATTGTGGCTGCCAGGACTCAGTGGTTGAGCAAAAATTGTTATAAACCAGCTAAGAAATTCATAGCCAGCCAAGACAGGCATCAAACGTGGAATAAACAGGCATCACTCTATTAAAGGGCCTTACGATTTTTATAAAGGAGGATTTGACGACTGACAGACAAACCAATTAAAGTGAGCTCTACTTTTTATTTTCCACGCCACAGGAAAAAATTTCAAAAATAAGGTATGTGTTTTGTATGTCGTATAGCGAAAAACCATGTCACTTATTTCCGTTGGCCTATAAGTCTGTTAATTCTTGGCCCATCTATCTATAACTTTGATAGTACTGCTCGGATTTTTAAGAAATTTTTACATAAAGTTACTTTTGTCTCAAGCAAGAAAAAGCTTTGTGGCATCAGTCCAGTGGCGACGGAGCTAGATGTGAAACAGGCCCATATAATTCATCCACAGACATTGATTCCATGCCTTATCAGGGGGTGGTAGCTGCCGTCGTGCCGCAGCTGACGAGCGGCGATGTTAATCCTGGCAACGTTGCCAGATGGTACCCATAGATAGGGCAATAAAGATATTCCTAGGCCGGAACGTAGCTAAGTTGGTGGGGACTATGCACTAATTGTATCAATCTGTTTGAGTGCCATGGTCTACAGAATTTTTATGTTGGACTGATGACACCGTCGCATGGGAAGCGCAACCTACTTGACGCCATTTTTCCGTGCCCTTCTTTTAATCAAATCTTAGATTA
This sequence comes from Acanthoscelides obtectus, assembly GCA_963669975.1. Lineage (NCBI taxonomy): Eukaryota > Metazoa > Arthropoda > Insecta > Coleoptera > Chrysomelidae > Acanthoscelides > Acanthoscelides obtectus. The sequence continues at coordinate 66,801,528 of CAVLJG010000006.1, forward strand.
CTTTCTATAATAGCTCCATGAAATCCGTATATTAATTTTCCGTATTCCTTCAACTAATTCTACCAAACTAATAGCAAAAGTATCAATTTTCCATATCACTCAAGCGAGATTCGCACCTTGTACCATCTCTGAACACCACACGGTGAGATACACCTGAGTACCATTGCACTTGGCGCTTTACTCGCTTGGCGGGCAAAGCGTGAAGCGTGACGTCTGCATTTACAGACTGATTTTACAACAGATTAGTTCACATCGGAATGCGACGGTAGATTTAAAAGGGGACAATCGTGGAAATCGCTGGGATAGTCCGTTTTTCAGCTATTCTAACTATTTTGTTATGGGTATGGGTAAGAAAAATGTAGGACATATCTACGATTTATAAGCTCTGTTTCATTATGGAGATTTTGTCAAAAAATGGCGTCAAGGTCGACTACGCCCTTCTCAAGCGACGATCAGTTCATAAAGGACTATTATAAGAAAAAAGGTTAACTAGGAACTTGTGAATATAATACAAAAGAGAATCAAATGGATCAAGTGATTCAAACAGGCCCATGCAGTTAGTCTATAGTAGCATTTGATAATGCTGAAATATAGAAATTCCTTCCTTACCCTTACTGAAAGTATCGACCATCTGACAACGTCAGTACTGCTATGCTGGCCAGCTCCAGTAGCGTGGCGGTGAGAAATCAGGCAGCATCGACAGATACACTCAGAACTTTGTGCTCACTAGTGTAAGTCTGTAGCGTACGGCAAGTGCGACCTAGACGTGACACGTCCGTTTAATATTTGTTTTAGGGGCAAATGTACGGGAAAATTATATGTACTAATACTAATACTAATTAGCGGGGCTGGAAGGGTATGAATATACTACCGCATAAAAATTGAGAAACGATCTGTATCCTCCGAAAACGTCAAAAGAGAAGTATGAGCATTTTCTTTGTTTTTTGCCCCTAATCCCGCCGCAACTGGACCAATTTTCAAAATTTACAAAGCGTTTGCATTCCTGGCGTAGTAGCGATCTTTATCAAAACCAGAGTGGTATTTCCCAAGTAATAGGGGGCGTCAAGGATCAGCGGACAGACAGGCTGACCGAAGGAACATTCAAAAGCATATCTCAGTTTTGGATTTTTTATATATATAATGTGAAAAGACCTATGTGTATTCTTGAGTAAGTTGGGACGACATTTTGGAATATGGACATTATAAAACGCAGGGAGTGCCGTCATTAAGCTGCACTTGTAATTGGAATTTCTTAACCATCCCTTAGTGTCCACGAACATTTGACACTACATTCGTAATTTACGGATCCAGTTTACCTAGGAAACAAAATTTAGTCGAGAGTGAAGGTGCGCAAGAATATATGTAGATTTGTGATCTATTTAAGAAATCGTCCAACCTTCGCTTTTGGATGTTTTAGAGGTTCCTAAACATGTTCAGAAAAAAAATTAGCGTTTAAAAATTGGGGGTACTGAGTTTTTGGAGATGGGAGAGTATATCTCAATTTTTGATGGTACTATATTCATACGCTTCCAACCAACTAAATGGTTGGTAGTGTCGGTGGGGCAGGGAAGTAATTTCTAAATCGCAGGGTTTCCAAATGGTTTCGAACCGTGGGTTAATTGTATGAGCCTGCCTAATTGACTTGATCCATTTGATTTTAATGTTATACATGTTCGCAGCTTTCGTAACTTTTTTCTCAAAGGGACTAATTTATGCCGAACATAATCCTTTATCAGCTGATGACAGCGCTTCAGTAGGAAGTAACCTGTTACTTTACTATTTTACATTCATGTGGAAACTTCTTCAGACATATTGTGTAACTCTGATTGCCGGCTCTACTTCACTAAAGGATAGACTAGTTCAATAAAGGATAAACTAGTCATTTTTGTTGATTAATTTCCTATGGTTATTTGCAATTACAGCAGTGAGTGGAATCAAGTGCTTTAGGCGAAAAAGCCCCTAAGGCCTTGTACCTCAGTCGTTTTGTAATGATTTTGGTATGCATTCTTAGTAGAATTCAGTCCCGTCTGGGAATTTGATGCACAGATTCACATGTGACTCACTCTTCTTCCACTTTGCACAGGGTTATCTCAACCCTGGCGATGCAAGATGTTGGGGCGTGCAGTTGAAGGAACGCCAAACCAGCTAGTGAAATTTTAGCTTTAACCGATTTATTATAATTATTATTTGAAATGACCACTGCAAAAGTTTAACCAAGCACATACTCATGATTCCGTTTCTGACTCACACCCAGCAACAAGTTTCATATTTTTTCCTTTTAAATCACCGCACCTGTTTTGAAAACCGGCGTGGAAAGTAGTCACCGCCGCTCAGAGCAGACACGTTTTTGTTGGATGTGCGATCTGCTTTTTGATAACAACGGACTAGCTAGTACCGCAGGTACTACGCCTGTTGCTTGGTACCCACGGTTCTCCGTATCTAGATCAGAGTAGGCAGATAACACGGGTAATGGCAGACCCCCCTCATATTTGGTTGGTGGTATGTATAATGAGTTGAACTGGGTAACGTCGTGTCAGGTGGTTCTTCGGATTAGTAAGTACTGCCTATGGATGAGAAATTCAATTTAATAATTGTTTAATTTAATTATACTGAATTGTTTAATTTTAGTTCTCACACATAAATGATGATCGTTCGTGATTGGTGATAGGAACAGTTCTGGTCGACTTCGGATCTCACCCACAGGTGTAGTTTTACGTTTGAATTCTGGTCAAACGGCTAGCCTATATTAAAGAAAATAGTTAAATAGGTGTATTTGTCAAAAAGGAAAGATTTTATAGAAAAATCGAACTTATGGTATTTACCATATAAACGGCTTATTAAGAACTACAGACTGACATACCAACTGAAGTGAGTGGCATGGTGTCGTGATATACATCGATACTTGCTCGGTCAAGCGCTGCCAGAAACATTGTGAAGTTGGTCATAGCAGAAGAGGCTGTACTTGGAGGGAGACGAAACGGCGAGGCACATTCTGCGTAGATGACCTGCACTTTGCACGAAATATAATCTGTTCGGAAGTGTAAATACAAACCTATAGCTGTACTTTCTGTTATCAGTAAGGTGTCGAAGAAGTGCATAAATCGGGAGTTTCTAAAATATCCTGAATGTCACGGCTCGCTTAGCGACAGGCAGTATGACTGCTGGCCACAGAGATCAACGGGAGACCTCCAAGATTACGTCAAATGACTGAGACCATGAAAGCTTACAATCTTAAGCAAGCTTCCATTCTATGGCCTCCTAGAGAAACTTTGCAGATAGGTGGCTGACTTCCTCTCTGGCTGCAGGCTATCCGTCGTAGTTAATACGGAATCTCCTCCTCATTCCACAGTATCAACGGGGGTGGTAGATAGGGATCAATCTCGGCTCCAACATCGTTTCTATTACATATCAACATTTCTGTGCGATTAATGTGATCCACAGCTTTGCTGGCGCCAACACTCTACATGCAGAAATTTAGAATGCCATGCCCATCTCTGGCGGTGAGCTGGAGATAAGAAGAATAGCAGCGACTTTCTCTTTGATGAGAGATCTTAAAGCTGCCACTGTCTGGGGAGGCAACAATCGAATACAGTTTGGTGTTTCCAGAAGACGGTACTGTACCTTACTTAAGAAGAATCGTTCTAGCGCTCACGTAGTTTTGATGGATGGTCGAGTTCTACGGAAGAGCCGTTCATTTCATTTGGCCGGAGTCCAGACCATCGAGAGCTTGATCTGGCAAAAATACATCTCGTCAACCGCGGCAGCTGTTGGGATAATGCTAGGATATTTATTCAGGGCCAAGAAGTACTTTTTATATATGTATAATCTACTCACTCTATACAAGGAACAGATGGGATCTAGAATCCATTACTGCTAAGATGTTTGTGGTGTGACATCCGCGACTACATTACCCATACTCGATGCTTTTCAAAGGTGATACTTCTCCAACGGATGGCCTTGAAACAGTCGCTCTCCTCCTTGATGGCGCTGCGCGACAAGTCTACCAGACAGACCAACCAGACATCAACCTCCCGTCTTAACCGTGTCGAACTTCGTGCATCCATAATGACCGGTACGTTGGATCCTTTATTCCTAGGATGTTGGGATTGTAGGATAGTCTCCCTGAGGAGGTTTTTTTAGTTCTACTAACCTTCTGCAACGTAAAAATTTGATCAACAAGGTGTCTCTTAACTCCTTATGCAATCGCAGTGTCCCGGTATTTAGTCTTCTCCCTATGGGACTGCTTCAGTATAAAACAGAATACGACCGGAGGATCTGAAGAAGACTTCTCTCACCAAATTAATCAATTTCTTAAGAAAGACAGAGCTTTTAGAAAAAAAATAAAATTGTGTGATCTAAGAGATCTCTCAAGCTAATAAATTCCCTCAAAAAGGCGGAGCTGTTAGAAAGACCTCACATATATGTGACAGTAGATGAAGGAGTCGCTGCAAACTTGGAATCCAGAATGACAAAAATAGTAACCTTCAATTAACCACATTGCAACACATTACTTTTTGAAGCTCCAGTTATCCAACCAGCGCTTTAGCGACTGACGGAACCGAAGAAGAACGTAGAAAGCAAAAGGAAGACAGATCAGCAGAAGCGGCGTAATTCTGCCTTGGCGTTCACCATTGGCAGCATGTCTTCCGTGCATGTATTGTCAAGGTCAGGCCAGCCGAGTGCCGATGCCGGTTAGGTGAACTACTGAAAAGGATAGATATACAACTATGATTAAAGAAGGAGTGAGATAGGTATTGGTGGAGGGTTTTCAGCAATTTGTTGAACTTCGCGAGAGGTGCATGGGAGAGAATTATGGGTAGTGATGGTTTTTGTGCAAAAAGTTCGTAAAAATGGGCTTTTTGTTCGCAGCGTGGTTTAAGGATAATGCAGCTTGACGTTGTAATTATAGATGTTAGAAATAAGTGTTCAACACTGCTTTTGGCTGAAGATATATTAGTTTGGAAAAGTACGTATAGCATTCATCACAGTTTTAAGTAACCGATCATTATCAATGAAAAATTATTAATAGGCAGTGTCGATTCCCTCGTCCGATGATAACTAGGTTACGTTCACACCGAGAGGCTAACCGCTTATTAGGAAAAAGGTTATGTCTGCTCTTCGCTCTTCACCGGTGATGTGTTTGAAAATCACTAAAATCAAGGAACAGAAACATGCCACCTGAACATGCGCAGAGCCAACGATTGTCTTTGATATCTTTGAATTGTCCAATAGGTGCTCCAGATTTCCTCGAATTGCCTCGAACTTTCTCGTGTTATCGTTGTCTCAGATATTCTCGAGTTGCTTCAAAACATCAGATTTCCTGGGATAGAAAGTTTCTTCCGTAACCACCCTCTCGGTTCATGTCTGAGGTTCAAATTGTTTCGTATGATAGTACCACTTACAGCTCTTTTCTCTCCGATAACATAGTTTATTCCGCATGTTTTTATTTTGGCAATTGTGTTTCTGGCTTAGTGACTTTTTCCCATATCTCTTCCGATACTGCCATATAAACGCTTTCTTGACGTAGATTTACAGCTATATATTAGCTTTTGCATATTACTTGGAGCGACGGCTCGTTACTTTAAGGTAAAAATATTTGACAATACCGCTGCCTGAACCCAAGGGCATAATGCTGTTCACTACTCCAAAGACTAAAAATACTGCATCTTGTTAACATGCTCACTGCGTTATCAGATATATGAGACTAGTATAACGTATTCCTTTCCAACGAAGGCTACTTGCGCCATCCTTCATCCAGGGGCGAAAGCAATGCCCCGTAAAATTATAAATCGTGTTTCTATGTGATCCTCGCTATGTCCCGATATTTTAGCTTGGTTAAATATGTATCGGATATATGTGAATGTTGATGCATTGAACCAGAATTTCCTCTTTCCAACACCATGTTTTTATCAGTAAAATTTCAGTATGTTGGCATCATTTATAGTATGGATTGTCCCACTTGCTTGTCCAAGTAAACCGTGTAGTCCCACTAGCTAAGTTTTCAAAAGTGTGGTCCCCGTCGAGTTAATGGCTAGAGAACTAACCCGGCTGACCATGCTAACTGGAATACAGCTCCAACAGTCAGAATGCTGTTTCCACTTTCGCTGTGGTCGATTATGGTAATAGATGGCACCTTGTGCTGTCTCATTCCGCTAGACTTTGTACTCTGAATAGAGTAGAGTTGCTCACCATTCATTCGGTGTCCGCTAAACCAAGCCTACACCAAACTAAAGATTTGCCGAACAGCACGAACCAGCTGTCGATGGTTGACCGTCTGTGGTCGGACGTACTAAAGCTACTTTTATTCATTAATAATTACTAATCCACGATTCAATAATTTAACTCTTGGTTCTGCGAAAAACCGAAAATACATTGTGTAGTGGGTTTGAATTTGGGTTATGATAGAAATGGTTTGATATTTCGTTACTATAGAAATGGGCAGTTATGCATTGTCAGTTTATTTTTGAAGGATTTTGAGGAAAAAGAGAGAATTGGGATTTCTGAGCATTGCGCATAAGCGTTGGACAAGACCTCTTATATTTGAATGAGTTATTTTTATCAATCTGAGGAGAAATCACAACCACACACTGACAGAGGAGAAGACAGTAACTTCATTTTATTTCAATTGTTACCTTAATTGTCTACCAATATATTTTAGAAGACAGTAAGTTCATTTCAATTGGATACGTAAATTATCCACCAGTATATTCCAATCTGTCTGTATTTCTTCAAATCTGCCTCCTCCCTTACCTCGAATGTATGCATCGTATCATCGGCTGTTAGTTACCCCATCGCCTTTTGACAACATCGTAAACTGTTCATGCTATCTGACAGATATGCTATCAGATCTGTGTCATTAATCCACTCCTTAAAATCAAAATTCTTCCGCCGTTGTGCTCCGACTTGCCGCTTTTAACAACCGCTATCCTGGGTTTTAATTACTATTCCTATGGAAATAACATAATATATGTTATTTTTTCACTCATACATTTCAACTTTGATCAGTACTTCATATTGTGACCTGCGCATTTGATGTTTATCTATACTTTTTCCCCATCTTTTCGGATTGCTCGTCATGAAAGAGGATGTCAACGCTGTAACTTTAGTTATCATGCAATATTCTTGTAGCGCATCCTGAAGAAGGAAATAAATATTATCGAAGGTTTCTTTATACTGAAGCAGCCGCGCAGGCCGAAGCCTAAATATCAGGACACCGCGGTTGCTATGCGGAGCTTAAAGAAACTTTGTTAATACGATTCTTAAATTGCCTAAGGTTTGTAGAACTGGGAAAGCCGGATTGTATCACAATCTCGACAACTTCGGTAAACAAGAGCGGTCGTTTCGGCCAGTTCTGGATGTTCGAAGTTCGACCCGATTAGGTTTCGAGGCAGAGAAGTCAGGCGGGTCTGTCTGGCAGGTACATCACGCAGCAGCATCGTGGAGCTGTGAGGATCAAAGGTCATTGACATAGGTTTAGAAGAGAGCAAGGTGGCCGACCACACGTTCGAGCGAAAGGGTCCCGAGACTGTACGTTAGAGAATCCCAATCAGTCGGACAGCTTTCCTTTTGACAGCATCGAGTTCGAGCGATGTAGTCGGGTCGGCATTATTGAAAGTTCAGTCTCATCTGGGTCTTGTACAGAGTGAGGTGGTCAAGTGCAGAAAAGTACTTCTTAGCCCTAAACAAATAGCATCGCTTTTTTCCAGCAGCTACCGCTATTGACGAGATGCTTTCGTGTCAGATCAGGTCCTTGGTTATTGGTAGAACTTGGCTATCCATCAAAACCAGATGAGCGCTGAGGCGCTTCTTGTTAGTCAAGGTACAGTACTGTGTTTGGAAGCATCAAACTGGGCCAGATTGATGCATCTCCGATCAGTGATAATCTCGTCAGAGAGGAAGTATTCTTTTCTCCGGGTAACTGGCAGATATCGGCTTATCTGAATTCCTACATGTTGAGTGCATCATCAGCAAAGCTGTGGATCGGATTGATCGTAAAGGAAATGAAGTCTTTGGTATGTAAGGAGACAATGTCGGAGCAAAGATCGATCCCTGGGAAACACCTGCTTTGACATAATAGGATGAAGAGGAGAACCCATCTGCAAAGCTTTTTCTTAAAAGGACAGCATGCCACTGCTGACCGAACACTTTCGTGATATCAACTGAAACGACATGAGCCTCAGCATAAGACTGGCTGAATTTGCTTCATAGTTACGTGACGTAAGCTAGGTCCCTTGTGGATCAGTGGTGCCGGAAATCGTACTGGTAGTCGCTAATCAAGCCGTGACGTTCATGGTCCTGCTCTTTTCTCATGTCACCATCACCTTACTTACAAAAGAAGCTATTGGCTGCGGACATAAACACAGAACTTTCCTTCTGGACTAATATTCAATGCGTGCGGTTGCATCCTCAAGGATTTTTGGTTTTTATCTTATCTAGTCAGCCAACACTACCTCCAGTCTCTCTTTACCGACTCCATGTTATTGATGCTTAAACTTTTAATGGAGGCAAATAGGCGGTCGATATTAGCAATCGAATAACCTCCTTTTATACCGTATTAAGAGAATGATGAAAATGGTACAGGAAAACTGATTTTGAACTAACTATAAATTTGGTGTAGCAATTGTATACAATACCGTTCATAAAATCGACCTAATCCTGTTTCGTATGCTTCAATTCAGAGAACAATAGGCGTTCGCGTTGACAGCTGATAATAAAATGTAAAAAATGCTATTGCCCCGAGGAAAGTACTTTCAAGCAGAAAACGCCGTCAAAACTACGTAGGGTGCTGAAACCAATCGCGTCTTACGTAGACTTCCTTGATGAAATACATGGTTATACAGGGTTATCCAAATTAAGTGTCCACCATTAGTAACTTTGTTATTAGTGAAAATACAAAGTTGTTTGAATTAGCAAACTAGTAGCATTTTTAACGCTGGTAAAAATGAGAAATAAAAAAAAACAATTGAGAGTCGTTATTTTGATTTTTTTCAGCAAAATAACATTTTTTTAAATGGAAACCCCTGTATATTATATTTTTTTCTGTTAAAGCATCAAATTTTAAACAAAAAAGTTCATAATGACTTTTCCGCTAAAGTCAAAAATAAAGTCAAAATAACGATAAATATTTTTAATTATTTGCAGTATTATAATATTAAGACGGCTATGAAAACAACATGGCGTTCGCGATTTGACAGCATTAAGATAAGCGACAAATTGTTAAACTGGACATACTCGCAACTAGAAGGCTTTGGAAAACAATGATAAAATCAAATAATGTCAAACATTAGTGTAAATACTTGTTTATAAGCTTTATTGTGTCATTAATTTAAAGAAAAATGTTCTCCCATGAAGAAAAGTGTGATATGTTAGAATGCTATTTAGTGTGCAGAAAATCCTCCTTGAGAGCAAGAGACTACAGTGAATTATATCCCGCTCGCATTCAACCGTATGAACGATATTTTCTGAGACTTTATCGAAAATTTAGGGGCAACGAAAATGTTTTTGCTAAAACAAGGGCAAACAAAGAATTCATAATAAGCGAGGCCACGGAAATTGCAGTTATTGGATATTTTGAAGCTTATCGTGAGAATTCAATAGCAGATATTCTCAAGGACTCTAATTTCAGTTATGGTACTGTTCAAAGGATTTTAAAAAAATACAAATTTATTCCGTATAAGTACCGACCAGTTCAAACGCTTTTGGCAGGGGATCCAGAGAGAAGACTTGTTTTTTGCCATTGGTATCTTAGCTTCTGTCGCCAAAATGTAAATAACTTTCGTTACCTTTTATGGACAGATGAATCAAATTTTTCAAATTCTGGAATGTTTAATAGAAAAAACCACCATTATTGGTCAAGAGAAAATCTTTTGTTAGTACATCCAAGAGGCCCACAAGTCCGTTTCAGTTTCAACGTTTGGTGCGGTATAATTGGTTCAAAAATTGTTGGCCCGTTCTTTTATGAGGGAACCCTAACTGGTGAAAGATATGTGGAATTTATGTCAGAAATTCTGACTAATTTCTTAGACGAATTGGATCTTATAAGTAGACATCATCTGCATTTTCAGCAAGATGGCGCACCTGCCCACAACTCCAGAGGTACTTATCATTTTCTAAGTACTACTTTTAATGATCAGTGCATAGGAACAAATGGCCCAATACAGTGGCCTCCCAGATCACCAGATCTAAACCCACTTGATTACTTCTTGTGGGGTTACTTAAAGAACCAAATTTACAAGCGAAGGTACGATAACCTTGACGCGTTAAAGACTGCAGTTAGGGAAAAGATAACCCAGATAGATGGTAGGACCATACTTAAGACAGTTCGAGCAGTTGAAAAACGTGCCCAAAAATGTATTGAAGAACAAGGTGGTGTTTTCGAGCATCTTCTTTAAAAAAAATTGTTATTGTATTTTGTAAGATTATAAGTTGATGTTGAAAATAAAGTTTGTCGATACAATTTAATTGTTTCAGATTGGAGGCCATAACTTCAACAATTTGTAACCTAGGAGAAAAGTTATTGTAAGCTTTTTTGTTTAAAATTTGATGCTTTAACAGAAAAAAATATAATATACAGGGGTTTCCATTTAAAAAAATGTTATTTTACTGAAAAAAATCAAAATAACGACTCTCAATTGTTTTTTTTTATTTCTCATTTTTACCAGCGTTAAAAATGCTACTAGTTTGCTAATTCAAACAACTTTGTATTTTCACTAATAACAAAGTTACTAATGGTGGACACTTAATTTGGATAACCCTGTATAGTTCTTTTTTACATATAAATGAAGCAATACTTTTTCCTATGCCATTTCGTTCACTTTTTTCCAATCTACTCACGACTAAAGCGTACTCTTATTGATCGTCTGTGTAACAAAGTTTTTTATAATCAGTTTTAGTTTTAAGACGTCCTTACAAATGATTTTATTTATTCTCCATTTTATCTTAGGATACTTACCTGGTATCGTATCAAGGGGAAGGTCCGTACCCGGTATATGTGACTGGTCATTCAATACGTGTCGTCTAAAAATGGCTCGGCAGTGAACGTGTTAAATAATAAGGGATGCCCAAGGAACAATTATGTCCTATCAACTTCACCAACGTTGTTCGTTCAGATTTGTGAAGTCAAAATTACCAAGGACATTGCATCAACTTAAGTTAACCTATGTTATTACCATCTTATTAGGATAATGCCATCAGCAGCGAAGTGCAGATGATATCTTAAGCTTCTGCATGAAGCTTTTGTCTTCTTTGAATAACACCTCTACCTGGCAAGTAGCTGTAGCCACAGGTCACACTGTCAGCATTTATTGTATACAACGGTAATATCGAGGTGACAAACTGTACATATCTTTTATAACTGCAGGTACAGCACGACATTATATGCATATGTGCCCTTGACAACAGGTGGGAGCTGCAGCCAAAGCGGTTTTCCCATAACCTTACACTCCTCATAAATATAACCCACCAGTGTACTACTGGTTACCATTGTTGCCATTTCGATTATATTCAGGTTCTTTACATGTTGGTTGGAGAGATAATTTAGCTCTAACGAGAATCTTATTACATCCCTACTAATACTATAGGCGAGAAAGGATGTTTGTTACTCAATCACGCCAAACAGGCTGGACAGATCTGGATGAAATTTGGTTCGGGAAATAACTTTGAAATTTCTACCTCATAGCTACAGTCTAAATGGCTTAGTGGCATTTTATATGAGGTGTCTGGCGCAGAAGCGCTCAATCGCTGTTCCGATCTAAATGAGTAAGATTATATAAATCTCTATTTATAGTAAGTACTCTTACTTGCATCATGCATTTACTGCATTTTGACGTTCGTTTTCTTAACTAGATGATCTTGATTTATACTTGTTTGGTGTAAGTATTATAACCTTTATCTGTCCAGTCTGTCAGCATTATGTCTGAATCACTATACGGAAAGACGTAAAAATGTGTACACTTACTAATTTATATCCGAACATCCAAAAAACTTGGTAACCATACACTTTTGGAAAAAGAGATAACCTCAATTTTTTTAAGGCACGGGTTGTAGGTCTAAGATTTTTAAGTTCAGTAGGAGCTGTAATTTTAGGAACAGATATAACTTAAGGCCAGCTTTTGTTTGGGGTGGTTTAGAAAGTTATAGGAAGACCTGCTATGATCATAGTTAGTGACAGAGTCGCTGATCCCTTACCAAATTACTTTTGTTATCCTGAAACTTCGCTAAAACCTTTTTTCAAAAAAGGCTTGGTTGCCAAGTTTTTAGGGTGTCTGGGATTTCATAGACACCTTGTAGATACAGGCAAATTCGACCGACGAGTTATCGTATGAGATCGTGCCTATAACCTTCCTCGTATATAAATTAATGAATGTAGACATTATTACGACTCTTCATACGAGACGAGTTACTTTCATATATTATTGCGTTAAAGTGTTGAATAAAAAATATCTATTACTAGAGAAACGATTTTATCATTCTGAATATTGCATTTTTGTATCCGAAAATAACTAATGTAACACGTATCACCTATACTTTACACTACTTCCACGCGAGCGGAATCGCGGGGTTAGGCAAGTGCTTACATATCTACATATTGATCACAAGTTTCTTGATTTCTGAGAACTCACTGATATCTGCTATGAGATCCAACACGGAAACACCTATTTTTCTAATGCTTGCCGATGCAATTTCAGTAATCTAATCTTCCGAGAGACTTCACATCCGATAAACCATTAATTAATAATTAATACAATTTTGCATATAGAGCAATGACATCGAAAAGACATAGGTTTTGTTAGAACCAGTAATACACTATTTGGACTTTTCATTGCACAGGAGCCTCATATCTTTGGAGGTCTGGTGTAAAACTGTTTGTCAACATCTCATTTTCGAAAGTTTTGACGATTCAAATACTTCCTCGCCAGTGTGGCATGGGAAGTAAAACAATAACGAGAAGGTTTTTTGGACATGGGCTGATCAGATCGAAGAACATTTCTCAAACTATTGCCAGGAAGGAAGAACTCTGACCAATTCTTCGATAGAAGCTTGTCCCAAATTCCAAATGGCGAAGGAATTCCCACACTACGAGGGAAGTGATGTCCAGCGATAAGACCGCCATCGTCAGTCGCGTGTTAGAACCGCTCGGTGTCAACAACGTTTCTGCCATTTTACGGATATTTCAGATGTCTTATGACTTGTCCCAAATAAAGGATGTATGGCCGAACCTTACAACTACAGACCTACAGCTCCGATTTCTGATATCAGTAAGGTGATGGAAAAGTGCATAAGTCGGGAGCTTCTAAAATATCTTGAACATCACGGATCTATTAGCGGCAGGCAGTAAGGTTTCTAACAGAGATCAATTGGGAATCTCCTAGCTTACGTCACATAAATCTAGAGCAAACTCGTCGTATGATGAGGCCCATGTCGGTGCTCTTGAGATCATGATGGCTTTCGTTCAGCTGTGGCATGCTGCCCTCCTACGCAGACTTCCATCGTATGGCCTCCCGGAGAAGCATTGCAGATGGTTGGCTGACTTCCTCTCCGGCCACAAGATCCGTCGTTATTGGCGGTTTCTCCTATTCTCCCAGAATGTTAACGCGAGCGTTCCCAGAGGTCGGTATTTACCACAACATTGTTTATATACCATCAATCCCATCCACAGCTTTGCAGAACTAGCGAATCTGGTACTGCTTAATGCTTTCAAATCACAGTCCTGGTCTTTGACCAACAAGAAGCCTTCTAGCGCTGATACAGTTTCGATGGATAGCTGAGTTTTGTCAAAAAGCCATTAATTTCTGTTGGACGAAGCCTAAATCTACATTTGGCTTGGCATCAACATATCTCGTCAATCACAACAACCGCTGCGCCAAATCTAGGTTTTTTACTAGGGCCAAGACCACTTTTGACAAGGCCCAGATAACACCTAGCCCAGAGTACTGGTCACATGTTAGGGGTGCTGCCGCCACGAATATATAGCACCGCTATGTCGATGGGCTTTACTCTATTTCATGATATTGCTGCGCGTGATGCCTGCCAGACGAATCCGCCGGGTTTTTGTCTCTCCTCCTAACTCTCTTGGACTTCGTAAATAGGAAACCGGAAACCGGTATCTTGAACTCATGGAGCTTAGCACTTGGAGGGCGGCTATCTGACTGACCGGTGATACTTCTTAATATTGTCTTTCATCGACGGGCGGTCAGGATCTTATTTCGTGTTTGAACTTGATCCTGCTTCGTTAATATATGGACTAATCTACAATTCGTTTTAGCTAACACAAAATATGTGTATCAACCTTCCGAGCGAAAGAAAAAATGAAAGGTGGCAACATCGCAAATCTTCATGTTGCCTCTTGTCGCATTACGGTTTTGTGGAGTGCTGCCCATTCTTCTCAATGCAACGGTTATTGCGGTAACTCCCGTGTTATTATTCCCAATTTTCCTCTGGCCCCATAATGAATACAAAATTATATACGCCCCTGCCCGTCCCAATATTTTCGGACACTCTCACGATGCGGTACCGCCTGCAGTACTTGAAAGAGTTGATGAGAAGTTCTGACAGAACAACGAGTGATTGTTTCACGCAGAATCGTCGTCATGCATTTATTTTGATGAAAATATGGCAAAAGCTATTTTTGTGAAAGGCTTCATATAAAATATATTGATCTCAAGTACAGCCCTATGGCTAACTATAAAACCAGTACAGAACTTCTAATAATAATTAAGGCCTACAAAAAATGAAGGTCTCCTGAATTGTCAACAAATGTGACTTCGGTCAAATACTGACACACTCATGCGTATGGCTACATTTTGAGTCACTGCGACAGATTTATTAGTACACTACACGTGATACAGCATTATACACTTTTTAGAACCATGTCATCTATGGCAGCGCCATCTGAAGAAACTTGGCATCCAAAATATATTTTCTCTACCAGAAACGACACTATTCAACTACACTCGCGAACTTTATTATCAGTACGATGTCACATACATAACCTTTTACTAATCTTATTGCTTCCAGTTACGTCTCGATTTTTAACAGAAGTTTGTTTGCGATTATTCTGTAGTCTCTAAAATACGGGAAATGTTTTACTAGCTCCTGATTTTGAGAATGTAAAAGTCAATTCCTGAAAAAGATAATATCGTTAATGTAAAAGTACGTAGAAATTGCTATTATTCAAATCGCTGCTATTACAGACACATTTATGTATACTGGATTTCATGTTGTAGTCTAACCATATTAGACGAAAATACCCCTGGTCTGCGAAATAATTGCAAGGTTTGGTTTTATTGCTGCAAGTTGTTTAAGGGAGTATTTAAAACATGGACGCATAAAATGGGTAGGTACACCAATTCTTGTGGGAAAATTTTTTATTCGACAACAAAGAATGAGAAAACGTGTTTTTTGGGATTCAATCAAAAGTGTTGGCGGGAACGAAAAAACTCTTCATATAAGGTTTTTAGGTATTTATGAGACCTACAAAACTAGACCACATGTAACAAGATCCAACTAATAGGAAAAAATTTATGGATGAAAACCGAGGCAAAATGCAGGTTTTTGGTACTTATTGGTAATGCGACGATGGTTTCTCGCATATACTTAAAATTCTTCAAATTCATAGGATTTATACTCCTAAATAACTGCAACAAAATTGGAGTAGATTGGTCAAGTAGTTTTTGAGACTTTCTAATTGTTTATCCCAAAACACCTGTCTTCCGACCACCACTACTGGTTTATTGCGCAATATACAGGGTTAGTTTAAAGGGCACTTTATTGCAAAATACAGTTGTTGAACCTTGCCGATATGAATCGCAAACCAGTCCGGGAGAAAAATGTTATTTTTATGCAAAAAAGTATAGGTTACGTTTTTTCTTCTAAGCAAATTCAAACATTTCGTATTTGTGAGTAATTCGCAACAAAAGGTGATATATACACATTCGCTTTGTTTTAAAATGTGTATAGTAACGATGTTTTTCGAATATCGTAGCGCATTTATTCAATTACTCACACATAGGAAATGTTTGAATTTGTTTAGAAGGAAAAAACGTAACCTTTGTTTTTCGCAAAAAAATAAGATTTATGTTTCGGAATGGTTTGAGTTTCATATAGGAAAGGTAAACACGTGTATTTGGCTACTAAATGCTGTTTGAACGAACCCTGTATATTGCTCAATAAGCTAGTAGCGATGACAGATGGGATAAATAATTAGAAATTCTCAACTACAAAGTATGAATCCTACAGATTTGATGAATTTCAAGTAGTTGCGTGAAATTATCGTCGAATTTCCAAGTGCCAAAACCTGCATCTTGCCTCGTTTTTCGGCCATAACATTATTGCTATTAGTCGGATCTTATTAAGTGTGGCCTCATTTTGCAGATCTCATGAATACCTAAATATCTTATTTGCTGTTTCGTTCCCGTCAACACTTTCGTTTGAATCCTAAAAACACGTTTTCTCATTCTTTGTTGTCAAATAAAAAGTTCTTTCGGGGAAATTTGCTAATATGATTAGACTAATAGACGTGGTTGCATCTAAAATGCTTTAGTATTATCACCTAAACGTTTCCTATTAAACCCTGAACATCCAACGCTCTCTTCAAGTATCAAACCTTATTACTATCAGTTCCAACAGCAGGCTCCCTCTGCAACATCAGTTCCAGCTATCTAATAGACACACAGTTAAAAATAGCTTAGTGTTCATCATATTCGCTCTCCCGTTGTAGACATAACTCTTCCATGCACGAAATGACGCTATACCATCTGAATTCCTTACACAAGTCTTGAGTGATCTGTACTTTCACCTTGGCTACATCTTGCATCACTACTGGAATCAGAAGAGAACAAGAGCCGTCACATAGAAAGAAGGAAGGACAAAAACAAGGAGGAAGGAGGCAAGGAAAGAAAAATGTATTATAACCAGTGGATCATATAGAATAGCGACGAAACTACTAACAAGCAAGAGGCCCAATAGTACGAGGTTACCACCACTACTACAGAACTCCTTGCAACACCGGTACCTACAAGCTAACCGCTGAAAAGTGCCAGATCAGTCACATAGCACCACCAACAAGGAAGGAATCCCATTAACGCCGAGTACCGTTGATCGATCAAGCCTGGATAAAACCGAGCAGTCCGGTCCTGTATCGGGCCATTTATCAACGTCGGTTCTGTTCGGAGCATCGCAAAAATGCCAGCAACTGAGGCCTGCCTCACTGCCAGACGGCCGACGTACGATCGGTCAGGAGGCTGTATGGCCCAAAGAATACTAGAAATTTGAAAAAGACTAGATTGATATTGTCAAGAAGATCACTAACTAAACTAGTGACCAGAAGCCTTCGACGGTTGTTTTGTAAGTCATTTCTTATAATACTGTCGGTGAGGAGATTGTACAGCCCAAAGAACGCTCAATACCACTGGTAAATTAGAAAGGCTCGATTGGAGTGGTCAAGAATAAGGTATAGAATATGACACTGCCAGATATGTCATATATAGTGGTTACTGAGGCATTTCTCACCATGTCGATTGGCATGAGCCTGTACAGCACAAACAACGGTGAAAAAGACGAAAAGAAATATGTTGAAAAAATGGACATACCGCTTGATCGGGACCCTGTAATCCCATAGAACGTTCAATACAGCTAAAAGACTGAAATAAACTGACTCTATTAGAATTTTAGGATTATCTTATACTTAGGTACTATATAAGTTGGGACTTTCCTTTTCATACGTGTGGAATAACAAGGTTAATTTGCGGTAAAATAGAACCAAAAACTTAAAAAAGGAATTTAAGAAAAATACTCACTATTTGTTTGGTATGCCATTTCGAGAACGACTTGTCTCATGTTTTGTTTGTAATTACTGCTTGTCGCACGAGTTAGTTACGTATTTCTAAATTTGCAACATTCGGGCTTGTAGAGGTCTTCTTCTGTGTCCACGTAGACGGCTTCTGCAAGATACAAATAAACCTATGCAGCTGTTATGGAAACATCGATGACAGCGGCGTTCTGAATGCGCGAATACACTCGCGAATTATCAATAGGATCCAGATGCTCACATCAAATTTATAACTACCTTATTACTGTAGGAATGTGCCAATTTTGTTATTGTGGTTTGTTTATAGACTAGATTAACCTACACACCACGCGGCGCCTCAATTGGAAACTGACTCACATACTCATTGTGCCACAGGACGACGTACCCTTTGACGTAAAAGCGGAGGCAGGCAGTGTCGGAATAGCTTACTTCTATCTCTGTCACTTTAAAGCTTTGGTATATGTGTTACTGGGAAGGCCCTACCTATACGCTCTGTAATGAAAAGTCACAACTTTGAGGACACAGTTTATGTGGGTTATTTGGCTTGCGACGGATCTTGCTGAATTCGCCGAGTCTCCTTAGATTCCCTCGGATGTCCTCCCACTGGACAAAAAGTCTCCTCCGTAATTATCTACTTCCATCAGGCTTACCTCTTGCTATAATATAATATGCCCATCTAAAACATACATTTCTAACAAAATCAAAAAGGTTAGGTTAGGTTTCTTTAAGAGCAAGAGTTACTAGAACTTACGCAGCAAAAGGCAGTACCGCGTGTTATCTGCTCCTGAAGAACGGTGTCAACGGAGCTGATACTAGTGGTGGCTGGAATCCCGCCAATGGATTTGCTGGCTGATGAAAGATGTGCACTTTATAGGATGGGTGCAGGAGCTAGAAATAATGAAACGGGAGGCGATATTATATATTAAGTAGCAGTAAAGATGGGACACGATCAGGCATGGAACAAGGACTAGGAGCATGACTCCTGATATTAAGGTCTGGATTTATCGGAGAGCAGTGTAGATATATTACTATCGGAGGGCAGTGTAGATATATTACTATACTGTACAGTTCCTTACGGTACATGATAGCTTTGGAAGCTATATACTGCGGGTAGGAAAAAGAGAATATTGGAAGTACTCGGTTTGTTTTGACGAGAATTATACTATTGAGCATCCACTTGAATTTTGACTGCCACAGACAACTGGAACTAATGCTTGACCAGAGGCTCATTGCTAAAAATTTTGCAAAGCTAATGCAACAACTGTTGATGCGAATGGCGCCATCCACAATAGGTTTCTCTGTCTGTTGGATACGTGCACGCATCTTTGTACAAGCATTTATACACGGACGGAGACACCTTTGGTACAAATTTTAGCGCGACTCTACTCTTTATGATGAAATGAAGTAATGCGCTTCCATGGTGGGACGTATGGCGAACGACACTGCGATTTTAGTGAGTATGCCGTTATATGGGAATCTTACACTTTGGACAGGGAAATCTGATAGAAAAGTTACTTTAAACCTTTCTGCCTGAAAGTGGCCCTATTACTACAACAGTCGCCCGACACGTATATATTTTAAACCTGTTTGATGAAACGCTGTTATAGTAATATTTGCTACACCAAAGAATCCAAAGTCACATACATTAAGAAACTTTCGCCTATCTAAAATTGAAAAGAATGCATCTTGCAGCTTACGACTTGTTGTACAAATAGCATTGAATAATTTTTGCATCTACTTATTCCTTATCGGCTTAAGTATTATTAAGGCTCTTTCCTATATCAAACTTGGTGACTGCCTTTTCCCCAAATGCTGACTTCCAACCTCTAGCTTCTACTCTTGACGTATCGTTGGCACTGGCACTGGTTGCATCGCCGGTCGTATAGTTGACGTTCTCTTTCACATATTATACGCGAGTCCGGCGCTTTTTAAGGGAAAACACAATGAAGAGGAGACAGAGATGAAACAATGGCACAATGGCTTCGATGAAATACACTACGAACAGATATGTCAGACCAGGCGTAAATATTGAAATATCTATGGGGAATTGCCGTTTGGAAGCTTGCTTTGTTTCATAGGCGCGGCTACAAAGTTGTTGGGATAGTAGAAAATAGTCACTAAAACTCACAAAATTCGATATTTTTTATTTCCATTGATCCAGGCATGGGATCAACTTTGACCAATTCTACAATTACTATTCAATAGAAGCAATTCTTTGTTTCAAATTCAGAAAGTGGGGAACAGGATACCTGCATAAGGCCATGTGTAAAAATTTTACTTTTATTTCTAATAATAAAACAATTTTGCTCTCACCCGCATTCAACGCATTTACATAACACATTAAATGGATTGGACAGCACTTTGAACAAACTAGGGTATTAGCAAATTCTACAAAGTCTGCATCAATGGAAGGCTCCACTTCCTATCTACAGTTTGAAAGAAAAGGACATCAACCCTATCTTAAGCACATTTTTGATATAAATGTCCTGAACTTGGGTACATAAATAACATGTTAAAGTTATTCTTATTATGTCACGTCTGCAGCACGTCCCCTATACAGAGTGTTTTGTTGGGAGCGAGAAATATGCTAACCATGGACAAGTAAGCGCCTTACGTTCGAGTATTCCACCTGATTTCCTTAATTGAGACACTTCACAGCTCCTACACCAACAACCCCAACTTTCGAATATGACGTTCCTCGCAAAAATCACAAATGAAACTGAGTAGTTCACGAATGCAGCGCCAATTGCCGCCGAGTCCGCGACTTAAATAAACAGTTTAACTGTTGAGTGGAAGAGCATGTAATGTGAACTCCACCTTTTGGTTAATCCAATACAGACAATTATTATTATTATTATTAGTATTATATTACTATTATTATCATTATTAAAATGTTCAATTGTTTTAAACATATATTTTCTGCATATACTGAATTACCTAAACGAATTGAACGGTTAACAAAACAGATACGTGGTTTACTATTTTCAAGCAAATTAGTTTAATAGTACATTACTTTCAATTAAACTGATTCCACAGAATTCAGTTTAATCAAACCGAATAATTTATTTACTTAGAATGATCAAAACATTGACTAGGTCTTAATGAAACATTTCCAGAACAGCTGTTTAATTGACCAACAAAGCTTTCGCATTGTGAGTTTGTTGTAATGCCGTCCAGAAATCATTGTACCCTACAGCGTTTTATCGTTATTTGCATAAAAGCATTTTGTGGCTGCCTCAGTCGGCAATAGACATTAGGATGGGGTAGAGGGTGAGTGGCAAAGGGGTTAGGTTTGATTTGTGAATTATGTAATTTGTTATAAACCTTAATCCTTCTCGCTCAGTTGTGTATAATGTATCTTTTGACACTTTTTCAGCTGAAAAGTGTGGAAAGAAAAACATCCATTAGGATTATGTTCTGTAACAATAACCTCTTTTTGTTGATAGAACGAATTCGGATGCGCGGTTATCCTTTACGTACCTTTAAATTCAGTTCCTTGCAAAATTTAGGACACGTCCATGGCATACGGGCTTTACATGTGTTAAGTCAATATTTTGAAGGTTTCTTAGTATAGGCCATATCCAAGTGACGTCACCTACCTCATCAGTTTGTGAAACATAATCTTATATTCCGTGTATGTCGGTGGTGTTTCTTGTACGCCACGTTTATTTTGTGTTTGAAGCTTTTTTGAGCTTACTGGACTCGTTTGTGCGTGTTTTCAACCAACTTTCTATTAAGCTCAAATTACTGCGTTACTGTTGCAATTCAACACATCACAACACGAAGTGTTAGTCGATACATTGAATTCATAACCTTGTACAATAATAACAATAATCGGGTGCGTAAATAATTCTAGAAATTTCTACAAAGACCTATTTCTACATAAAAACGCTAAAATAATGATCTCCACCTCAAACTTAGATGTTATGTATACCTAACATCTGTCAACTGTGGACATTACCTAGTAATGTTGTCTGTTTAGAAACATTTTTAAAGGCAATTATGTCAAACTCTGTGTTTCTACCGAAACATAATTGTACAAAAGGAAAAAGCTGCAACGTAAAACTGCCAACCATTTCTTAAGAATCGTTATACTGCCGTATTACCTTGTATTCCCTGGACTAGAAAGGTGATACTTCCTTAGAACCTATAATTAATATTGCTTATGATTATGTTTACTTTAATTATATCCAGCAAATTGATTCGAATTTGTAACTGACGTGCAAATCATTCTCAGCCATGATCGGTTGTCTCTTGAGAGAGGCGTTTGAAAGTGCATTATGTACTCCCAGTCTCGAGAAATTTGAACGCTATAAAAAGCACTAAGTTATTGATTTTGGACATCGAGGCGAAAATAGGAAAAGGAGTTTTATTTCTAACGGAATTCAAACAGGCATAGACGTACACCATTTTACCTTGGCAATTACCAAGCATCTGAAGAGTCACATTTATGAAGGTTTCTGAAAGACTAAAGGCCGTTTGAGCAATGAATAACGCTTCCTAAGAAACGTCAAAGGCAGCACTTAATACAATATTTGCATTTCACAGTAGGTTGCAATAAGAGGCTGTCATCGCTGTCACAAAGATTTTCGTTTACTAGCCGCTTTCTGTGCTAAGTATTACAAAGCAATTTCATTCATTTCATTTTTCCATTGGTTCTGTCATAGTAAAATAGAGTAGAGAGGCATACAGAAAATAGTTAAGAAAATAACTTACATTAGTATATTATGGAAGTCAAAAGTAAACAAACATTGAAATAAAAAAAATAGACAAACATTCAGCTAAAACAAACATTGAAAACACGTGGCAGATACAGATTAAAATATTGGTGTGTGTAAAATATATAAATAAAATACATGAAGTACAAAAAATTCATGGTCAGAATTACACATATTGGTCGTGTATCATGCAAAGAGTAATCTTCCCTACTTTTCAATAGTGCCTTAAGTTCAAGTTTTAAAATAGTGTGTGGTAGGGCCCTGGGGGTGTATGACAATTTGTTGAACAATCTAATATCTATTTGATTCGGGGTGCATTCTGTTTTTCTAAAGAATATTTGCGTGGGAACCTGTAGGAAAAATTTCTTGATAAATACTTGTTATGGTCTTTCAGCTTCAGAATATCATATAAATTAGACTTTACATGTAATAGCAACTTTCTCGATTTCATAGCGAATAGCGATTTTATAGCAGTGACGACTAGGTTTGGTATATGCAATCAAGGTCGACTTTGACAGTTTGACCGTCTTTATACAGTTTGAAATTGTTCAAATATTGTTGCCAAAACAGAAGAGAGTAGCATAACGCATCGGTTACCACTACTAACGCGGCTTCTTGACACACTGTAGCTACAATCCAGTGGCTCCGAAGCTACGGACAAAAAAAACTAAAAAACAGAAATCGCTTTAAGTTGTTTTTTGAAGTTTCTAGCCTCCTGATCATTTCCCTAAAAAAATTAACTTCAGTGTATTTATACGTTTATGTCTCATTAACTCTCCTGTACGTTTGCGCTTAAGACTTAAAATTGCAGAGAAATATTTTCAGCACACGCTTCGCACCCAACGCAACCAAAATAGTATACAACGGTGTCTTGGACTGACCGGAGACTGGCTGGCAAGGTTCAGCAACGTTGCCAGATGGTCGGTGCTGTTGTAGGGTAGAAGATTGCAAGATTGGCCTAACTGTATGGTACTGATTGACTAACTTGATCCATTTAACTTGTGCCGAACATAATTCCTTATGAGCTAATAACAACGTTGTGTGGTAAATGCAGAGCGTTCTTTGAGAATAAAAAGAAGCTCCTGTTAAATTGAATTTTCGGACATAAGCTGCTTCTGCATCAAAGCTCCTCTTAACATTAACGAGAACGAGTTCAATTGGATTTATAAATGACGAGTCTGATTTTCCTCTCAATTCAAACCTAATTCATTTCGCCTCGGACATAAACAGCAGTAATTACGGGATGAAATAAGATTGAATAAAGCTTAATAATGAAATTCCTGAAATAGTAATTTATGCCAACCCGTTTACACAATTTCCAAGCATGTAGAAGATATGAAGTAACAACTCAATCCCAGCAAGACTCTCTTTACTAATTGAGGAATAAATATGAAGTAAAAACGATTAAAGTTATTCGCTTTTAATTATGAAATTCTCGTCATAAATAAAAGTAGCTGTGGACGGTGAAAAACTCGTATATAGAATAGTTGCCTTGTTATACTTTGAAATATCCCTTAATGTGTTCATTCTGTTCAAATGAGCTGGGATCCGCTTACATTTTATATGAGAATAGAGAGTCAATGACAGCAACGGAAAAAATGTACAAGAGAAATACGCAGTGAAAAATAGTTGAATATCTAGTCAAAGAAGGTAAAAACGGGATGGAACCTTTTCATGGTTAACACTTGACTTAGGAATTGCATTCCTTAATAATAATAATACGGTTGTTCTTCCACTTAACCCTCAAACAGTGATAGTCACTACGAATTTAGATTAGTAACAAGTTTGTCCAATAATAGATAAAGCATTGAGGAAGCAGAAATAATTATGCTACTGTAAGTGCCGAAGGTGATTTTTTAAATTACATTTACTTAGCGACATGTCTTTAAATTTTTTGGAAAATAATTATACAAGGATACTGCAACGTGAAAGCGGTTTTTGTGTTGGGACATCGTGAACAAATGTGGAATCCATATGATTCTGGCAGGGTGATTTATACCTTGTCGATTCATGAGCTTTTGTTTAAGGATTTCTAGTCAATTTTATTTTATGTACTGCAGTATGTAATGCGAGTACATATTTGAATACACTACGTAAACCATCACATATCATTGATTTGCCGTGAGGTATGATCACGTCTCGTTAAATTATTCACAAGTCGACAACAGAAATTTTGGACTTTCTGCACGCATTTAGCAGTCGTTTGATCTAGCCAAAGATAGTATAATGATACACAATACAGAGTTTTCGAAATATTTACTCTTTCATATGGAATTTCTTTGTCATTATGTATTTGTACGCATATAAAAGCCTCAATACTAAAAAAAAGTTTCTAACGATGTTAGTGATGTGTTCCGATATTCTGACTTCATTAAACAATACGCCAACATTCTACACACATTCGGCTTTGGGAACTGTTAGTATAGAA
Organism: Acanthoscelides obtectus; assembly: GCA_963669975.1. NCBI lineage: Eukaryota > Metazoa > Arthropoda > Insecta > Coleoptera > Chrysomelidae > Acanthoscelides > Acanthoscelides obtectus. The sequence goes on from CAVLJG010000006.1 coordinate 66,826,480, forward strand.
TTGCATGTTGGATTTTAGGAAATATTTGGTGTTTTTGGGGGAATGAAATCACTTGAGATATGTCTGCCTTTACTGCGCTGTGTATATTGCATCTAAGCCTCCATGTATTTCCAAAGTAGTAGTTTCATAATTATGTGGGTGATACGATAAGTATATTTTGGTATCGTCAGCACATGTCATTATTTTACAATTCCTAACACCCCTCGTTGAGTTTGACGTGTAGAGAGTGAAGTGCAGTGGTCCCAAGATGGATCCATGTGGTGCACCAGAAATGGTAGATTCAGATGACGATATTTCTTCTACATTGAATGCTTTTTGTATTCTACCCATTAAATAGCATCGTAATAAATTTAAGGTTTTTTGAGACAAACCTAAATATCCCAGTTTTGATAACAGAAGCTAACGGTTGATTATGTCGAACGCCTTTGAAAAGTAATAATAAGTAAAGCAATTTCCAAATTGTAAATACATCATCTTCGCAAGTAGTTTTGACAAGATGGGACGCAAGTCACTATATGTACCAGGAACATAAATTATGGGAATCAGGATTATAAGTGGATTCTTACAATTCACCTCAAAACTGGTAGCTGTTGCTGCTCCACAAGTACTTTGCATGCAGGAACTCAGAGTCAGACTAGCCTCTAGATGCAATAAGACTGCTCGCTGCAAATGCAATAACCTGTACAGCTAATGTTTTTAAGTCACAGTCAAGAACTTGAGAGCTCTTGTGGGTGTTTGTATGTTGTGTTATAGTGGAAAATGCTGCAATATTTTATAACTGTCACCTGGAAGACAGATAAATCTAATATTGTCTTTGTACTTTGAAGATCACCTTTGTGATTAAAACGTTTACTACAGTAAAGAAGATATTTCAATACATGTTGTAGTTTTATGGACATGATTATCGACATGTAAACTAGCGGATAAACATCAGATGTTACAAGATTTGGCACTTTTATTCAATACAATTTGAAGAAATTTGGAAGTGTATCAACTGGAGTTTTCAATCAGCTGACCCAAAAATAGCTAGTCTTATAGTTACTACTAGTCAAGTTTCTAGTCACGATTTTGTTAGGTGGGGGCACATATCGCCTTGTTCCTTGCCATAGAGCCGCATGTGTTCATGTCTACATGTAAGCGTATGGTCGTATCGTATACTGGAGTCGGATTCCAACGGTAAGCGCTTCGCGAGATATAATCAAACTGGTTTAGGCGGTTTTTTCTGTTTTTTCCACTAAAAGTCGAATTATAATTTCGAGAAAGGCGTACATAGCAGCGACGACAGGCTGCCAGGTAGGCAGCGCTATCTTTGCTTCTGTTGATGTCGATTCGAAGAAAAATTGACGCGGCCAGACGTTTAATGAGCCCACTGCTAGCCAGTCTTTAATTTATACGTATTTAAAAAAGTGACTATCATTATTTCGTCGTAGCCTACTGTACATCTTATCATGAATTAAAGATATCCCACTGTCCCGTTTACAAAGCTTTTCATTCGGATCTGGTCCTTGTAGCGCCATAAGAGTAACGGTATCCCACAAGGATCTATACTAGACCCACTTTAGTCTTGGTCCATATCAATGATTTACAATCATATGTAGAAGTGCATCGAAGTACCTTGGTGATATTTTTTGTCAATTCGAATGAACATTGACGCACTCAGATGGTTAACGACACAACTATCTTGTACTTGATTTACCTAAAAAAATGAAGATCATTATTTCGACATATTCTACTGGACATTTCGTGATGAATTTAAGATATCGAGCTCTGACAGTTTTAGGGCCGCGTAGGTTTGATGGCGGATCTCAAGCGCGATTCATGCTTTTCTTATACTCCAACTACCACGAAGGCCTAAGGCCTAAACACCCACGGGGGTACAGTGGTACATATAATTTAGTCAAAATTTAAAAAAGTGTTGGATTTTAGAATAAAATTCAGGTTTTTATTTAATATTGACGATTGTTTATTCATGTTTATATTATTTTCTTCACAATACGTGTAAATAAATATAAAATCATAATATCTTGAAAGTCGATCTATTATTTCTCTCATTTTCATTGGTCCATTTAAATAACTGACCCTCTTTTCTAAAATGATAAAAATTTTAAATTCTATGGAAGTTATCATAATTCTAAAGCACAAAGACATAATATTACATCTATAATGTACCCTTATTTATAAGGCAACCGTTTTATCACGACTTTATTCAACATTTCAATAGAAATCACTGATATTCAGAAAGTTTTAACAGCTTCCGTCAAATTGCATTTCGATAAGGTCTTTTCCTATTGGTCTGACCGTCAAATTTTAATGTTGGTGAAATTAGCCCTAATTGACATATAAAATGCAACACTCAGAACGTTTTATTAAATTTACTTAATATTCAGTGATTTTTCTGTGTTGGTTCCATTTGTTGCATTGCATTACTACGTCTAGAGTTCGCAGACACACTAATTTGACTCAAATTTACAAGGTTGGGAGGGATCGGATAATCAGGTTACGTGAAGCCAGATTTTCTTTTAGAGAAATAACAAATCGGGTGAATCGAAACGAAGCTACTGTGATGAAATGTTGTCGAGCGTAGTTCCAAGAAGGCCGAAATCGACGAGTTAGAGGTACTGGACGTCAAAGACAAACTACAGAGCGACAGGATCGTTATTTGAGGCAACTAGCACTTAGAGATCGATTTTCCACAACAAGGGCAGTTGCGAACCAGTGACTTGATGGACAATAAATGAGGATAGTGTATCGCCGAATAAGGACTTTGAACTGCTTTCAAATCGTTCCCATCTTGTAGTACCTCTGACCCCACAGCATCGTCGGTAACGATTGGTATGGAGTAGGGAGAGCCTTAAATGCAATATGGAATGGAACTCAGTCATGTTCACCGATGAGTCCAGATTCTGTTTGGGCACACATGATGGCCATGCAAGTGTAAGGAGGAGACTGTTTAGAAGCGTCCGTAGTAAATCTGTTTCAGTGGCCTTCTCGATCTCCAGACTTTTTCCCCATCGAACATGTATGGAACATGATGGGAAGAGGGTTGCATGATTCACCGCACCCTTCACAAACATTGAAGGCTCTACGAAACCAAATCCAGATGTCCTGGGATACAAGACAATATCTCAGCTATTTTGCGCAATTTCGAGTTAAAATTTTAATCACTTTCTATCTATCAGTAGATATAAAACTTGTAAAAGTATGATCAAAATAACAGCACTCCTAGGCGGTGTTGCATCTTCTATGTCATTTAGTATACATAAGCGAACCATGCATTTATATGAAAGTGTACAAAAGTAGATATTCGTCGCAAATTTGAAAAAGGGACACGGCATATTTTTAATGAGTCCACTGTACACTTCATTATGAATTAAAAGTATTCAAATCCATCTTGAAAGTTGTTTTGTCCTGCTAGTGTCCGTACGGTTAACGGTGCTCCACACCGCACGTTGACGGACCCTATTCTGCCTCGTTTCATTTCAATGACACACAGTTGTTTCAGAGTGACGTGAAGTTGCGTATAATGTGTCCAAGTAGCCGTTAAAAAATATCTATTCTGTTGTTTTTGATGAAAAATTGACTGAGATAAACATTTAGAGAGCCCCTTATTGGTCATTTTATTTTTATTGCAAAGTCACATGATCACATTGTAGCGTTCTGTATGAACTCTCCATCATGCATTGAAGATATTTGACCCTCGGTTACCAAGTCCTCCTCTTGGTGGTGGGGCTGTTATAGTAACACACGGTTGTGGACACTATTGTATCTTATTTCATTTCTCTGCTCTTCTCTATGTAATCATTTCAAGATGGTATAAAAGCTGTTATGTCATCAATAATAATTTTAATCATACGACTGTAGCATCATTCAGTAACATAATCTGTTAGAGAGTTTCAAAAAGGCAAGTCCCAGATTTGTGTTTGCGCCTAACCTTGTATTGCCAACAACTATCGAGCAGGTTCTATGTGCATGTAGGCGTAAACATCTTAAAGGCATTGTTCTCTGAATGGTTCCAATTCACCTTTACCAATCCATCCATCACAGGCTGGTCTTTGCTCCGCCACGCCCATGACAGTTTATTTGTGTTTTGCAAATACCTACATTGAACTTTTATGCAAGCCAGATTGCACATTCTGTACGAGGTATAATTGAAACATATCTGTTTTAGTGATGATCTTAGCATACTAACGCAATATTGTTTATTGTGGAAAATAGAACCACTAGAGAATGATTCGTTCATAGTTTCTGATATATATATATATATATATATATATATATATATATATATATATATATATTTGACATTCTTTAAAATGATAAATGTCAGAGGCAGTTATTAAGCGAATTTTCTTGTTTAATTCAGCAACTCGCGTAACATGGATACAGTTTTTACTTCTACCTAAGTCACATAGGCACCAGTAAAACAAAAAATTACATACGTGCAGTGCTTTTCAAAAGCACCCGTCTACCAATTCTTTGAACACGTCAAGCTAGCAAACCGAAATTCGACATGATGAAAATACATGGTTACTGTTGTAGCAGGCTACTTATTTTTATTTATATTATGTCCACAATTCACGAAGCTTTTACAGGGTACTTTTTGTCTAGGAAGTTGATATTCACATGTTATCAGGGTATTCTAGTCCTCAAAATGGTGCGACTTCAGTCAGGAATCCATCCGCAGCTCGAATATATATATATATATAACTTGAGACGTGGTCATTGTCGTCTAGACCAGTTAGGTGAAAAATTAAAGCTTCCGCCTTTTGTTGGGTACTTCGACAAGATTTAAGCAAAGAGGACTCTTTATACTTTTTTTAATTCTCTCTAGCTTTCAATGGACTTTGCCATCATCATCAGGAGCTGCAATTACAATGATAACAGTAGCAACAAAGGTGTAAAATGAATTTAAATTGACTCAACTTACAGTAGTATGTGAGGATGTTGCTAATTGTTGTTTACGTATAGGATGAGGGAAACGTCCAGTAACATGGTGAGAGCTGGATAGATTGTACAATAGTCAAACTTATATAAAATATGACAAGAACAAGTTAAAAACAGATTAAAAATTATTTAAAAAATTTTAGAGCATTACATCGTGAAGCCACCTGATGATTGCACAAATTAGTGGTCATGGAATGATGAATTGATGAGTGACATGAAACCCTTTGACAGAAGGCCGAAGGATGTCAATGTCAGTATTGAAAGATGGAACGAATTGTGGGCGTGTGCCAAAACGTAGCCAAATCACTTCAGATGATGAGATTTTCAGAATTTTATGTTAGAATTTGTTAAACCGACCAGAGGCAGTTGAATAAACTATATTATTATTAATGGGAATTTAAATTAACAATTATTAATAAATCGTGAGGAGAGAATTATTATATTTTGAGTGGAATGAAATTTACTGGTGGAATCGGCCAAAACACAGATTCTAATTATGGTTGTGAAGAGTTGAAATTTGGGGAGATATGTAAGTTCTCCAATTTTTCGCAGTTTAGCAAATATGAGTAAATGACACTCAGTTGTTTAACATCTGTCTTTTTGTTGATACAGTTGTTATTCATGAAAATGTGGGACATTTCCAGGAATAAACGTTTGGAAAGGTGTTTTTCTTTATCAAGAACTTTGATACTTGTGTAATTCATAGAATGCCCTGTTGTGTTAACATGAGATGCTAGAGCGCATCTTTCAGGATGAAGCCTAGCATCACTTTTGTGTGATGTAATCCTTCCTTTAAGAGATCTGGAGGTCTGACCTATGTATATTTGGTTGCAGTTGTTGCAATTGATGGAGTAGACTGTGTGGGTTAAGCCAAGCAGCGGGACTTTGTCTTTCATTTTTGAAAAAATGCAGTTTATAGTGAGGACGGATTTGCAAGCAATTCGAAAGTTCAAAGGACTGCACAATCTGATCAGCTTAGGGGTCAGTTCCTTGATGTAGGGCAGGACAGCAAAACCAGGTCTGGAGTCCGGGTTGGTGCTTGTACTGTTAGGATTGATGTTATTATTGGGAATTACATCAGTTCCGTTATTAGGGGTTGTGCGACTATTACCTGCATCACCAGAGTTCGGCAAAATATTGGAAGGTGAACTAAAAATGATCTTGTTAATCAGACACTTCGGATAACCATTATTGATGAACAGTTTTGATAGTTTACGTAAATTTGAGGTGTGGAAGGTATTATCTGAGATGCTGATTACCCTTGTTTTCATCTGTTTTACCAAATTGATTTTAATCCCTAGCTTATGGTATGACCTAAAATTGAGAAACCGACCTGAGGCCATAGGTTTCTGGTACCAGTCTACCAATAAACTGTTGTTGTTGGTGCGAATGAGTCTTGTGTCTAGAAAGGGGACAGACAGGTTCTCATCTTCTTTTTCAATGGTAAATTGGATGTAGGGGTCATAGCTGTTGAATTCTCTGACAATACCATCCAGACCTATGGAAGGGAGGCATAAAATAATGTCATCTACGTATTTTTTTATGAAGAAGAGGTTATAGGGTAGTGTCGGAATAACAGTATCAAGCAGATCATCCATGACATATTCCGCCAAAATTGGTGACAGAACAGATCCCATAGGACAACCATGTGTTTGAGAATATATTTTGTTGTTGAAAGAGAAATAATTGTTATGAAAAAGGAATGTTATAATGTTGGTGAAAGATTCTAGAGATATGTTGCAGTGTTGACTTATCTCATTCCAGTGTTTATTAATAGTTCTTGTACATGCATCCAGATAGATGCTGCTGAATAGCGACACCACATCAAGACTGGCGATAATATGATCGGCTGGTATTGTCAATCTGTTGAACTGACGAGAGACTTCAAATGAGTCTTTGATGTAGTAATCATTATCTGCATGTGCTGATTTTAGTGTTGTCGATATTAATGAAGACAAAGCCTGGGTGGCTGAACCTATTGATGCAACTATAGGTCTTACTGAGAGTACAGGTTTGTGAATTTTCGGAAGTGCATAAAATTTGGGAGGGACAGAGTTATAAGTAGTCAAAGTTCTTTTTTGTTCTTGGGTTATTTGTCCAGTGCTGAGGAGTTCCTTAACAATGTCATTACTTTTCTTTTCCACTTTAAGTGTGGGATCTTTATTAATTTCATGATATGATGGGTCATCATTGATGAGATTGTTGCAAAGATCTAAATAGTGTTGTTTAAGCATTATCACTGTAACATTGCCTTTGTCAGATCTTGTAACCATAAGTTCAGGATGTTGTTTTAGAAATGTTCTAGTTATGTTTAAAAGGTTGTGATAAAAGGAATGTTTTTTATTAAGATTGTTATTATGATAGTAGTTAGTGATGAGGTTAGTGGAACGAGTTGTGAAAATGTTTCTTTCAGTGTCATCACTTATGGAGGATGCTATTGTGTCTACATCCGCTAGGATTGATCTGATTGGAATGTCATTGTTAACAATCGGCTCTACACTGAACTTAGGCCCTAAGGAAAGAAATTTTAATATGTCATGAGGGATGTCAACGTTACTGAGATTTTTTATCCAATTTTGTTGAGTGTTGAGGAAGGTTTTTTTGGTGTCATTCAACAATCTGTCAAACTTACGAGTGTTGGAGTTTTTTATGTTATGAAAGATTTTATTGTAATGTCTGAGTTGTCTATATTTGAAATTATCAAAAATTAAGGGAGAAGTGGAAGAAATTATGTCACTTTGGAGTGAATTGAGTATGGAATGAAGTTTTTTCAACTGTCTGTGGCAGGAAGATATCTCAAGCGTGAGTATTTTGTCACCTAACCTGTGCAGACGATTTTTCATCCCATCTTCTATTGAATGGCTTTCTAGTAAGTGTGTGATTGATGTTAAACGGTGGGTGATGTGATGTGGTGTAATGCCATGTTTTCTACATTTTAATAAGAAAATCCGTCGATTGATCTCCTGTGCCAGTCGTTTTCTGCCCTTGATCCAGTCCTTCATCATTCTTACTGCCTGGTTCCCATGTCGTTCCGTGATGTTATTGAAAAACCCCAAATCTGTGGATGTAACTTGAGACGTGGTCATTGTCGTCTAGACCAGTTAGGTGAAAAATTAAAGCTTCCGCCTTTTGTTGGGTACTTCGACAAGATTTAAGCAAAGAGGACTCTTTATACTTTTTTTAATTCTCTCTAGCTTTCAATGGACTTTGCCATCATCATCAGGAGCTGCAATTACAATGATAACAGTAGCAACAAAGGTGTAAAATGAATTTAAATTGACTCAACTTACAGTAGTATGTGAGGATGTTGCTAATTGTTGTTTACGTATAGGATGAGGGAAACGTCCAGTAACATGGTGAGAGCTGGATAGATTGTACAATAGTCAAACTTATATAAAATATGACAAGAACAAGTTAAAAACAGATTAAAAATTATTTAAAAAATTTTAGAGCATTACATCGTGAAGCCACCTGATGATTGCACAAATTAGTGGTCATGGAATGATGAATTGATGAGTGACATGAAACCCTTTGACAGAAGGCCGAAGGATGTCAATGTCAGTATTGAAAGATGGAACGAATTGTGGGCGTGTGCCAAAACGTTGCCAAATCACTTCAGATGATGAGATTTTCAGAATTTTATGTTAGAATTTGTTAAACCGACCAGAGGCAGTTGAATAAACTATATTATTATTAATGGAAATTTAAATTAACAATTATTAATAAATCGTGAGGAGAGAATTATTATATTTTGAGTGGAATGAAATTTACTGGTGGAATCGGCCAAAACACAGATTCTAATTATGGTTGTGAAGAGTTGAAATTTGGGGAGATATGTAAGTTCTCCAATTTTTCGCAGTTTAGCAAGTATGAGTAAATGACACTCAGTTGTTTAACATCTGTCTTTTTGTTGATACAGCTGTTATTCATGAAAATGTGGGACATTTCCAGGAATAAACGTTTGGAAAGGTGTTTTTCTTTATCAAGAACTTTGATACTTGTGTAATTCATAGAATGCCCTGTTGTGTTAACATGAGATGCTAGAGCGCATCTTTCAGGATGAAGCCTAGCATCACTTTTGTGTGATGTAATCCTTCCTTTAAGAGATCTGGAGGTCTGACCTATGTATATTTGGTTGCAGTTGTTGCAATTGATGGAGTAGACTGTGTTGGTTAAGCCAAGCAGCGGGACTTTGTCTTTCATTTTTGAAAAAATGCAGTTTATAGTGAGGACGGATTTGCAAGCAATTCGAAAGTTCAAAGGACTGCACAATCTGATCAGCTTAGGGGTCAGTTCCTTGATGTAGGGCAGGACAGCAAAACCAGGTCTGGAGTCCGGGTTGGTGCTTGTACTGTTAGGATTGATGTTATTATTGGGAATTACATCAGTTCCGTTATTAGGGGTTGTGCGACTATTACCTGCATCACCAGAGTTCGGCAAAATATTGGAAGGTGAACTAAAAATGATCTTGTTAATCAGACACTTCGGATAACCATTATTGATGAACAGTTTTGATAGTTTACGTAAATTTGAGGTGTGGAAGGTATTATCTGAGATGCTGATTACCCTTGTTTTCATCTGTTTTACCAAATTGATTTTAATCCCTAGCTTATGGTATGACCTAAAATTGAGAAACCGACCTGAGGCCATAGGTTTCTGGTACCAGTCTACCAATAAACTGTTGTTGTTGGTGCGAATGAGTCTTGTGTCTAGAAAGGGGACAGACAGGTTCTCATCTTCTTTTTCAATGGTAAATTGGATGTAGGGGTCATAGCTGTTGAATTCTCTGACAATACCATCCAGACCTATGGAAGGGAGGCATAAAATAATGTCATCTACGTATTTTTTTATGAAGAAGAGGTTATAGGGTAGTGTCGGAATAACAGTATCAAGCAGATCATCCATGACATATTCCGCCAAAATTGGTGACAGAACAGATCCCATAGGACAACCATGTGTTTGAGAATATATTTTGTTGTTGAAAGAGAAATAATTGTTATGAAAAAGGAATGTTATAATGTTGGTGAAAGATTCTAGTGATATGTTGCAGTGTTGACTTTTCTCATTCCAGTGTTTATTAATAGTTCTTGTACATGCATCCAGATAGATGTTGCTGAATAGCGACACCACATCAAGACTGGCGATAATATGATCGGCTGGTATTGTCAATCTGTTGAACTGACGAGAGACTTCAAATGAGTCTTTGATGTAGTAATCATTATCTGCATGTGCTGATTTTAGTGTTGTCGATATTAATGAAGACAAAGCCTGGGTGGCTGAACCTATAGTTGCATCAATAGGTTCAGCCACCCAGGCTTTGTCTTCATTAATATCGACAACACTAAAATCAGCACATGCAGATAATGATTACTACATCAAAGACTCATTTGAAGTCTCTCGTCAGTTCAACAGATTGACAATACCAGCCGATCATATTATCGCCAGTCTTGATGTGGTGTCGCTATTCAGCAACATCTATCTGGATGCATGTACAAGAACTATTAATAAACACTGGAATGAGATAAGTCAACACTGCAACATATCTCTAGAATCTTTCACCAACATTATAACATTCCTTTTTCATAACAATTATTTCTCTTTCAACAACAAAATATATTCTCAAACACATGGTTGTCCTATGGGATCTGTTCTGTCACCAATTTTGGCGGAATATGTCATGGATGATCTGCTTGATACTGTTATTCCGACACTACCCTATAACCTCTTCTTCATAAAAAAATACGTAGATGACATTATTTTATGCCTCCCTTCCATAGGTCTGGATGGTATTGTCAGAGAATTCAACAGCTATGACCCCTACATCCAATTTACCATTGAAAAAGAAGATGAGAACCTGTCTGTCCCCTTTCTAGACACAAGACTCATTCGCACCAACAACAACAGTTTATTGGTAGACTGGTACCAGAAACCTATGGCCTCAGGTCGGTTTCTCAATTTTAGGTCATACCATAAGCTAGGGATTAAAATCAATTTGGTAAAACAGATGAAAACAAGGGTAATCAGCATCTCAGATAATACCTTCCACACCTCAAATTTACGTAAACTATCAAAACTGTTCATCAATAATGGTTATCCGAAGTGTCTGATTAACAAGATCATTTTTAGTTCACCTTCCAATATTTTGCCGAACTCTGGTGATGCAGGTAATAGTCGCACAACCCCTAATAACGGAACTGATGTAATTCCCAATAATAACATCAATCCTAACAGTACAAGCACCAACCCGGACTCCAGACCTGGTTTTGCTGTCCTGCCCTACATCAAGGAACTGACCCCTAAGCTGATCAGATTGTGCAGTCCTTTGAACTTTCGAATTGCTTGCAAATCCGTCCTCACTATAAACTGCATTTTTTCAAAAATGAAAGACAAAGTCCCGCTGCTTGGCTTAACCAACACAGTCTACTCCATCAATTGCAACAACTGCAACCAAATATACATAGGTCAGACCTCCAGATCTCTTAAAGGAAGGATTACATCACACAAAAGTGATGCTAGGCTTCATCCTGAAGGATGCGCTCTAGCATCTCATGTTAACACAACAGGGCATTCTATGAATTACACAAGTATCAAAGTTCTTGATAAAGAAAAACACCTTTCCAAACGTTTATTCCTGGAAATGTCCCACATTTTCATGAATAACAACTGTATCAACAAAAAGACAGATGTTAAACAACTGAGTGTCATTTACTCATACTTGCTAAACTGCGAAAAATTGGAGAACTTACATATCTCCCCAAATTTCAACTCTTCACAACCATAATTAGAATCTGTGTTTTGGCCGATTCCACCAGTAAATTTCATTCCACTCAAAATATAATAATTCTCTCCTCACGATTTATTAATAATTGTTAATTTAAATTTCCATTAATAATAATATAGTTTATTCAACTGCCTCTGGTCGGTTTAACAAATTCTAACATAAAATTCTGAAAATCTCATCATCTGAAGTGATTTGGCGACGTTTTGGCACACGCCCACAATTCGTTCCATCTTTCAATACTGACATTGACATCCTTCGGCCTTCTGTCAAAGGGTTTCATGTCACTCATCAATTCATCATTCCATGACCACTAATTTGTGCAATCATCAGGTGGCTTCACGATGTAATGCTCTAAAATTTTTTAAATAATTTTTAATCTGTTTTTAACTTGTTCTTGTCATATTTTATATAAGTTTGACTATTGTACAATCTATCCAGCTCTCACCATGTTACTGGACGTTTCCCTCATCCTATACGTAAACAACAATTAGCAACATCCTCACATACTACTGTAAGTTGAGTCAATTTAAATTCATTTTACACCTTTGTTGCTACTGTTATCATTGTAATTGCAGCTCCTGATGATGATGGCAAAGTCCATTGAAAGCTAGAGAGAATTAAAAAAAGTATAAAGAGTCCTCTTTGCTTAAATCTTGTCGAAGTACCCAACAAAAGGCGGAAGCTTTAATTTTTCACCTATATATATATATATAGTATTCATAGTTAATTGCCTTAACTGCTGTTGAAATGAAACTCTTGCAGCGTGCTAAAGACAAGGTCCACAGGGTGCCAGCGATCCACTTTTTCGATTTTATCCAGTAGGATCTTTTTCAAATATCAAGAAGTTGGGCACAAATACTAAGCATTTCAACCCACCATAATTCTTGCGCAAATACAAAATTTTGTAAAAGGCTCTGACAGCACCCTAGGCAATTATGTCCTGCTTATATCCAGAAAAACACCACAAACTGCAGAACACAAATTGAAGGTAACGGCGAAATGGGTACATTTCACGGGTTATGAAATTCAAATGAAAATGCAGGTATAAAATCTACCAAATTATCATTCTCAAGAACATATTTCCTTGACATATCGATAATTTTAATGTTCCACGCTAAATTCCCCTATACTTGACTGGAGCGACATCCGAATTTATTCTTCCCTACTGTTGGTAGTTGCAGATCTGTTGGCTCTTGGTGTCAAACCTGTAGAGCAGATACCGATATTTTCATATCGTGAGCACATTATTCGTCGGATTTTCGTTACTTAAATGTGCTGTAATCATTGGGATCAAAATCAATAATAGAATGTGTTTCACTGATTTCAACCTCTCCTTTTAAAGCAATACAATTTTTTTATGTCAATGATTAGGAACTCCTAAAACGTCAAAAACGGAGTTTCAGCAATTGTTACTTTTTCTTTTTTGCCTATAGCACCGTTGCCACTGGAGTAGAACAAAGCTTTGGCAGTGTGCAAATTTCATAAAAATCCGAACGGTAATTTCCAAGTTGATGATGAGTGATACAGTTTTTCGTGATGTAGATGTCATATAACTTAAAAAAATATAACATCTCATTTTAGAAATTTTTCGCGATTACAATACTTCCTCGCAAATGGCGTGGGAAGTAAAACGGCTTCAAAATCGTGGAGTATCAGCGATCGCGATTATGAGTACCTATTTGTAGAACGAGTTATCTACGCGATATTATATGAAATAGGGCCACCAAATTATCTGAATACGTCTTAGTCCGTACATTGCGCCGCAACGCTTGGTTTGGCAGCATGAAACAGTAGACAAAATTCGTCCAAAATACGATTTGTAGAGGTTTGCGCGCTTCGAAATTGACGCTTTATTTTTTGACATTTTTGGATGAAATTTTCACAGAGTGCTGAAACGAAAACCCCACAGGGTGCTATAGAGCCACTTTTTAATTTTTTTCACTAGGCTCTTTTTAAAAAATCGCCAAGTTGAACAGAAAAAGTGCGCACTTCAACCCATCATAAAACTTGTGCAAAAACAAAATTCCGAAAAGTGTTCCTATATCACCCTGGGCAATTATCTTCTCAATATACTGCATGAATTTAATTGAAAAATATCGAAAAATGGAGTGTCAGTTTTGAAGCAGCTGAACCCTTGTACATGGCTTGAAACTCACTCCGTCGGAGCCGCCTTAAAGGTGGATACTACACTAAAGACTCCTTTGATGTATCTCGACAATTTAATAGGTTGCAAATACCACCTGGACATGTTATCGCAAGTCTCGATGTGGTTCACTAATTAGTAATGTCCACTTAGAAGCTTGCATCAGATCGATTCACAAACATTGGGATCTTATATGTCAGTGCTGCAATCTAACTCTGGAATCCTTTGTCACCACCTTAGAATATCTTTTTGATAATAATTATTTTACTTTTAACAACAAAACCTATTCGCAAACACATGGTTGTCCAATGGGATCAGTGATATCACCATTTTTAGCAGAATATGTAATGGATGACCTGCTTGATATTGTTATTCATGCATTGCCTTATAACCTTTTCTTTATAAAAAAATACGTAGATGACATCATTGTTTGATTACCTGTTGAAGGTTTGGACAGTATTGTAGAATTTAACAGCTATTACACCTATATTCAATTCACCATAGAAAAAGAAGATGTTAATCAATCAGTTCCATTCCTGGACTCAAAGATCATTCGAAACAACAATGTCTTATTGGTAGACTGCTATATGAAGCTTAAGGCATTAAGCAGATTCCTGACCAGTACTTTCCATCCTTCTAACTTGCGGAAACTCTCAACACTCTTCATTGATAACGGTTATCCAAGATACCTGATTAACAGAATTTTGTTTAGCTCTCCTACTGCTATACCACTTTCACCAAAACTTTCTAGATTGTGCAACACTTTAAATTGTCGCATTGCTCACAAATCCAAAATGAAAGATAGAGCTGCTCTGCTCTTAGCTTATCCAACATTGTCTACTCCATCAATTGGAATAACCTATATAGGTCAAACCTCAAGATCCCTAAAAGGTAGAATAGCCTCACATAACAGTGATGCCCGACTGCATCCAGAAAGATGTGCTCTGATTTAACACGTCAACACCACATGGCATCAAATGGGATACAATGATATCAAGGTGCTAGATAGAGAAAAAAACGTTTGTTCCTGGAAATATCATATATCTTCATGACAGATGTGATGTGATGTCAATCAACTTAGCGTCGTTTATGCATTTATGCATAATTGTTGAACTGCGAAAAGTTGGAAAAGCACCTGCTTCGATATAAAAAAAATCTCTCTCAACATCGACAATAATCGCTCTAATTACATAAATTTTCACTAACTGTAGTCAAATTAAAATAAGTTTGCCCCAAATGATCTTTCATCGCGTTCGAAAGTTCCTTCATACTACCTAGCACGTTGGCAGGATAGCATTCAAATCACACTCCTTCCACAATAACATTTATTAATTTTGAAAATAACTCTGAACTTCATCGGAGACATATGCCGCTGGAGAGTGTCAGTCGTGTTAGATAATGTGGAGGTTATTAGGAAGGATGAAATCTCGAAGGATTTTTCAATAGTTGATATATTTCCAAGTTCTTCCAAATTAGTCAGTGGTTTAAAAACATAGCTATCGTGTTGCCATTTATTAGTAAAATTAAAAAAACTCCGTCCTAATCGAACCTCATCGGTCCAGTTTTTTGCTTGTCGACTATGTGTTCCTTTTCACTGTCGTTTAAGAACAATTTCAGCAACAATCTCGCCGACATAGTAAGTAATTATTTTTCCTTTTCAATAATCGTTATTTAGCACCAGACGATGATGGCATAGACCATCGAAAGCTCGAGTTCAAGTGTGTACTTATGCAAAACTTTGCCTTCTACCCAAAGAAATTTAAGGTGTATATATATATATATAGGTGAAAAATAAAGCTTCAATGGGATGGAATTTTGGAGGAAAAGGATGGGATAGACTAAAAAACCAGATTCCATTTATGATTATGAAAAACCCAAATTTGGCGAGATGTGGAAGTGCTCCAACTTTTTGCAGTTTAGCAAATATGAGTAAATGATGCTTTACATCTGTCTTTTCATTAATACAGTTGCACATTCATGAAAATGTGGGACATTTCCAGTAATAAACGTTTGGATAGGTGTTTTTCTTTATCAATAACTTTGATGCTTGTGTAGTTTATAAAGTCCCCTGTTGTATTGACATGAGATTCCAGAGCACATCTCTCGGGATGAAGTCTAGAATCTTTTTTGTGTGATGTAATCCTTCCTTTTAGAGATCTGGAAGTCTGTATATCTATATTTGGCTGCAATTATTACAATTGATGAAGTAAACTGTGTTGGTTAAGCCAAGCAATGGGACTCTGTCTTTCATCTTTGAAAAAATACAGTTTACAGTGAGGACGAATTTGCAAGCAATTCGACAGTTCAACGAGCTACATAGTCTGATTAGCTTAGGGGTCAGTCCTTTGACGTAGGGTAGAACAGCAAAACCAGATCTGGAATTTGCGATGGCGGTTTCATTATTGTAGGAATTGGTGTTGTTGGGAATTATATCAGTTCTATTATTAGGTGTTGTGAGAATATTATATGGATTATTAGTGTTTGGCAAAATACTGGAAGGAGGGCTGAACAGGATCTTGTTAATCAAACACTTCGGATAACCATTGTTGATGAACAGTTTTGATAGCTTCCGTAAGTTTGAAGCATGGAAAGTATTGTCAGAGATCCTAATTACCCTTGTTTCCATCTTCACCAAGTTGATTTTAATCCTTAGTTTATGGTATGACCTAAAATTGAGGAAACGGCCTGAAGACATGGGTTTCTGGTACCAGTCTACCAATACACTATTATTGTTGGTGCGGATGAGTCTTGTGTCTAGAAAAGGGACAGACAGGTTCTCATCCTCTTTTTCAATGGTAAATTGGATGTAGGTGTCATAGCTGTTGAAATCTTCGACAATACTGTCTAAACTTCTGGAGGGAAAGCACAAAATAATGTCATCTATGTATTCTTTTAAAGAGAAGAGTTTATAGGGTAGTGCCGGAGTAACAGTATAAAGCAGATCATCCATAACATATTCTGCCAAAATTGGTTATAGAACGGATCCCATAGGACAACCATGTGTCTGAGAATATATTTTGTCTTTAGAAGAAAAATAGCTGTTATGAAAGAGAAATGTTATAATGTTGGTGAAAGACTCTGGGGATATGTTGCAGTGTTGACTTATCTCATCTCAATGTCTATTTATAGTTCTAGTAACTACATACATCCAGATAGATATTACTGAATAGCGACGCCACATTAAGACTGACGGTAATTTGATCAGGTGGTATTGGCAACCTCTTGAACCAGGCGAGAGACATCAAACGAGTCTTTAATGTAGTAATCATTATCACCATGTGCCGATTGTAATATTTCCGATATTAATGAAGACAAAGCCTGGGTGGCTGAACCGATTCGTACAACTATAGGTCCTACTGAGAGTATAGGTTTATGTATTTTTGGATGTGCATAGAATGTAGGAGGGACTGAGTTGTAAGTAGTCAAAGTTCTTTTTTGTTCTTGGGTTATTTGTCAAGTGCTGAGGAGTTCCTTAACAATGTCATTACTTTTCAACCGTTGATGTAGGATCTCTATTGATTTCGTGGTATGATGGATCATCATTGATAGGATTGTTACAAAGATCCAAATTATTATTATAACATATTCTAACATTATCACTGTAACATTACCTTTGTCAGATCTTGTGACAGTGAGTTCAGAATGTTGTTTTAGAAATTTTCTAGTTTTGTTTAAAAGGTTGTAACAGAAGGAATGTTTCTTATTAAGATTGTTGCTGTGGTAATAGTTAGTGATAAGGTTGCTGGAATGAGTTGTAAGAACTAGAAATATGTATGTTATGCATTACGTTATACAAATACATTAGTTTGTAACAAAATTTCCATGATATCTTAGCAGAGCCTCCAAAATTTCATTAATCTATAGAACTACCCTAATGTAGGAGATGTCTCTCATTTTTTGTCTATTCATCCTGTTTCCTTCTGAGACGTTGCTTGCTGAGCTAGATGATTAAGTTTCGTCAAAGAATACCTACTTCTGGTAATAAGAGATAATGAAAAACGTGCATGCATTGCAAGATCAATTGATTAAAGTTAATTGGTTGAGTTGTTATAACTTTTATTAAAATAGGCAATACTATTACTGCACAAATTGGTACACAACAAATAAGACATGCGTTATAACAAACCATACTATCCTGTTCATGGTTCTTGATCTTGATAAACGTCTGGTTACGTGTGTTTAAATATCACTTTACATTAAAGTTTATATCCGTTGCGACCCACTCGACTGGGCAGCACAATGCTGTGCGATCCTTTCAGATGCTAAAAAGTAGACTGTCTTCAGATGAAACTTGATACGCGTGTAATTTAGTCGTATCTTCCTACCTAATAGATGATGGTTGAGTTTGTGCGGGTAACGGTATATTCTATGTCGCTAGAAAGTTCTGCAGACTTTTCGAATGACTTAGGGCTGCCAAGTACTCCCATAGACTTCTATATTAAATAATGCGTCCGTAGTTCTCACACAACTCACCTGCTTTTTGAGATACAAGCAAGATATTTGGGCATGACGAAAGTAAAGTACTTAAGAAGAAGGGTATTTTTTCAATTTAAAAGAGAAATTGCCAAAATACATATCGAAGTCATTCATTTTGTAACTTCTATGAACCACGCATATCAGATAAAGGAAAAACTACCCTCCTGAATCTGCTTTTCATTCCGTTGCTGAATCTTAATAGTTAACCTTGAATTCTTAGACTAGAGAAAAGCATTTTACATTTCAAATCTCGGTGATATGGAGATTGCGGATCAGGTATCAGTTTTTGGTCGAGGTGGACGGAACGCCCCAAGAACCCCATGTCTTTACTTCTAATGGGGTTCCCAATATTTTAGAATACTTTGATAATTATTTTAGGAATCGGCGTCCAAAACTAATTCAGGCTACCGAATTTTCTTCACTTATGAAAAACTAAAACTTTACATTATAAATTAACTGTAAGTTTAAAGACATACCTGTAGTAGCCAACTTTAAATAATCTTTGCGTATCTTCAATGTCGACAAAAATCCATTCCTTGGGCAAGTCGGTTGAGCATATTTTTGTCAATCCGATGTTTGAACTGTTTGAGTTGAGCAAGAATGCGAAAAGCCCATTCATTGTAAACTGTATCATAATCTTGACACACCTGGAGTAAGGGAGCTGTCGTATCGGCCAGTCCAGGAGATTAAGTAGGTCAGCAGAGTTAGGATGAGAGGCACCTGGTGGGTCTGTCTGACAGGCTCAATGTGCAGATCGCTAACTGCTCTTCAGTATGAAAGGGCCCCGGAACTGTCCACTACAGAAGTGTCATTGATCAGGCAGATATCTTTCACAGCATCCAGTATGGACAATCTAATTGGGGATGGTAGAACCCCAATCATATGGATAGTACTAGGCTATGTCTTATCCAGGCTTTGTGTAGAGTGAAGAAGCTTTCTTAGCAGATACTGTGATTGACAAGATGTGTTCTGGCCATATCAAGCCCTTGGCCATCTGGACTCTGACCAGCTGAAATGACAGGCTCCTTAGCCTGCACCTTGTCAGTGCTTGGTGTATCATAAACCTGAGATTAACGGAATACAGCGAAAAGCCCACTTTCATATTTCCACTAAGCCTTCTCGACATTTTAGAACTCTGGATAACCATACTCGAAGACACTGTCCCAATTACCCAACTGGCACTGCACCTAGTTTCATCTGCTTATAGTCGCAGGACATGGGAATGAAAATTTTGGATTGTCTTTAAATCTTAAAAATTTCCAGTAATTTCCATATCTGTATCCGAAATAGTTTATTGGGCAAATCGTTTGCGTAGATCAAAATTCAAAATTATTGATGATATTTGGATATTTGCAATATCACCCAAATCCTTGAGTAAACATGGCATGTAGATTACGAAAGTGATGTCAGATTTTCGCTTAGATTGTCAAAGACACTAAGGGCCGTATTGTCAGTCGTTTCCTACAATTGTAGGACACCTTTATGGCCTCCTTGACTTTTATAGTTTTCCACTGTTCCGGGTCAGCGCTCTATTTTGTGGTTATGTTACAAATATCTATTTGCATCAAATTGTTCATGCTTTTGATTTATACCGTCTGTTACATCGCCTGAAATTTCCTACAATTGAAAGATAGCCTCACAAGCGAAGAGGGCTGAAGCTGAAACGGAACTGTAAACATCTAGAAATATCTCAGCCTTTCTGAAGGAGAGAAAATACTATGAAATCATGGCCTTTAAGGCGTGCTACCATTGTAGGAACGACTGACGATACGGCCCTAAACCTCTCTCGAACCAGATAGGGTTTTGCGACACTTTAGGGATTCTTTATTCCCATTTTCTATACCAGCATCCTAAAGCCACGAGGAACAAAAATGAAAATTTCGCATAGGAAGTTTTAAAAGATTAATAAAATCTGATAGAAAATCCATCAATTTGTCAAAAACGAATTTCTGGACCTTGGAGCGTTATCACTATCACACTCCTTAGAGAGCGGCTGGCAGCTCTTAGCAATTCGCTTCCATTAAATAATTATTTTTCCCAATATCTACATCATAAATTTGTCGTTTCTCCTAGATTGCGTGTATACACGCTAAAATCGAATACTCCGGTTCGATTTTTGTAATGAGGCTGCATTAATTTATTGGCGAGTCTTACACCGCCAGCCCGTCCTTATAAGACGGCCACTCGACTTGTTTGTCAGGCAAAAATATGCGTATGTGTCCGACGCTAATAGTTTTGCTTGTTTGCATGTTGCTGCTACAAGTCGTTCAATATCCCTAGTAGAACGATTAGTTCTAAGCACTTATGGTATATATTGAATCGGTATGTAGGGTGCTACTTCATTATCATTGTGCGTTTCTTCGCAATGAGACAGCATGATTTGTTATATCGTAAGAGCAGCGGAGGCAGAACCCTAAATACCGGTGCACCGCTGTTGCTTAAAGGCGCTGCGCTTGTTCGAACTGCCTAAGGTTAGTAACGTCTGTCCTAAAACTTTTGGCTCAACATTCATTGATTCTAATTTTAGCAAACATAAAGTAATATAAAGTTGCCTTAGGAAACGGTGGTTTGTTTCTTACATTACTATCGGTTGACATTCATTTATATTGAAGATTTCGCTTTAAGATGTATAAATTGGAAAAAGTATCTACAAGTTGGTTGGGCGGGTGCCCGAAGCTAAAATCTGTCGAATATTCCAGAATGAAAACATTTTAACACAGAACTATCTATCGAACAAAACGGAGTGCGAGCAGGGAAAACTATATCTGAATCTATTGAAGTCCCAGAAGGGTTCAAAGTAGCTTTAGTTACACCTGTCCATAAAAAAGGTGTTGTAAAAAGTATAAATAACTATAGACCAACATCTGTCATCATAATTATAGCTAAAATATTTGAGAAAACATTGAAAAATAGGCTAGTTAAATTTTTTTACAAATATCTTTCAGATAAACAATTCGGTTTTCGAGAGGGAATCACCAGCCGATGTTGGAGACCTTGCAGGATGTCGGAGTACGAGGCGGCCCTTTACAGTTATTTACAAGCTATCTCTCAAATCAAAAACAAGTACTGAAGATTAGTGACACATTCAGTAATGAAAATACAGTTGATTACGGTTTACCTCAGGGTACTGTGTGGGTCCAACCTTGTTTACAATTTACATAAACAGCATTCTAACTTCTTCATCAATTGGTCAAGTTTTTAGCTTTCCATATGATATGGCAGTCCTGTATGATGATAACACTTGGGAAAATGTAAAATTTAAAGCAGAGCGGGATCTAGGAATTATTTTTGATTATTTTGCTCATAAACGTTTAACCGTGAGCTACGAGAAAACATTCTTTTTGCCTTTTTCTAATACAGTACGTTGCCTACCTCAGTATGAACAACTTTTAATAAATCAAAGTATATCTTTAACATCTGTGAAAACCTAAAAATACTTAGGTGTCACCATTGATCGCCACTTGAGATATGATGTTCATGTAGCTAACATTACAAACACCTTACGATATCTCTTATATCGCTTTAAATACTTGAAACATCTCATAGACTACATGCACCTGAAAATGTTGTATTATTCATTAGTTGAATCACGTCTACGGTACGATATTTTGAGATGGGGAAGTGCCGCATATTGTCATTTGCAGCCTCTGGATATACTGCAAAAAAGATTGTCGGAAGTAATATCTGGCAAAAATACTACTTATCCTTCTGATAAATTATTTCCAGAGACTGGAGTGTTTGACCTAAGGCAACTGTTTCTGCATTAATTTATTCAATTTATATACAAACACAAAAACAACTTCAATAAAACTAGCCATGCTTATAGTACTAGATATATTAAAAATGAAAACTTAAAAATACCAACTTTTCAAAGAAATGTAAGCTTGCGATGCCACAGCTACCTATCATGTGAAATTTATAATTGTTTGCCATACATGTACCGTATGTATGTTGATAAACTAAACTCATTGTCTTTGATATAATCTTTAGTTAAAAAATATATTTTTTTAATTGGTAGACAAGAGACACGAAATGTAGTAGAAATTATTGACTAGAAATCGTACTACGCTAGTATTACTTCTCCTCAACCTCCATATTTCTGTAGTTAGTAGAATAAACTTTATTATATAAGTGCTACTCCTCCTTACCTTCCATACTTGTTGTATAAAGTCCTGCTCTAAGCAAAATTTATTATCAAAATCATATAAAAAAAATAAATCTACCAGTGCACAACCAACTATTTTGGTTTCAATGAGATTTACAAGACAATTTAAAAAATTTCTGTGACTTATAAAAAATGTTAACTTAAGAGTATTTTGTGAAAGTCATGTTTTATTTTACGTTTATTATTGTACTGAAGTTAGCATTTGTATTTGTTAACACATTGTATTTTGGGGGAAAATAAACGTATAGTACTACTACTACTACTATCTCCCAAAAAGTGGAAGACCACGTGCATTTACTGCACAGATACCGCATAAAGATCCGAAGGGACTTAAGTACCCCGAATACTCTCAAGTCCTACTCCTCGTAGACCAATATGCTGTCTTCAACTAATTTTTGGTTATTCTAAAATGAAAAGAAACGACGTATGTTATACGAACAACGTAGAGGAATGCCCTGGCAATGTTAAATACAAACATAAAGCGAAATTTGCAGATAAAATCTTTGTCTGGTGTGCAATTTCTGACAGGGGCGTACCCAGACCTTTTGTGGGAAGAGTGAGGGGTGAAGCTTCGAACAGTCAGAGCTATATTGATAACTGCCTTTCCAAATTGCCTCAGTTTGTCCACGAACATCATTCTAATGACCATATGATGTTTTGACCAGACCTAGCATCATGCCATTACTCAAGAGATACCTAAAACTGGCTTGGCCAACACAACATACCTTCTGCTCCCAAAAACGATAATCCTCCAAGCTTGCTGCAGGCTCGCCCAATAGAGGACTTTTGGGCTTTAGTGTCTAGGAAGGTTTATCATGGGGAGCCCATGATGAAGAACAATTAAGACGGAAGACTGAGATAAATTGATCTGAATTCCGTCCAGGACCTCAAGAGAGACATTTGAATAAAGTTGCATCTGGTAGAGAAGAATGGGCCACTCCACATAATTCGATAGTATAGTTTATTCAAGTATTGAGTTGTAATTTATGATGATAACTATACTAAGTGACATATAAATCCGAACACCCAGTTTGAATGTTTTTATTTTAATAAAATTTTGTATAAGTACTTAATGAAGCATAATAAGTAAATGATAAAAATTTCAAAATGATTGCACTGTTTTAAAGCCCTTTGACCTTTAATAATGTGTGGATGCACCCTGATGTGCTTCGCATTCTCCAACGCGCCTAGGCATGCTTCTGATCAGGTGGTCAATGTCCTCCTGTGGTATCTCATTCCAGGCAACCACCAGCTCCTCTCGAAGTGCTTGTAGAGTCTGAGGAGGACGTTGCAAATTGAGCAATCTCCTACCCATCATATCCCACACGTGCTCAATTGGGGATAAGTCGGGAGATCTTGGTGGCCATGGTAACAATGTGACACCATTATGTTGAAAGAAGTCTATTGTGACTCTTGCAACATGTGATCGGGCATTATCTTGTTGGAAAGTTGGATCTGCCAGGGTGTCAAGATAGGGTAAAAGATGGGGTTCTAGAACTTCGTGGATATAACGCTGCGCGTTCATGTTACCTCTGATGAAGATTAAAGGTGACCTGGAACCATAAGCTATAGCACCCCAAACCATAACTCCAGCAGTGTGATGGACATGTCTTTCAACAAAAAACTGTGGATTCCTCCTTTCACCACGTCGCCTTCTACATTAAAAGAAATCGGATAAATATTTTGTGCTAAAACATTTAGGACATACGTTACAGCTGGGAAAAGCCTCCTCAGGCAGATTTTTCCACCAATCACAGTCTCTGTAGAATTGGAGAACTTATCAGCCGAGCATTCCAAGTGAACCTTCGCTGGACTCAAATCACGAACCTTGTAATGTAATGTAACACAAAAATTCGCCAGTGATTCGCTAAAACGAGCGCCGAACACAGCCGCATACTTCGAGCAAATCGTGCTCCACTTGACTGTCTGTTTTTTGACGAATCCCTTTGATGGTTACATTACAAGTCAGTACAGGTAGCGACTAGCTTGTCTGTGAGCACAGTCTGTCCATTATTTGGAGAACCTTGGATGGTTAAGCAAAGTCTGGACATATGAGAAACCTCTACTACTCATCATTAGAATGGGATTTCGAACACTTAATTTCTACACCTATACCTCTGTTACTGTAAGCTTTCGAACCTTTTTAATTGTGATTTGATTTCTTAGAATATCTGATGTTTTTAGATAAGTGAAACATCTAATTAGGTTTAGACAACACAAAAAAATGCATTTTTGATTAACATCTCCACCTCTACATTAATGAAGATTGGAACATTCCGGTTTCTTTCAGCGGGGCCTCTAAATCACTGTATCACTGCTATTTCAAACCCCTACTATCTTGGAAACTGAGTAAATATAAACCTCTATAACTGATGAAAAATCCTAAGTTCCTTGAGATCACGGTTACACAGGACTTATTGCAGATGTTTTTCTTTTGTTAATGTGACCAAATGGAGTAATTGCTTCAAAAACTGGAAGCGTGATGATTATTCTGAAACCTGTTACCACTAATTGATCTGGATAATTTTTGAAATCAACTTTCAACGGTCCTCGTCCTCGAAGTTTTAACCCAGAATTACCATAAAAATTTACAGCGAAACGAAACTATTATCTTATGAATAAACATTACGTATTAATTATGATATTAACCGAGATACGAAATGGCGCAAAGCAGTCGAATCCTTGCTGTGTTTATCAAAGTACATAGATTATGGGTAGTAGGGTCACTTCGCCAGGGTTTTCACGGGCTATAGTCCAAACGGTAAGAGAATTTGACATCACATGTCCGACCGAAATGAAGAGTGAACTAATGTATAGTTTTCCTCTTGCTTAAATACTCCATACGGTTTTTACCATAATATAATCTCTGAAGGTCATGACGCGGCGACAGCCTTAAGCCGGGTTGACACGCTGCGTTTTGGACAAATCCTATCCAATAAAACGTAGCGTGTAAACAGCAAAACGTACGTCTTGTCGAATCGAAAAGCTCAGATTGAAAAACTGATGGGAGAAGCACCATTTTGCGAGAACTGATAGGACAAAACGGAATGTGTAGACTCATGTTCAGACAAGACGTCCGATCTTGACTCAGTTCGCTTCCTTTTCCTCAAAAAACCTAATAATGTCAGCCTTGCGGGCAATTCATTGAAATTTATAAGTTTTCCGTGTTTGTGGCAAGTGAAAAATAAAGACTACAGTTATTAAAAATGTTAATTAGGCTAAGGTGTAATTGCACCAGTTGTCAAGTTCGCTCCTCAGTGAGAATACTCGTTTCTTTTCATAAGCCATTCCCTTGACCATCTTGTCTTTTCCCTCTTCATCCCTTCTCCTTTTAGTCGCTGTATCCTTATAGTTGAAAAAATAAAAGAAAGCAGCCGTTTTTCCCCCATAATAAAAAAATCTTTCTCAAAAAAATTCACTAAACAAACTTCACACAACTTAAGAGTTTAGATTGGAACTGTAGTAAAACGCGGAAAAAAACACGTAGTGTATATACATTGGACAAAACGTACGTTTTGTCGTACATTTTGTATGCCCGACAAGACGTAAAATAAGACGTAGCGTGTAAACCCGCCTTTAGTAGTTCTCTGGATATCTGCCATGGCCAACAAACATTCTGATTAGAAACCTTATGGAGCATTTATGTAATAGGAAAACCAATATTTCCATATGTCTCGAAAACTATTGTTTTGCGAGGTACACAATCTTATAAAATATTTTCAAATCATAATGGGACGAAATTATAAAAAACGTGGTTTACTTTTGAAAAAATTGTGTTTTCCAGTATCTAATTTTCATTCTCCTTCTTTTGACCACCCTGTACTTTTGCTACCCAAATCTGGAATAAAATCTACTAAGGTACGTCGCCATTATGAAGAAACCCCAAAAAGTCACATAACAGAGGCAAAAATATGAGAAAAAGTTGTTATAACTCATTGGCTTGCATCTGCCATATAGGATTCTGACACGGAAAATATATTCAGAACCTCGCGTATGATCCAAACATTGAATAATACGCTTTTAAAACAAGCAAACTGGAATCCGTTTTCGGTACTATCGGAAACGCCACCATTTTAAAAATATCCGAATTGCTCCCATCAGTTATACTATAACCCAAATTTTCATAACTGTCTTGCTTCATCTTTTTGAATAATAGGCCGCTGCACTTCTACGTGGAACATCCTGCATAGACATGGTTGGAATAAAAGGTTTTGAAGTGCGAGTGTTCAAAGTTTTTTCAAATATCTAGTAAATCTTGATTACATGCATGCTTTTCTTAATATCTTCGGTGTCCTGTTATTTGAGGTAGCTGTAAGCTGCCATCTTGCGGAACTGGTGGGGTAAGAGGGCTGGCGCTTTAAGCAGTGTGCAGCTTGATGAAAATAAAGACAACCTATCAATCGTCACCTAAATTACGTTTTAAATCTCCACAGACGAGATTACATGACTTAGATTATTTCCAAACAAAGTCTTACATTCGGAAATGATCACTTTCACCGATAGAATATTAACTAGACAATCTCCTTGTCATCTTTATAAAAAGTTTGTAGCTCACCGTAATAGTGAGGATTTTAACTTTAGATAAAAAGTCGCATAGAAATCCCTCTTTACAGTACTACATTCATCCGTCGGTCGTTTATTTATACCACCATCAAAATATACTATTCTGCAAGTGAAAATATGAAACTCTGTCGGTAGATAGTCTGAAAAACAAGCCAAACAGCTTCTTCTACATCGTTAGAGTTATGTTAGCAAATTGATTCAGTTTATTCTTTTATCCATTTTGCTCTTCATCCATTCATCGTCGTTTAACTTCATAGCACCTTTTTTCCTACATAAATGTTTATAGAATTTTTGACAGTGCATTTTTTGTACGCTTCACAATGTTTAAACGATAGCCAACCTAAGGTTGCTGGTGGAACTGTTGTCTGGCCATAACACATTAAGGCACCAGCTGCACGTGATCTGGATAGCTGAGGATCCCTTGTTCTATTTTCCTTAGTAACTGATATAGTTATTGGAGTAGGTTGGGTTGAATAGATTTGTCGAGATCAGGGGTCAGCAACATTTCTAGACGAAAGAACCAAAAGTTACAATTTACAAAAACCTGCAATTGCATTTTAAACGAACCAGCATCAATTCCAAATGGCTCAATGTTAATCTCATGTATGTGTTGAGAGAATTAACTATGAACTGGAGAGCCGAAATTTGACATCAAAAGAGTCACATGCGGCTCGCGCATACATTATTTAATTTTTTTTCTAACCTAAGACAAGCTACTAGATACCACTACGGAAACTTGAAAAGTATTTCCGCGAGTGATTTCACTCATCGCGGCTCATACACCTGTCTCTAAACACCAAAACGTACCAATTATAGTTAATAAACTTTATCACTGAGCAGCCAATAAATCTATGAACGTAATCAAGTACCGAATGTCCGGATATGCTGACTGCGGATGCAAGGCGTACCTCTTATTATTTGCAATTCATCATCCAGTTAGGATAGAAAAAGCTAGGATGTTAGTGAAGTTTCTGATTTATCAATGAGCCAGATATCCTCTGTCTATGGTGAGAAACGGACTGTGGAGCAATATCACAAATTGAATGAACGTGTTCCTCAAAGATTTTCCTTGGACCCATTTTTGTTTCTACTACATAATTATCAGCGATCTCCCCTCCTGTACGATCTATCCATTCACAGCTTTGTTGTCGACAGCACTCAACATGCAGGCACTCAGTGTGGCAAGCCGATCTCTGCTTATGAGGCGGAGATAAGAAGACCTGTAGCGATTTTCACTCTGACGAACCTGGGGACGCAACAATCAGGTACAGATTAATGATTCCAAAACACAGTACTATACATTCATTAACCAGAAGTGGCCCAGTGCTCATCCGATTTAGATGGATGTCTGAGCTTAGATCACCGAGAACCTGATTTTGTTTAGAGCTAAGAAGTACTCTTTTCCACACAACAGCCACACTATGCATAAGCCCCAGATAAAGTCTATCTTCGAGTTCTGCTAACATGCTTGAGGTGTTGTCGCCTCGACTGCATTGTGTACATTCGATGCTGTTCAGAGGTGGGCTGTCCGACTGATCGATCACACTTCTCTGAAGGACAGTCTCGAGACGCTTTTGCATGGACGAGAGGTCGACGGTCTTGCTGTCTTCCACCCCTATGTCAACCGGCTTTGCTCCACAGAGCTCTCTTTAAGGGTGTCACCGCTCTTTTAGCCTACCAAACGGACCCGCCAAGCTTCAGCTTCCGATCTCAATTCTGTCGAACAACATACATCCGGGACTGGCTGGTATGATCGCTCTCTTAGTCGTAGGATCTCAAGATTGTGGAAAAACACACGAGATGAGGCTTTTTCCTGTTCTGCTAACCTTCAAGTTGAAAAATGAGATTTCTGCCTGCTTCAGTACAAAAAAAAACCTCTATCCATGGTCCGATGGACTATAAAGCAATAAAACAATATCATAAATGAAATGGGGTTATACATGTATAGTTCAAGAGCATATCAAAATACCAGATTTGAACATAGGAGATATATGTTTTTCATGTTCAATGTATTTATGCTTTCCTGCAAGTAGATACATTGGTGCTTATATTTGGTCTCGATCTCTAGTAGTCCAGTTTATCCTCCTAGGCAGATCTTAAAAGTAAGGTCAGGGATGACAAAACAAAATAGCCACTTGTACAATATGTAGCATTCTGCAGGAAAAACGCCAGAAATTCACTCAAACAGTATTCGATACAAAAAGCCCCCATGGGTAATTCACACAGAAATTATTTCAAATCGACAAAGTCCATAAGCAAATCAATACGTACTGCATGATATTTGCTTGGGCAATAAATAGACCTAAAATTGTTACTTTTCCATGAATGCAAACTTAAATTGCTTTGAATATTTTTGTACGTAAGTAGTTTTTAGTAGTTTTTTTTT
Organism: Acanthoscelides obtectus; assembly: GCA_963669975.1. Classification (NCBI taxonomy): domain Eukaryota; kingdom Metazoa; phylum Arthropoda; class Insecta; order Coleoptera; family Chrysomelidae; genus Acanthoscelides; species Acanthoscelides obtectus. Next base: position 66,855,938 of record CAVLJG010000006.1, read on the forward strand.
ATTGAATTTACTAATTACCAATCATTTTTAACCATCTTGTGAGAACCTGTGCAAAAAGCAAAAAAGGCATCAGCAGATACCATTGTCTATCATAAAAGAAGCAAAACCTACGCAGAAAGCCAAAAAATCATCCCCCGTTATACTTTTAAATGCAGCTGGCCGGAATTGTAGACAAACCTGGGTAAGGCACATAGTACACCCATGATATAGCGAACTAAGTGTGATACTTGGGTTTTTGGATAACAGTCCGACCAAATAGAATGACACATGCTGAAGTAAAAGTTTGATGAACATTTCGACCACCTCGGTGGCCTTTTTCAAAACACAATTTTTGATTCCGCACCTCTTACATAGAGATTGATCGGTTCTTTTTTAGAAAGATCGTATTGTCAAACTGCCATCTACAATTTAGAATCGTGCTTTCAACTGTACAGTGGAATACATCAAAACAAATTGATCGAATAACGTCAATGTATCTGCAAGCAAACATATTCCCATTTGAATATCTACATAAATGGGAAAACAGGTAAAATAAATGATCATTGCTGACCGGCACCGTAATACTCTCGTACCTAGATAGAAAGTAATATAAATAACATTTCCGATTCAAAGAGCAGTTGAACATGAACATTATAATTTACAGTCATCAGTCGTTTGGAAACATACAGGGTGTTAACGTTTCTAATGAGATTGCTCTGGACTTGACAGTCAATATTCTAATAGTAGTACTGTTAGAGGTAAAAACACGAAAAGGTTAGTCCACTGAACCTAATTTTTAAACTTGAATGGAATATGTTTAAAATACTGTATTTTGAATAGTTTACCTATTAAATTTGTATGCTTTTTGATTTTCAATTGTTTTTAATTTTTGAAAAAGATTATTTTCTTTATAGGATTGTTATTATATGCCAGCTAGTAGGGCACATTGGCCGAAAAAAAAGGTTTATGTAAACTTATGTTTTTTCCGGCGTAGTTACAGAGATACCGGGTGTTCGTTTATTCTAATTTATGTGTCCACCCTGTAAGGTTTCACATACGTCAGCTCGCTAGCTTACGAACAAATATCGTAAACCACATTCGCGGATGAGTATGCATAATCAGAAATGCTGTATCCTTATCAGTTGATTTATTGATTATAAAAACTAGTTGGTCTGATACGTGAAAGCATTCCCGCACTGGGGGCAGTTCCGCTCGGGTGGTCAACTCTAGCCATTCTACAATGTGCGGAGACCAGCTGTGCTCTATAGTGCCAACTAGAGTAAGCACCTCCTTTTATACTTTTATATGGAATGAAAAAACAGCTTATATAAAATATCAACTAAATAAGAACAGGAATAATCCCAAGCAACTACGGAAAGACTTCGCTAAATATCTCAGGGCATTGAAGACGCAGAAGCCATCAACAATCACTTTGTGAACTCGTTCCCGACCATTCAACCTGGTGAGTTATTTCTTAACACTTTATCTGGGCAGAAAAAGTCACTCGTAACTAAAAGTTCGTTCCATCTAGTTACATCTGATGATATTGAAAAGAAACTGAGAGAAGTGAAATCAAATGCTGCTGGTATAGATGGTATTACCAAATGCATGCTGGAAAATGTATTTTCTTTTTGCAAAAGTGAAATAACGAATATCATAAATCAATCCCTGAACACAGGAGAAGTACCAACATTATGGAAGAAATCAGTTGTAATGCCACTAGTCAATAACGCTATACAGATGAAGGATTTGAGACCAGTAAGTACTTACCTGTGATGTCCAAGCTTGCAGAGAAAGTGGTAGCTGACCAACTTCGTGACCATCTAGACGTAAATGAAGTCCTTCCCGATACACAGTCGGGATTCAGAAAACTACACAACACATCCACAGCGCTTATAAAAGTAACTAGCGATATAGTCAAGTTCATGGATGATGGTATGGTGACCGAATTGGTGATGATAGATTACAGTAAGGCATTTGACATGGTCAACCATGAAGTATTATGAAAAAAGCTACAATACTATGGTTTGTCTAGTAATGCCTTACTGTGGTTCAACAACTACCTGACTGGCAGATCCCAATGCACAAAGATATTTAACAAAATGTCCACTTTACAAAATGTAGTTTCTGGTGTTCCGCAAGGAAGTGTATTAGGTCCATTACTATTTACATTCTATACATCTGATTTATTAAATTTTATATCTCGTGATTGGAATATACATCTATATGCTGATGATGTATAAAGCTTGCAAGTGAAATGAAGTTAATTTCTTGATTAAAGAGTTAAATGTAAATCTAGAAATGATTGAAAACTATTCCAAAAATTATTGTTTGAAACTGAATCCCACAAAAACTAAAGCTTGCTGCATTGGTTCTAGGTTAAATATTTCAAAATTTAAAGGATTGATGAGTACAGCCATTCTTTTAGGTGATACATCTGTTGAAATTGTAGAGGAGACTGATAATTTAGGCATTTTGTTGGACACAAATTTAAGTTTTGAGAACCCTGTCATTAATAAACTTATGCTATTGTAAATACAGGTCACTTTGAAGGTACAAACATGTTTTAACCAGCGATATAAAATTAAGGCTTACCAATGCACTAATCCTCACTCACCTAGACTATGGCGCTTCAGTATATTATAATTTTCTGACCGAAGAAATGAAGCACAAAATTCAAGTATTACAAAACTGCTGCATGAGATTCTGTTTCAAAGATATACATATACAAGAACATATTACTGGATATTATGTGAGAGAAAATCTTTTAAAATTCAAGTATCGTGTATTACTTCAGTATGGAACTCTACTATATAAAGTTTTAAAATATAAATTACCCAGATATCTGTTTATTGCTTTGGAGAAGAGATGTTCACTCCGTAAAGTTTCCTTACGCAACAATGAATACTTCAATATTCCAGTTCATACAACATCTAAATTCAAAAAATGTTTTACTTACACGGAACCATATCTACTAAACGATCACTTAGAACTTTTTGAAGCACCTTCCATCCAAAACTTCAGAAATGTGATGGAAAAAGTGCTACTACAGCTGCAAAGATTTGAATCCACAAATTAAATTTATGGCGCTTGCTACACTAACCTCCATTAACACTCAGACTATATCGTATTATATACTGTGTTGTGCATAATATTTGTGGTGAATACTAATCATTCTGTTGATGTTAAAAATCGCTCATGAAGTTAACTTTTTAGGGGGAGGTAAAAAATGGCCCTGCCAATCCTCTTTCCTTTCGGAATGTTGTCGTTTTTATATTTTTATGTATAAATATTCCAATAAAAATTATTATTATTATATTCAATACACCCTTTATTTGTGAGCACTGGCAAGGTATTCCTTTAACAGCCCTTTACAGCGCACAAGCCCCGGATGGGTTTTACGTATCTTGAAAACTGACATCATGTCGATTTTTCTTGACATATTGTTTTTTTGTGACATTATTTGGTTTTTCTACAAGATGCTAACTCAGCACTAGCTGATGGATACGTTGTGAACTTGTTTTGTAGTTGTACCTGTTGCCTAAACGCCATGAAGCTTCAGTTATCAGTGCTTGGTTCTGATGTGATGTAAAATCTGCTGCAGAGATGGAATCACTGGAGGTAACGGCAATGCATATGTGCATAGTGAGGATTTGTGTGTTAATAATATGTGTTGATGATAATTCCATTGGATTCATGTCTCAAATACACTTACTTGAGATTCAAAGCTAAAAATTAGTTGCGCACCAACTTTTTCTTATCCATTCTGGAAATTACATATGCAAATTTGCTGAATTTCAAGAATGAGACTGATAAGAAATAATTATATTCACTGTACACCGTCGAATTACAAGCCATATTCATACTAACAGAAACCACACACAACGCGGGCGCGGTGTTGATTTCCCGTAATTCTCCTCAAAGTCTTTGAACACACAAAAAAACGTAAAAAATCGTAATTCATGACTTTGAACATAACCTGTCTTCAGAAAGGACAACATATAAATAACCCATCGGTCACAGCTAATAGATATCCTTCGTTGGTAGCATATTCAGTCATGATTTTCTCAAACGACAAATATCACTGATTTTATACACAATCGTCCAGATGCGATCCTGCTATTCAAAAAACTTTCTTCTCAGAGATGAAGACTTTCAGCTACTTGGATTCACAAAACATATGCAAACAACAATGCGTGTAGTTGAACTATTCCTCCATAGATGGACACTCACAACGATCCTAGGGAGCAAACGTGGAATGACTGTTTGTACCCTAAAAATACCTAGTCTGCAAGATGACATTTTATAGTTTTTTTTGACGTTTTATAGGCATTTTACCCGTGCCGAGCAAGTAAGCCATAAGTCACCCTCGTAACAATATTCTTAATTTCTCTTAAATTACTTGGGATATTAAGCCCAAACTCAGTAAATCGACGATATACATTAAAGAACTCAACCTGTATTGATCATATCTGACTCAGTTACCCCAAGGGCTGCGTTATAAAATATAAAACAGGGTTTTTCGGGGTTTAACTGAGTACGCCACTGATTTCTTAATCAATGAAGATTATTAAAATATGTTCTTATGCTTACAGTTTTGTAGTGTAAGGATTTGCAACTAAAGCAATTCTCCTTTGATGGCCCTAAGTACATAAATGTATTAGGAGATGAGGAAACCACAGACCCATAGTTTTCAACCATTGCTTGAAATTTGTATAAAATATGGATATTTCAAAAGTTTTATTTCGGAAACCCAAATGCTTGACTGACAAATAATAATAATAATAGTAATAATAATAATAATTTTTATTGGAATGTATATTGTATATACATATAAAATATAAAAACGACAACATTCCAAGAGGAAAGAGGATTGGTACGGCCGTTTTTCACCTCCCCCTAAAAAGTTAATTTCATGAGCGTTTTTTTAACATCAACTGAGTGATTAGTATTCGCAACAAATATTATGCACAATACTATATATACTAAGTGACATATAAATCCGAACACCCAGTTTAAATGGTTTTATTTTAATAAAATTTTGTATAAGTACTTAATGAAGCATAATAACTAAATGATAGAAATTTCAAAATGATTGCACTGCTTTAAAGCCCTTTGACCTTTAATAATGTGTGGATGCACCCTGATGTGCTACGCATTCTCCAACGCGCCTAGGCATGCTTCTGATCAGGTGTTCAATGTCCTCCTGTGGTATCTCATTCCAGGCAACCACCAACTAACCTCTCGAATTGCTTCTAGAGTCTGAGGAGGACGTTGCAAGTTGAGCAATCTCCTACCCATCATATCCCACACGTGCACAATTGGGGATAAGTCGGGAGATCTTGGTGGCCATGGTAACAATGTGACATCATTATATTGAAAGAAGTCTATTGTGACTCTTGCAACATGTGGTCGGGCATTATCTTGTTGGAAAGTTGGATCTGCCAGGGTGTCAAGATAGGGTAGAAGATGGGGTTCTAGAACTTCGTGGATATAACGCTGCGCGTTCATGTTACCTCTGATGAAGATTAAAGGTGATCTGGAACCATAAGCTATAGCACCCCAAAGCATAACTCCAACAGTGTGATGAACATGTCTTTCAACAAAAAACTGTGGATTCCTCCTTTCACCACGTCGCCTTCTAACCCTTGCACGACCATCGTGCATGCCTAAACAAAATCGAGATTCGTCACTAAAGACAATACTGTTCCATTCCTGATCCCAGAGTGACCATTGTCTGCACCACTTAAGGCGATTACGTCGGTGTAAGAGTTAGAAGGCGACGTGGTGAAAGGAGGAATCCACAGTTTTTTGTTGAAAGACATGTTCATCACACTGTTGGAGTTATGGTTTGGGGTGCTATAGCTTATGGTTTCAGGTTACCTTTAATCTTCATCAGAGGTAACATGAACGCGCAGCATTATATCCACGAAGTTCTAGAACCCCATCTTCTACCCTATCTTGACACCCTGGCAGATCCAACTTTCCAACAAGATAATGCCCGACCACATGTTGCAAGAGTCACAATAGACTTCTTTCAATATAATGATGTCACATTGTTACCATGGCCACCAAGATCTCCCGACTTATCCCCAATTGAGCACGTGTGAGATATGATGGGTAGGAGATTGCTCAACTTGCAACGTCCTCCTCAGACTCTAGAAGCAATTCGAGAGGTTAGTTGGTGGTTGCCTGGAATGAGATACCACAGGAGGACATTGACCACCTGATCAGAAGCATGCCTAGGCGCGTTGGAGAATGCGTAGCACATCAGGGTGCATCCACACATTATTAAAGGTCAAAGGACTTTAAAGCAGTTCAATCATTTTGAAATTTTTATCATTTACTTATTATGCTTCATTAAGTACTTATACAAAATTTTATTAAAATAAAACCATTTAAACTGGGTGTTCGGATTTATATGTCACTTAGTATAATACGATATAGTCAGAGTGTTAATGGAAGATAGTGTAGCAAGCGTCGTAAATTTAATTTGTGGATTCAAATGAACCCTCATCTATTGACAGAATGTTCTTTGCTGTAAACGCGTTCCAGTCACAAAGGTGATCTTCAGTGTAATGACATTATATTTTGTTTATCTGTGTTTTAGGTGACAGTTCGTCTGTTTTTACTTTTCATGATCACATTCCTATTCACTGTGTTACTACGGTCGTCAGAAAGCCCTGTAACATGCTGAGATTATCATCATTCGGAATTTATTTTAAGATTGCACCACGCAAAACCAGCAAAGTCCAGGACCGCCTGGGGTAGACGTTGACGTTCCCAAAAAAGGACGTCCAGACATCCAAAGCGACAAGCGAGCATGGGGGCTATCTATCGTTGTTTACTGTACCGGATATATCTACCCTTGTGACCATCCACTTGAATACAACCAGCTCTAGTAACCAAAAAAAAAACTAAAATAATCGATTTTAGAAGAAATGAACTTGAACACTCTATATCTCAGGAAGAAGAAGACGTAAAATACGTAAGTTGGCAAGAACTTTTTTAATAAGATCTATCATCTAGTATATTATAAACCTAAATAACCGCAAAGATAAACAAAATTAAAAGAAACATAAGATAATCGAGAACCAAAAGCTCACACCGATTAATAGTTCTTAATATAATTAATACCGGAAGTTGATGCCAACTTGCTTATTTTAAATTACTCAATATTCTGATTCTACATAAAGTTCTAATCACATTTTATGTATAATCTCCTATACCCAAGTCTAAACGTTTTTGACATATTTCAAATGTTATGTCAAAAATGACCTTTGCAGGCCCTAAAATAGTTGTTCATTTCCCGAATGCAGAACACCTTATTGTTTATTCTCCACGTCTCGCCCTCATAGCCCACTAATTAAAAAACTAAATCTGTTCTTATAGGACTTTTACAATAGAATAGTAATAAATTGCAAATCACTCCAAAAGTAAACGTTTTTGGGATAGATAGCCCTGTATAAAGTTACGCTAATTTTTAATGCTTGATACGATAAACTTATAAAAATAGGGGGCTCTCATTTGAAAAAATCGACTTTTGTCAATTTTTGACATTAAATTTTTATACTAATTGTTTGACCACTCTGTATAAATAATTATCGAATTACCATATAAAGTCGATTAAACTATATCCCTGTTTACCAGAAAATCAATCCACATTAAACTATAAGCTGTTCTACATAGGGGAAATGAACAATTATTTTAGGGACTGCAAACGTCATTTTTGACATAAAATTTGAAATATGACAAAAAACGGTTAGACTTGGGTATAGAAGATTATACATGAAATGTGATTAGAATTTTATTAGAATCCAAATATTGAGTAGTATACCGGATGTCCAATTTAAAATCAGCAAGTTGGCATCAACTTCCGGTATAACCGGAAGTGCCACCATCTTGAAAATATTTTAGTTGCTGTTGCCCCATCGAGATTAGTATACTTCCAAATTATCAAAAATATCGTATGCCTACTTTTCGAGAAATCTATCGATGGAGTTCCCGATGCGACACCCTGTATACGTAGTATTCCAAGAGCATTTTACTTCTAATTTCAAGAAAACATTCAGGTGACCCTGGCTCTGAGATTCAAACCTAAAGGTACTACTACACTTATATGGCTTCCATGGTGTTACAAGCACATATAATTTCTATTGAGAAGCCTTATCATTGTTGATGACCTATCTCAGACAACATTCTATAGCTCATAAAGAAACTGCCACACAGAAGACAATAATAGCTTCCGAGAACTCGATAACAGTAACCAGCAATATTCTTTGTACTTTGCAGTTATAAGATTTTACAATAAAACTGAGAACAATTGGCAATGCTCATTGAATGCATCTGGCATATTGCACACCGTGAAACCGCAAAAATAATTTTCTAGATCGTAGAAAATGAATACCAACAACGCCCAGATTTGCAATTGAATTATGATACGTGATCTGAAACTATGTACCAGGAAATATAATCCAATATTATCATTAGTTTTCAACAGAAATAACATACATGTTTCGAGATTCTTTTTTTTTAGTTGTAAATCAGTATTGTCCTATTTCTTACTATGGCACTATTTGTAACTACTATGTGCTAGTTCCAACGCGTACTGGCGAGGAATTATGTATTTGCCAAACATTTCGGAAATGAAATATTACGTTTTTTGGATGTCATATGAGATATATATACATTACAAAAAAGCATGTTACTTAAATCCGTAGGTCTGCCTGGCTGAGGATCTGTATGTCTGTCTCCTTGTCGGTCTGTCTGTATGTCCGTCTTAAACTTGAAAAGTACCCCTCGGATTTTAATGAAATTTTTACTCAAGCCACGAACGAAAAAGCTTTGTAGCTTTTGAAAAACGCTAAAGTGGAGGTGACCTACACGGCAAAAAACTAAAAAAAGTACTCAAAGTTAGTGGAGCCGGCCAGCAAGATTATAAAGACATACCACGAAGTATCTTCTCTTGATATAACTACTCTTTGGTTTAATTTTGCAGCCAGCAGCGATGGTGAAGCGGTAGACGCTACGTGGCTACAAATCAGTCGCACTGCGCCGCGCGGGTACGAATTCAGCCCCAAGAAAATTTTTCTTTTGACTGTGGATGTTTTGTAGTTGGTAGACGGTCTCTAACTGGCGGGTCCACAATGTGTGCATGTTGCACACATACGTGTTCCCACATTCTTTCTCTGTTATCGCTGTATAGCCCTACGGTATAAAAGGGTATTTAGGCCTTTGTGGTGGATCAAGAATAAAAAACTTCGTTAAAAAATAGGAGGTTGGGGGCTGTAATTGCTGGGAGAGAGTATATCTCAATTTGTTGACGTATCCCTAACCAGATAATTTTACGCACCTATTACCCATATTTCACATATAATAGATTTTCCAGTACATTTGCCCATGAAGCTTTATGGAGAAATGCTTTGGATACGTGTTCCTGCTTCTGTTTTCTGGGTTCACCGACGGGCGTGCTGGTCTCGGTAAGTATCCTGGCATTACTGCTACTAAGCCGCGCTGCTAGTGAGTAAAAAGAGGTATAATATGCTCAAACTGTCAAAGTCAGTATTGTCATACTGGTTGCCTATACTTTAGCATAGTCAGCTCATCTATAAAATCGTAATTCGTTAGGCAATCCAAGAAAGGAAACACTTTTTCTTACTTTTTTGCTTTTTTTGTCTAAAATTTATCATCGAAATGCTGAATGGATAAGGGCAGGAAATAAATCTTTCTGACATTGATGTGAGCCTTTGATGACAGCTTTTGCATCCAAATTTGAAATGACCATTGCAATTTCTTTCTTAAACTTTCACCAAGGATGCGTTATTGAATGTTTAAAAACCCATCGAGAAGACATTCCTCAAACGACACTTAATCGTCAAGAAACGTATACAAATGAGTCGTGTAGCATGAATTATTGTCTGTTTGCTACCGCATGGACCTAGGATTGTCCTATATTTGCCCATTTATGACTATACTGTCTCGTCGACACAGGAATGGAATGTTATGCCCCAAAACATTTTTAAATTTGCAGTATACACAATGCGAGTTAACCCTTAGATTATCCTACATTAAAATGACAAATACCTGCGACTCGAATCGTCATGAGTAACGGTCCCGGACTATAATGAAACTAACAATTTATTGTTCTGCAATAGAATTGTTATCTATACAAAAAGTGTTATTACATGCATAAGTTGCGGAGAAAATTGCTATTATTTGCGCGAGAAAGCAGTGCCTCGAGGTTATAGGATGAACTTTCGAAAGATACTGTTGTCTTATTTAAACTTTGTATAATTACTGCATCATTACTAATTCCTTACTTGGTACTGGATTGGAATTCCATACATATCTCATCGTAAGCTTTCATTCTTATTCTTGTTGCTCAAAGCTCAGATAAGCCTGTTCTGAGAATACTCCTCTCATATTCAAAAGGTTGATGCTGTGGACCAACTAATCGATGACATTTCCGTAACACAGTAAGGAGCCGCTTTCTTATCGATGAGTATGTAGATTCTGTTCAGATATACCGATACCTCCGCGTAACACGTGGTCTGTCCTACCCAGTGCACCCAAAATCGCTCAGCTACGCGCTGCCAGAATAAATCCGCTCACCTTTGGTCAGCTGCGATTAAATCTCTCAGCGACAGCTTGTCCGAATATGTCCTCTCTGCCGTCAGCTTACAACCGAAACCAGCTCAAACCACGATCGTGCATCCCCAGACAGAAGCGGTATTCGTCACTGAAGACCGTTCCCAACCCATAGAACTATTTCTCTACACTCTAGCAAACGGTTACGCCGATGTTCAGCTGTGAGAGGTAGCACCCAATGTGGGCGATAAGAAAAAATATTCGGCGATATACCGTACACATACCAAACATCCGACCATGCTCTTCAAACCACTGATTAGCGATGGTTCGAGTACTACTGAATCTGTCTCTCAGAGCCAGAAGTCTTAACAGGTGGTCTGGTCCCTCTTTGGTCCCTCTGGGACATCTAGAACCCCTCGATCGCTGAGTAAGGATCTGTTGATCCTCCTAGAAACTTCTCTTATCGATAGACCGGCTTTGCGCAACCTGACAATTCGACCCCTCTCAAAGTCACTTAGCTGGGACACCCGACGAATTCTACGCACTCTATGCATTTTGAGCAAGCACAAAAGGGCTTCTCAATAAGTAACACGAAATTTAACATTTAACTGATATCGTTAATGTACGAAAACTGAATGCTTCTTCATCACCAAACAATAGTCGCAACTGCCACAAAAAAAACCAAACCATTTTATTACTTGTTGTTCATGGCAAGATAAATAGATCTTTAAAAAAATTCTTGAATTCTAATAAACATACGTAGGTGTTTGCCTTTATTTGTCACTCAGTATATTTAGCTGTAACTAGCCAGTACGACCGCTCCTCGTTCGTAGGAAGTTGAGAATGTGGAACGAAGTTACGTTGAGTCCATAGTTCTTATTAAATTCTAGGAACAATGCCCTCGTATAGAATAAATAGCAAAAGTAAAGACATTGCAACAGTTGAACAAATTACCCGTTGTCAATTTCAGAAATAGTCTTGATTTATGGGAAACGGCATAGCGCCACATGCGGTTCTCCCTTGGGGTGGTCCACGTCAATTTTCTATTCCATTATAGGCGCAATCTAGCCTATACAAGAAAATACCGGACCTGGAATGTGTATTTACACAACACAGATTACTTACAATGGTACAGTCAAACTAAGTTTTGAAACATAAATAAAATACTGTTAAATACGGAAACATCTTAGGGATTATCTCAATTTAAATATAGTCACTAGCAACATCCAACCACATTACAAAAAGGGCTATTTCATATTTATTTTACTACCTCCCCTCTTGTAGCCCTGAGAGGGTGCCAGGCACATTTTTCCTGAATTTGGAAATTCTTCCTAAGGAGTTATGTTGTCAAATCTGATTTTGGAGAGACGTCCTTTCCCACATTCTAGATAGATAGACGAAAAAAAGTTCAAATTTTATCCAAAACCGACAAATATAACCGAGATGTTTAGAAAAAGTTTTCTAATTGCATTTTTGAAAAAATTAAGTTAAAAAAATAATAATCTAAATACGATATCATTGTATTTTTAAAAAAATTATGCACACAGAACCATAAATGATATTGAAAAAAAAACTCCTTTAAAGCAAAATAACAACATGAATTGACATGTACCTACATGGTAGGTGATTGTGACTATCCAAGCGCTACTGCCACGGGGCAACGAGTTTAGGGGAAACAAAATTGCACATGCCCGGAGTTCGGCTCATCTGCTGAGATGGGTACATAAATCACTTGGTAGTGTAACACCGTACACAGTAATCGAATGTAGATTGAGAAAAAATATAATATCGTGATATCGTGTGTAACTTTGTTTCCAGAATGCGACCAAGCTCTTTCGTAGAAGCCACTTCTTCCAAAGATCGATCTGCCGCAGGTTCATATATAAAAACTAATAAATAAGAAGACGAAAACGTCTTTAGTACGAATATTCCAGGAATTATCCTCGAGCATCCGCATAATATCATTCAAAAAGGCCTCTTTCAACGGATCTTCATGTTGCCAGTTACAAAATGCCATCAAAAATTTTTGGAACAATTCGAAAATTGTTTTTTTTACCTGGAGCTAGGTTGTTTGGGTCATTCTCAACAAAAAAGGTCCTAATGAACTTATCTCTGCCTGAGCTGAAAATATTTTTCTTATTACCTGGGTCCGAAAATTTTGAGACCCAGGTACCCGGGTCCGAAAACCCAAGGCAGAATCCAGCTCTCTAACTCCTTTCAAAGTACATGTCTAAATTAATCTTTGTGTTTAACTAGTAACTCACAGATGGCGTTAGGATCATCTAGATCCCTTTTTGGGTGCTGGAATGTAATAAATGTTGTGAACATGCATGCGCTTCTAGCATAACTCAGAGGGAACTCTAATTAAGACTTGCAGTTACATAATAAGACGGATTACACATGCCCACAAAAGTGAGCCTCTACCCTCTTACTCTTAAACCAGATAATACTTTTCCAAAGGTGCTTGATGCGCCAAGTCCGAATCCGTGATCCGAATCTCTCAATTCGTTCTTGTTTTTCAGACATCCTGAACTAAATGTGAAAGAATAAATAAGCCGATATTTTAGGTTAAGTAGCATTTCGATTTACATTTTTCTTCAAAAACCTTAGGCGCGTATCGTCAGTCGTTCCTACAATTGTAGGGCGCGTTTATGGCCTCCTTGATTGTTATACTCCTTTCTCTCCTTCAAAAATTTCTAGATTGCACCTGTCCCGTGGGTAGGGTGGACTGGGGATATGTTTTTGATACGGTAAGTTAGATCGGTTCAGCTTTTATCAGAAGAATAGTTTGTGGAATCCAAAGTACGAACGCTCGGCTTTGGTAGGGCAGGGTAGTTGTGGGCTTAAGGGTTGAATACGTTTTAGATATTTCATGGACTTAATGTTGAGGATATACGGATTCTTTGGTTGGTATTGAGTTTTTGGTATAATATAATCCAAAACACAACTTTGACGCATGCATAATGATAATGTGTAGGGGATGAAATATAGAGGTCAGAAAAATAAAAATTTCAAAGTGCCATATCTCTGAGAAAACATATTTAAGAAAATTGAACATCATTTGAAACGTAACGACCTGTACTTTTAGACGGTGTCTATGGTTTATCGAAATAAAAAAATTATAACCGCAAATATGGCTAAAATTGCTATTCCTGTACCTTTAGGTTGGGATATCGTGGATACTAAATCCAATTGAGAGATTTAGACCATGGATTTAGCACATCAAGAGCCTTCGGAAAAGCATACTTCGGTTTTTGGGTAAAAATCTTGTCGGCCTCTAGTTATTATACTTTAACTTTCACTCAGTCAATATTTATTGATAAAAATGGACATATCCCGTAAAAATAATCTTTTCTTTCAATATTCGCTTTTGAAAATACACTGACGGTATCAAAACAAACCACTCTTCACAGTTTTAAATAAATCCTAAGCAGTATTCTCGCACATAACTCGGCCGACAAAAACCTCCATTGTCGATTCATGATAATTACAAAATCAAATCTGAGCTACCACATAATGTGCACGTACCTGGATATTAGCGATTATTCCAAGACGTTAACTCAATTTCTTTGGCGTCAATTTTCTTTTTTGGATGTTTCGTTTAATGGGATTGTAATGGAAGGGATTACGTGAAAACCGTGACTAAAATGACGAGTCAACGAAGACATAGGTAAATAAAAACATGAGCGACCATATATATCTTTCATGTGCTTTATTTATTAAACTACATCTAACGATGGTTTGAAGTTACATTTGAAAGTTTTGACAAACACGAATGACAACTCTCAAGATGAAATCCTCTGGTATATCACATGTCCAATAGTTTCAAAGTAATCGTATGCAGTGCAGCAAGCATAGGTAAAAGCTTTGATTATCGTATTCTAGCTAAAGATAGCCAACGTAATGCTATACTACCACGTCAAAAAATTATTCCAGATAAAATAAGATACCGTAACGAAACCTAAGAAAATTTATCAGAGCCCTTTCTCTATTCACTATATAGTAATAATAATAATAAAACTTCTTTTTTGTGCGAAGTTTCGCATAAGCTATTTTACCACTGAACCCGTAAAATGTATGTCCATAAAATAAACAATAAAGACTACATATACCACTAAAAATTCAGAGATTTCAACATAAGAATGAATTAATTAAGTAAAATAAATCAAGATCGGTCACAAATATAACTTTATACATATAGAATGATGTTAATGCGTATGTTATAAGCAGAAGAGGCAGAAAAAATATTTTTTGAAATTCTCAAAATTTAAAGCATTAGTTTCAGATGATAAACCATGAATTATAGTAGCATTATAAGTAAAACATTTAGTGAAAAATTAAGTTTTGTGAGGAGGCATTGCCATTGTATCAATAAAGCGAATATCTCGTGGGTGCATACAACCACGAAATTTTAACTTATCTTTCAAAAATGGGGGAATAGACGTAAGTAAAAACTTAAAAATATAAAATAGTAAATGGAATTTATGTAGATTATTAATAGATAATCATTCCAATTTTATTAATGAGGAGGTAAGGTGGTCGTACTTTTCCAAGTTCCAGATTAATCTGCAACACGAATTTTGTTTTTTTTGCAAGCGCTTGATAGATACTAACGGATGATAAACAATGTCGCAGTATCTAATTTTTGAAATAATTAATGACTTACAAAGAATTTTTTTAGTTTTGTATTTGAAAATTTGTTTGTGCAAGTGCTATACTTTGGAAATGGTTAGTGTCTCATAGATGGCGCTGTGGCCACTTGTAGGCTTACACTACCGTGTCCAACGCATATACTGTAAGTAGGGAAACAGCTGTGACAAATTGTCATTGATGTCGCTACGGTAACTCATCCTATCTCGGATAATTTCTTGGACACGGGAATATAGCATTAGGTTGCGATGTATTACGATAAACATTTCAAATAAAAGAGGTTGTTACAAATAATTATTTGTGTTGCCTGATATAATGGAGCTTCTCAAGGTACTGAGTAATGTTTGACAGGTGATTTTCAAACTATCATTGGATGCAGTTAATATTCAAACTAGTCTCATTATAATGCAAAGGATCACCAAATTTTATTCTGTTTACTCTATTTTTTTATTCATGACTCTCTTGTACTAATCCGTCTCCAGATACATGAAAGTAAACAATAACGCAAGGAACGTGACCTATTCCCTAACAAAGTTAAAGTAAAGTTAAACAGTGTCTAACCAGATATGCGACAGGCCCAGAAAATGACGGTATAAATAGGAGGGGTGCAAAAATTAAATCCATCATGTTGCCTAACAGCGAAATTCGGGCAGCCGCCTATCTCTTTCAAGCTTACGCAGAATATATACTAAGTGACATATACATCCGAACACCCAGTTTAAATGGCTTTATTTTAATAAAATTTTGTATAAGTACTTAATGAAGCATAATAAGTACATGATAAAAATTTCAAAATGATTGCACTGCTTTAAAGCCCTTTGACCTTTAATAATGTGTGGATGCATTCTCCAACGCGCCTAGGCATGCTTCTGATCAGGTGGTCAATGTCCTCCTGTGGTATCTCATTCCAGGCAACCACCAACTCCTCTCGAAGTGCTTCTAGAGTCTGAGGAGGACGTTGCAAATTGAGCAATCTCCTACCCATCATATCGCACACGTGCTCAATTGGGGATAAGTCGGGAGATCTTGGTGGCCATGGTAACAATGTGACATCATTATGTTGAAAGAAGTCTATTGTGACTCTTGTAACATGTGGTCGGGCATTATCTTGTTGGAAAGTTGGATCTGCCAGGGTGTCAAGATATGGTAAAAGATGGGGTTCTAGAACTTCGTGGATATAACGCTGCGCGTTCATGTTACCTCTGATGAAGATTAAAGGTGACCTGGAACCATAAGCTATAGCACCCCAAACCATAACTCCAACAGTGTGATGAACATGTCTTTCAACAAAAAACTGTGGATTCCTCCTTTCACCGCGTCGCCTTCTAACCCTGGCACGACCATCGTGCATGCCTAAACAAAATCGAGACTCGTCACTAAAGACAATACTGTTCCATTCCTGATCCCAGAGTGACCGTTGTCTGCACCACTCAAGGCGCTTACGTCGGTGTTCTCGAGTTAAAGGAAGGACCCAGTGTGGCCGGTATGAAAACAAGCCAAAACTTCTCATTCGTCGGTAAACACTTCGCATGCCAATAGGTCTTCCGTGTTCTGTAAACCATTCATTTGCAATGGACCTGGTAGTTTAGAAACGGTCCCTTAAGGCCAATAATCTTAGGCGGCGATCTCCACGGTCTGTTGTTCTACGGCGGCGTCCAGCGCCCCTTGCTCTTTGCGTACGGCCTTTTCGAAGCCATGCCTGACAACACCTAACCACAGTATCTACACTTCTTTGCACTCTAACTGCAATTGCCCGAAAAGAAAGTCCAGCTTCCCGAAGTCCCACTATACGGCCCCTATCAAACTCACTAAGTAAAGGATGTCAAGAACCAAAATCCGCCAACGTTGATTCTTTACTGCGGCTGAAATATTCATTTTTAGAGCGTTAGTGAATTAAAAAAAGCAGTATAAAAACGGGAATGTCCAACTGATAAGGCTGAAAATTTTTTCACTTGTTATTTACAGTAAGATAAATACATTCACCAACTTTTGTTAAAATAAAACCATTTAAACTGGGTGTTCGTATTTATATGTCACTTAGTATACAAATACAATGAGTGCGCACTTGATTAACAATTGAAACAAAGTCTTACAATACCAATTACACTCTAAAATGTTTTAGGATTTTGTTAATAGAGTTTTGAAAGATACTTACGAACTTTGATACCATTAAAATTTTGGCTCTCTAATATTGTTTTTCGGGATCGAAAATGGCACATTTTGCACTTTTTCGAAGTATTATATCGCATAATTACCCGCATAACATAATAGAGCCAAAACAATTTTTTGAACTTGTTTTTAACAAATTGCTCATACTACAAGATTATGAAAAAACAAATCAGTGTATTTTTCTGAGCGAATGCGTAGATACTTCCTGGACTATTAAATAAGATTGATTTTTTCTTTGCTTTGATATTGACAATTTAATAGCCCTATAACTAACAACGTAAGCATAGCGGAGAATTGTTCATATTTCTAAAAATTGTTAGAGGAACCTATCCTGGAACATTAGACTGTCGTCAAGAGACCCTTTGTATAATATAACCTATGTATTCAGCGTATCTAGCCATTCTACTTGACCCCATTTTCCCATTCATTATATGGTATCCCAATAAACACTCCGACACTAACAAAACTTTGTAAAGCATGACCTGTTTCCGGCATAGTTAAACATTGTTCAGTACGGATACTCAATACGTAGCAGATGCAGAAGGGGTAACTCTAACCCTCCTATGAGCGCGAAAATGTAAATCACCCTGTATCATACTCGCGAGCGTGACGCCTGCCAACAGGCGTCGCGACGCCAGCGCTCGACGCTGCCGCAGCGCCGGCCGGTCGTCGGTCCGACGTCTGATGAGTCACAACCACCCACCCCGAGCTGCTGCCTTGTTTCTCCCCCCTTGATACCATGGGCGGCGATAGAAGGGTGTTCAAGGTCAAACGTTCTGTGGGATATATACGGAAAGTTTTTTTTGGTATAAATTCCCTTTATTCGAGAATTTTCTCACCCGAGTGCAAGAAAAATATGGTATTTCTTCAAAAACAAACCCAACGTGCTTAGGTACAAGGGCCCGCCCTATAAAATATCGTTATACTTATTTTCCCAAAGGGTGAAATGCATTAAGGGTTAAGTTGAGAAACGCTTTTTAGCGACACTTCGCCCGTTTATACTTTGTATAAGAATTATTATTACTATAATGTCTATGTTAGGGTCGAATTTACTATTGACCGTTGTCTCGTCTTTTAACACAACATCTTCATACTCTCAAATTAACAGGCGGCCTGTGTCAGCTCAGCTACGAGCCGGCAGAGTACATTCGCTCACCCTGGCAAGCCGCGATTAAACCACACAAACCGCGAATTGGACTGGCGCGACGTTGTCAGGAGGACACTTCAATTTACGATTTAGTCATGAATAGTTGCATTCGGGATGGATAAAGTTTGACGGACAAAGTATCATGCAACAGGCCTGTATCGCTTTATTGCAGGATTACATCGAATTGCCTCACAAAGTTAAAGTTTCATTACCCTATCTCCTGAAAGTGTTGAACGTGATCTGTTTCTCTGTAGGAATTTGCAACCGAGCTGATGTTTTTGTACAGGCTGTCGCCGATAGGCTGAGCAGATCTATTCTGGCAGCTCATAGCTGGGTGAGTTTGAGTGCACTCGGTGGCGCAGACGGTCTGGTACTCGGAGGCTTCGATATCATAAACAATGAAAGCAAGTTAGTTCTCGCTTCTAATACTTGTAAAAGAATACTGTTGTTTAGAAAGACTATTCTTGAATATACTTCTGTGTAAGCCATTTTTCTTAAATACAGCTTCTCTAGAATTAATGCCAAAATTATAAGCAAATTATATTCCACCTAGAATGATCAATATCATTTTAAAGGTTGTAATTATCCTTCTTTAGATAGTTCCTAAAATATTCGATTAACTTTTATACTCATCATGGTAATGATAAGCTGAATTGCAAAGTACGTACAAAATTGCATATATAATATATAATAGATCAAATAAAATGTTCACGTCCATTTTACAACGACCAAACAGTTCATCTTCGTTTATTTCGATCGTATGCTTGAAAAAAGTATTTAAAATTCGTACATTGTAAGATTACGTGTTTTGATGCTCTCATATACAACATGTCACACTGCCATTGTGAGGGAGTAATGCATATTTTCTTCACATCTGAGAGAAACCTAACCTACATGGCAGAAGTTGGGTACGGTCACAGCTTTGGCACGAAATATTGCTCTGGAGCTTCAGAGTACAAGTTTGAACCATTAATCCATTGACCTCGATAACATAAGCAAATTCCATCCCACTTCTGATGCTATAAATAAAATACGCATACTCCACCTCGATTATCCCATTTCTTTCCTTGGAACAAAAATCCAATCTGTTTTGAATCCTGAATTGAATAATCCACTCTAGAGAGAAGATACCTAGTCAAGGACCTTGGTGTTCGGTGGCATAAGTCTAAACTTCAAGGAGTAACTACTGCAAAAAGTGAATTAAGCTACAGAAATGTACGGACTCGTAGTTAGAACTTGCAAATTAGTTACTAGCATTGAAGCTTTAAAAACACTATATTTTGAGTTTGTGCAAGACCGTTTCCTAAAATGTTTGTATTTAAAAGTTGATGGACTCTATCCTGAGAGAGACATCAGTGAACCAGCTCAACATGGATTGCTTGGGTTTGAGAGTAATCAAGAAATCGTTACAACTGTTTGCGATCTCTTTCTTGGTTTCATTTACTGCCCAGCGCTTTTATTTCAAATTGATTTCAATGTTCCATTATTTGCATTACCCTCACTGCTGTTTTCAGATTGAGGAGTTGAAATACCAACATAGGGACCGATTCGCCTTGCATGTACCTGCCAAAAATTTTAAAGCCGTTTCTCACAACTGTGATGTACGTGCCTTTCACAACTGTCACGTACGTGCTGATTCTTTGAGTGATATTCTCTCCTCTATCAGAGAGGCCCCTTGTTATATTTCTTAACTTCCTAATTAGGTTGTTTTTTATTTCATGTGTTTATGTTTGCTTTTATTCTCAATGCCTAGTTGTTTGAAACTATCGTAATTTAATTTTTTACTTCGGTTATTTACATTCGCTTCAGTTATATATTTTTCTTTATTGTTCGAGCCGACATGTAATTGGAACTATTCTCTGTTGGCCAGTAAATGCTTTGTTTGTGTTTGTTTGATCTCAACCCAAACCATCGCCTGTTGTAACTGCGCTTACCCTGTATCATAACAGATTTATTGAATATTACAAATTCAATCCCACTTCTGATATTGTAAACCAATGAATGGATACTTACGTATTTTATTATATGTATAGTTCTACGCATCTACGATTATTATTCCATGCCGACCGTGACCCTAACCTGAATCACCCCTCCCCGCCCATGCGTATCGCTACCCCGCTTCAATGGGGTAGCCCTTCATTCAACACCGCACTCGTCTAATCACTTTCAGTACACGTACGAACTTTGTTTCAATCATGTTCTCATCGTTCCGGCTCCAAAATCCGTCGGTCTGTTTGCGTATATTCACATTCGAGTTAACGCAATTTCGGAAATTCGGGTACCTCGAGGTGATGGGTTAACCTTGTTTTCGGTGAGCACGTGGCTGCGCGAGAGCTTGCGATCGATATCAGCGGGAGAAAGTGTGTAGTTGAACAGTGTTGACAACCTCGTGCTGCAGTTTTACTGATTGGGTCAATGAATTGATTGATTGGGATTTTTAATGGATGTCAGCTGTTTGGATTACGTTGTTTGATTTTGTTTGTGAGCTTTCACAGACAATCTTTGATTTTGACAGGAGACTGCATTAGATCTACGTTGAATGCAGAGCTTTAGGTCATGATTTAAATTGATTTAAAAAGTCAGCTAATATGTTCTTAGGACACGTAAGCATGATATCAAAAGCGTGATGTGAAATCTGAAACTGGTGCGATAAGTTTAAAGCTTTCATGCACGATTATAAGCAAGGGTTCTTCAGAACACAAGAGGTACTGAAGCACCCAAAGGAAAACTCGACGTTTACGTTACTAAGATTCAGGTTATACTTTTGATGAGATGCATAGTGTCATTATCTCAGTAAGGTTTTTGATTCCACAGAAATTTGTGTCTGATTTGTGATGAAAGGCGAGCTTTAGTTACTTTTGTGTAGGATATACTCAAAGCAATAGGAAGACGAGATCAGCTTGCCAAGCTTTTCTCTACAGTTGCGCAGAACCTCATAGACAAGAAGGAAAATTAAAATGCTGCTGTGAGGATAGAAACTCTGCATCTTAACATAAATAAAAATCGGATTCCATCCCATATAGATCAATCTACATCATTTTGTGTTACATGATGAGATACAAGCTGATGACATCTTATGATGAGTCATACCTTTACGGAGAGCGAAAAATGCGTACAAGCCTGGTAAACAATAATGCGATAATTGTTTTGATCCACATCCAGATATGACGTAATATGATTTTTTTTAATGTTGAAGAAATAACCTCAATATCAGCATTGAAATTTTTCGTAACAGACATGATGAGATAAGAATCACGTTATAACTTTTTGTTGCTGTTCTAACATACTCCTGTATCTTATGTTACTTTGTAAATCAAACTATTTCTTCTCCACATCTCCTTGTGTGCATTATAGATATCTCATTTATTATTTTAGTTTTTAACTACCGATCTTGATCTTTCCAATCCTCAACAAGAATTCTTACTGACTTCATGTTCTACCTTTTGTTCTGTCATTCCTCTTAAGTCGACTCTGCATCATTTTGTTATTCCTATAGCTTCTGCTAGTGATTTCCACTCATTCTTGAAACCTATCCTGATGTTGTTTCATTTGTGCCTGTCAAAATCTTTTCCGTATTCTGATGAACTTTGTATCAATTTTATATTATTATTTAGTAGTTATTTCAGTTCAAAACGTTTTACGTGTTTGATTCCATTTCTTTTCTGGGCTATTTAGGTTATTATAAATCTAAAACATTTGCAAACCTTTAGTTCATTATGCGGTTCAGAAAACAATTTAAGCTACAGTAATAAATATAACCACGCGACATAATAACCTTACACAATACAAGATCTGCGAGACGCGCTAACTGATTCATAGATTTTTGTTGTGTTCCTAATAAGTAATCAATCTTTATTGTCAATAAACATCAACTTCGTACTTAAAATTAAAGATTCGTTATATGACAAAGGCTTAATCAATTTTATTGCTGTTTTACAACCGTTGTAGATATGATGTAGGCTCCTGTAATTTTCAAGAATACACGGTACTGATACCGTATGGTACAATCTGTAAAACCTTGGCTTTACTGACGTGGGGTACGACTGCTAATAACAAAGTTCTATAGGACCATAAAACTGAGCAAGTATTTCGGGTAGCTATCATTTTAGAACATAGAATCGTAGATAAATGGTACAAACAGTACATACAGGGTGGCGCATCGAAAACGAAACAGACGCATTTACTGGCAGCTCAGTTTTTTTTTTGGAAAACGCTCAGACTTGTCGATTTTGTTTTCGAGGGGGACACAAGGTTGACAAAGAATCACGTTAGCACGTGCAGCCCCCTACGCGGGGATGACACCACCCCCAAAATCTTAAATGGAAAGGGGGGTCGAGTAATACCTTATTTTAAAGGTCTTTCAATTACCTTTATAATATAAAATTAATGTACTTCAGTTCAGTAGTTTTGAAGATTTATCGATTTAAAGCTTAAATAAAACTAATACATCATCATTAGTGGAGATCAATACATTTGGCAGCAAAGTAATTTATAAATGAAGAATGAACTGACCCGTTAGGCAAGTAAATGTTGAAAATGGCCACCATGACTCTCCATGCAATAATAAAGATTTTGCTAAAAACGTTGCCACACATTTTGCAATATTTGAGGAGTAATTTGAAGGCACTCAATCACAATTCTTTGTCGTATGTATTCTAATGATGTTGGCTGAGTAGCATAGATTTTGCTTTTTAAATGACTCCACATAAAGCAATCCAAAGGTGATAAATCTGGAGATCTTGGGGGCCATTCAATGGCACCTCTTCTACCAATCCATCGATATGGAAACGTCCGATCTAAATATTGTCGAACACGTAATGCGTAATGTGGTGGAGCACCATCCTGTTGGAACATCAATCTATTGGCAATGTACCGCCGATCATTCTGATTTTCAATTATGGCTGTTAATGCAGGATCTATGGCGTTTTCCAGTAATTCCAAATATATTTCACCTGTCAAATTTCCAGGTAAGAAAAAAGGACCAACTAAATGATCTCAAAAATACCAGCCCAAACGTTTAATTTTTGTGGCTGCTGTGTATGAACCTCATGATAAATTCTGGGATCAGAATCGGACCAATATCGGCAGTTATGACGATTTACTAGGCCATTTAAGAAAAATGAACATTCGTCGGAAAAGCATGTGTTGAATAGAAAATGTTCATCGTATATAATTCGTTCACTCATATCTTCACAAAATTGTAGTCGCCGATCAAAATCGTCTGCATTAAGTTCTTGTACCAGGTGAATTTTATACGGATAAAGACTATGGGCCTTTAGAATCCGTTGGACAGTATGTCGACTAACACCACACACAGTCTCCAATTTGCGGGTACTTACGTAGGATCTACATAAACTTGCCCTAAAACCCCCACTTCTATTGCTTCGTTCCTTATGGGATTATCAATGTTGCGTTTTTTATTGGCGACTGACCCAGTTTCTCGAAATTTAGCTACAAGTTCTATAACATATTTTCGATGCACGTTACTGTTCTCATGTCGCTCATTAAATATTTCTGCTGTTCTATTAGCGCACTGATTATTTCCGAAAAATATTTAGATAATTTCAACTCTTTCTGCTGTACGATATACCATGGTTAATTTATGTAATAAAGCGTTACAAGTTATTTTAGCAACAAAGTTTGGTCAAATCAATCGCAAACTATGTACTAGATTCCTATTTAAAATAAGTACGAGATATTTCCTTATCTTTCTTCAAGAAATAACTTTTTTGCCACAAAAAAACGTTCCAATAGCTATTTTCAGTAACAAAATGATAAACAAACCATGGGCGTAGTGTAGAAAAGCATTTACTTATTAAGTAAATTCTTTTAGTCAAATTTCTTCTGAAAGTAGTACAAACTAATCTGACCCTTTAAGCTTTCAAAACTACTGAACTGAAGCTCATGTATTTTGCATCATTATAAAGGGATTTGAAAGACCCCCCTTTCCATTTAAGATTTTAGGGTTGGTGTCATCGCCCAGGGGGCTGCACGGGTTAACGTGATTTTTTGCCAAACTTGTGTCCCCCTCGAAAACAAAATCGACGGGTCTGAGCGTTTGTCCAAAAGAAACTGAGCTGTTTCGTTTTCGATGCGTCACCCTGTATATGCGATGGAATGCTAAAATTAATTTTTTATGACAGATACTCTGGAAAAGGCCTTAGTAATACTCTACTTGATTGTTTGTAAACCTGAGAACCTATTTAAAATCACACGTAGACATTCTGTAAACTACTGCTGTGATCCAAAATTCTTTGGAGATTGGAAACGTAATTCAAACAGTTGCCTTATCTATAGCAAAGCCTGTTCACACAAAAAGTGATGAAGAAAACTAAAAAAGTTTCTCCACTGGACTGCTCAATGGACTAACACCAACATGAAAAAATCGGAGCCAAGGAAACCATCAGAAAAAAAACAGAGCCCACATTGCCTCCCGGATATTCCCCTACCCACACCTCCGCCTATGGCAAACATCATGGTGACTTCAAGATTTGATCTCCCTACACGTGGAGGTTGTGGATACCGCAGGATTCTGAGCTCCAGGAGCAGCGATTTTCGGTCTCCAATGTTCAATAGACATACCTTTGACTATAGGAGTCCACTACTCCCTACTTGGAACCCTGGGAGTTTAATAGATGGCCTAGGGTTATCACCAATGATGAGGCACAAGACGTATGAGAGACAAGAGGACAGATCCAGGTCTAGCATGGACCTCAGCAGAGACCATAGAGGTAACAGGAGTGAGGACGTTAGAAGCAAGTACCTTTCAAAGGATTCTTTGTTATTGGAAGAGTTAGAGGAAGTTAAGAAACTTTCGGAAGAGCTCGAGTCCAAGTGCAATACTACTTCCAACATCTCAGAGCTATCTCCTGAGTATCAGAACATCTTCTACAATGACCACTACATTTCTGATATTGATGAGAATGAAGAGATAAAAGAGTTTGTTAGCGGTTACGTATGTCCTGAGAGGAGATACTCAGATCACTCTGACAAAATGTCGTGCCACAGTAGAGTGTATAGTTCGTGTAGCACCTTGCCTTCGACAGCTCAATTGAAGGAGAGGCAGAAAAATGACAGGATGAGAAGTTATGGAAGTAGCAGTTCTATGAAAAGTTCGGATTATTATAGTATTTGCACGCCTTTGTTTAGGAGTGGAGGAGATTTGCGTGAAGATGTGGGAAACTGCGTGATGAAGAATCCTCAGAAACCATTGGTGAAACTGGCAAAAATCAGGTGAGAAATTTAAATAAACTTTCAAATTCTGCAAATGATTTGATTTAGCATCATCATAGCATACAGAAGGTCACTAAAATATATGAGATCACAAATTCTGTGGGCTTTAACCCTACTTTAACTATAAAATACGCCTGATATTCGCATTTTGACTATATCTTGGTATAGGATTTTGGTACAAGATTCTTTAACTGATATTACTTTTTTTGTTGTCAATATTAACATAAAATTACCAGTATATAATTGTTTTTTAGGAAATAGCACAATTCTTGACTAAATCGACACTTTATAGCTGAATATGCGAACATGCGAAAGTATGTATGAATGTTTGTATGCTCCGTTTTCACGCCAAAACGGCTGAACCGATTTCGCTGAATCGATTTCGCTGAATTTTGGCGTTGAAGCTTAGAGATGGACATGGTTAGCTTTTATTGCGAAAATAAAACTTTAGAGTTGAAATAGGGGGTAAAAGTGACTCTTGCTCCTTCAATTACGGGTACAAATATGGTTGTCTCTAATACAGTTCTTTGATACGAGGTCTGTAAATTAAGTGATGAGACTGCCAGCGTAGCGTTCAATCTGGCAGCACTGGAGGTACCGGACTTGGAGGGGAGACAGCCATTTGGTTGTCAGTAGCAATTTTTTTGCAAAACAGTGTTTTCTATTCTGTTCTAAGAATTGGTGACATCAATTTCAAGCAACAGTGTGCTATCAGGTTTTGCTTCACACTTGGGCACAGCGCAAAAGCAGGCTTACGGAGACAGTTTTTGGTCAAGAGCCCAGGCTTTTCAGTGTTTAAGGCATTTTCAGAAGGGAGAGATTCGAGCGAAGATAAATCACGAAGTGGAAGGCCTTCATATCCAAGAACCGTTGAAAATATCGACAGAATCCGAGATCTTGTGGGTTTTGATAAATGATCGGGCAAGAGCTACATTTGACTCACACCCCCGTTCATCAGATCAAGAACAACTGGGTGTTGAATTCCGATAATGCTCCTCGTCACACAGCAATGTTAGTAGACGAATTTTTTCCAGTAAAAACATTCCTGTGGCTCCTCAGCCTCCTTACTCACCTGTCTTGCGTCCTTATGACTTTTTGCTCTTTTGCGGGAAATCATTTTGTGACAGTTGAAAACATTCAAAGGGCTTGTAACCTACATTCTGAAGGCTACTCCAGTGTCGGAGTTCCAGCACTGCTATTGGGAGTGGAAGAACCGTCCCTGGCGCCGTGTTTTCAGAAGGAAGTCATTTTGAATGTGACAATACAAAATTATAATTATATTACAATAAAAAAATTAACAAGAAGATCTGTCTTATCCCTTAATTTGCAGACCTCGTATAATGTAAGTGAGCAGGTACAAAAAAATTTTGGAAATTATATCCCTAAGGGGCGAAGTGGAGGCTAATATTCTTGAAGCTGAAGAACCTTGAATATTTCAAATAGGACCAGCCTATAAGAAAGAATTTGGCTTATAATTTCATATTTAAAATAAAACAAAATTAACAAAGAGGTCCAGAAATTATATCCTAAAAATGGGGTTGAATATTTCTACAGGCAACGTTATCACTGTCCAAGTTAAGTTTATCGAAATGTATGTCGCAAACTATTCGACTTATGAGCCTGAAAATCAGCAGGGTAGTACTTTTTGGGCGGGATATATCAGCTCTGATCTGCTTTCCAGTGTCCCGGTTGAGTTACTCTGAGTAACTCGGCGTAACTCAGTACTGTTCAGCACCAATACCGTTCCACTGTTTGTTGTATTCTCATGCAATGTTTCTGGACCAGTATCATTCTCAAACCAAAAACCAGCTCAGAACGGATTTTGCGAATTAAGTGGGGTTAAGGGCAATTTGACATATGAATAAGAAATTTGGTAGAGAAGTAGTTCTAGGACAGGAAATACTAGCTGAGAACGGAATTTACGTTAGGGCTGATATGCGTATATAAGAGCCCTAGAGATTCACTCACATTAGTCACGGAATCTTGGCAGAAACGTAGCTTATGAACAGGACATGTCAGCTAGGAATGGACTTTGCGACAGTGTATGATGAAAGTGGGATAGGGCATTCACAGCTTTGTATGAAGGCCCTTTGTACAAAAAACCTTGATTTACATAAAAAAGGTAGTTTTAGATAGCTTAAAATTATTTGGATCTTTCTGCTAGGTATCTAATGTTGGCAATAATGGGGTTCTTTAGGGTAGATTTGAACTAAGGATGGATATTTGTCACTTGGGAGAAAAGGGGTTTAAGGACTGTCACAGTTTTATACATATTTGGTTTTTGCAACTGGAGACTAGACACTTAATTTCACAATGTGAAGTTTGGTTTTATGTGTATTAACCTTAAAATTTTAGTTAATTTAACAATTTCATGCAAAGTCGTGGGTAACAGCTAGTCAGCTATGATATAAAAGTGTGTTCATCCATTTCCATCAAGGTATGAAAGATTTTCTAAAATTTCAACTTATACTCATTTATCTAATGTACCTGTAGCATTTAACAGAATACTGGAGTAGATAAATCTGAATCCAAAAAATGCAACTTGTTTTAAATCGCTCAGAGTGGCGGAGATAACTGAACTTTGCTATCTTTGCTCACGGAAGGTTTGTCGATTCGTGGCTCGTTAATGATTTTTATGGATCCATTAAGGGAGCTCAATAAAATTTCGGCATGCTTTTATCGGCCTACTTGCTAGTTTTATTGAGGAAAAGTTTATTGACGTTAACTCAGGCCCGTCCGCAGGTAGTAAAATCCTTGGCAGTATTATCAATCAAGTTCTTCGCCTGATGAGCAAGTGAAGTAATATGTGATACTATTGTAGTAAGCCTGGATTCCTACCTCCCCAGATTTTGTTTCAAGTATCCAGCAAGATGTAAGTACACTGGACCCCCAGACGTCTCCCTAGCAATGTAACTGGCAAAAATAAATTGTGCTAACGAACTTTAATGTAAACTGCAATTATTGAGGCATTTTTACCCGAGGGTCCCAGAAGTACGGTAACGTTTTTCGCGCGTGGGTGTGTATCTACCAGTATTTAAGTAAAAAATTTCATTTTACGAGATACAGGCCAAGCGTATTGATGAATTTTAACATATGAGTTGTCTCTAGATTTGTTTTGACAGCCCGAGTGACAATGGATATATTAAAATCTTGTAATATCAGAGTAGCCGATATTCAGCAACAATTTGGAAATTTCTGTCACGGACTACA
The DNA here is from genome assembly GCA_963669975.1 of Acanthoscelides obtectus. Classification (NCBI taxonomy): domain Eukaryota; kingdom Metazoa; phylum Arthropoda; class Insecta; order Coleoptera; family Chrysomelidae; genus Acanthoscelides; species Acanthoscelides obtectus. Next base: position 66,884,913 of record CAVLJG010000006.1, read on the forward strand.
GACCAAATGACTTGATGGACATTTGATGTGCCCTTAGATTCATCGTTATAGCACAGATAAAAATTCATTTTTTTCAGTTACTGAAGTCGGACTTTTTGTATTTTTTAAAAGTGTACTTATTTTTTAGATCACACTGCTTCCCTTGACTATAGGATAAAATGTGAGACTTACCTCGGATTGTAAAACTTTTGCGAGCGCTTTGCACTTGCATAAAACTCAAATATGTGAATAGTCCTACGTCCATTCAAAAACGTTTTTTTTTATAAAATGATATTGCATAATTTGATAGACAAGCGCTTTCTATTCTATAATTATTATCTCTATACCTAATAATATTATATACTAGCTGACCCGACAGACGTTGTCCTATCTTAGATATGAACTAGAATGAATAATAAAAGGGTAAATATATGGAATATTGGATTATATTGCCGCCATGTGACTAGCAAAATACGTTGGCAGCACTGTCCTACCCCCATCAACTTACCTTGAAAATAAGCACAAAATTATGTGGAATGAATCACGTTGTTATCATGTGGTTTTCATGGTGATATATCTACATGTTTTTCTGGCCAAATGAAACCACATTCAGAAATCACTCTACTGACATTTTGGTCATTACGGTGACCTTCTTCAAAGTACAACATATTTCATATTTGCGAGGGTTGCCTCAAAACTAAGGTTCCCACATTTTTTTCAGGCACAAGGAATTTTTTATGTCAAAAACGAATATATTATTGGAAACATTGATCATTAAGCTATGTTTCTACATAGTTAGTTGCCATTCTTTCTAAGCATTTTTTAGACTCTTCCACTTGCGCAGTTGCAGAACCGTCCTGTGACAGTACTGAATTTAGAACCCGAAAATAGCTATCGTGTTGCTGGATATGAGGCTGGCCCATTTCTGGTAACGAATGAATGTATTGACTCTGGGGTGGTACCAATGGAGTCAATTTGATACTTTTACTGACGCAACATAATCCAGGGGCTTTATTTTTAAACTTGAATGTCTTGCATTGTGGACTCACAACGTTCACTGGTCCAATAGCAACGATTTGTTGTGAACTGAAATCGATTGCCAAGTCATTCGATCCCGTTCAACTTCATTTCTCGCTTCTCGTTGGTCGTCAGCTTGACTTGTTAGTATATATCTTTGGCTTGCAGCATTGCGAGTTCTGCGACCTAGGTTGGTACGTATTGGTGGCATTTTGAAGAATCCCAATTTTAGTATGAGGCTTGGGCGAACTAACTTCCACCCTATGATTATTTTTGAACAAATTGTTCTCAAAAAACTGACTCAACAAACTGAAAACTGGATAAAATGGACTGTGCACTACTATTAAAATAGAACAATATTTTTTCATCAATAAACACTGTTAAACGATAATATAAATTTGCGGCGTGCGAGCTGTCAGGTTCAATATGATAGAGTAGTGCAAGTCAAAAAAGCAAGAGAAACGTGTTTACATCTGCCATTTTTATTCATCGAGTTAATTGACAAAGAACAATTAGGCAACACTACAGTTTCTTTTGAAGGGGTCATCACAAAGTATGGATGGTAAAGAAAGAAAGTCCAACAACAAAAGCACTGTAGTTTCATAAGCAATTTTCTCTCACATAGCTAAATGTCAATAGCTGTTGAAATGGTGGAGAGGAGTGCCTGTCTGTTTTAGTACTTGAGATATTTCTTCTGCTGTTCGTGATCCATGCTCAAGCAACTGACAAACGCGCGTAGCTTAAATAATCATTAGGTTCTCAATGATTTAAAAATTTTCTACGCAATTTTCGATTTTTGCTTCTGTAGGAACCTTATATATAGTATCGGAAACATAAAAAAAAAAGATGGAAGAAATCGGTAAAGTCGTTCTGAAGTTATGACGTGACCACGCGAAATAGGGGTTCATTTTTATATATTATATAGATGAGAAAGTGTGGATGTTTCTCACTCAATCTCGACAAAATAGCTGAGCGGATTTGAGTGAAATTTGGTACAGGTTATAGTCTGGAATAGCTCACAGGCTACATTGATACGGAGAAATAACTTTGGAATATATATTTCAGGGGCTACAGCCCAATCGGCTTAATGTAATTTGACATGACGTGTCTGGCGCGAAAGCGCACAATCGCTGCTTCGACTGTAATAATTAAGGTAGCTAAAAAGAGCATTTGCTTCGATAATTTGCTGCCTTCAGAGATTTGTTTTTTAACCTGCTTGTCTTGATTTGGATTTGTTTCGTGTTTTCTTTCATTTCAAATATAACACTGTGAATCATCAATATTTATCGGATTAAGATATGTTAAGATATGCCACACAGGCTGTGAGAGAGTTCATGTCTTATTAATTGTGATTCTCGTTATACATTTGATATCAATTTATTGTTGGATTAAAATGTTGAATAAAAAATGTACATTGCCAATATAATTATTGCATTACTTTGATGTTGTGCATCTTTCTCTGAAACCAATCTCCTACACACTAATGCAAAACGAATGACCTATACTTCACACCACTTCCACGTAGGCGGAGCTCTTGGTACAGTCTAGTATATAATATTCAATATCCTTGAATTCAATCAAAATCACACAAAATGCGTCTAGTCTACAGCGACGTTGCACGTTTTTCTAACATAACGGTACTTCGTTACACATTCAATTAAAGTTCACATATTGGAGCACTGTCCAAATAAGGAACGAATTTCACAAGTTGATCTTTAATGAACAGCCAGCTTAAATACGACATCTGATTGGGGGCAGGTGATGGGATTAAGGAACCATGCACACTAGCGTAATATATGCATGCGTCTGTACGGCGATTTTGTTTTCACGTCCAGAATCATGTACACTGTCATACTAAAAAGTATATTGACATCTATACCAAGATGCTCACCGTCATCTGGCTGCATGTTATAATATACGTATATAGCATAATATAACGTACATATCCATATTTATCTGGCCGCTTAATGCAACCACATATGTAGGGTTGACTTACTACGGTGTGGGCTACCTGGGTGGCTTTTTTCAAAGTACAAATCAAAAACGACAATGGCAATATATTCCATATTTATTTCTCTTCTAGATGTTATTTCGTTTGTTTTTGCCGATATTCTACAGTATGTTTCAGGATCCACTTCTTGACTCGATTTTCAAGCTACTTGAATTGACATTAAATCAACGTCAAGACAAGTATAGCAGATATTAGCAACCCAAATCCTGACATCAAGTAGTATGAGTAGTTGAAGAGTATACTATATACGAATATATTATTTTGTTTTTCGTATAACTAACAAAAGAACGAAAGCAGTGTAAACTCAATAGATAAACATTTGTTCAGCATATAAAAAAATGAAAAATTCTGAATTAGCTTTTCATTCGCTAACCGCGAGTTAAGACACGCGAAGGTCGTAACAGATTTATCGCTTAATCTGATGTGGGGTTCCGTAATGATCAGTGTAGCCCTGGAAAATTCCCTTTCAATAGTCGCTGACGTTGCAATAGATTTGGGAATGCATTTTCATGTCTTTTCCGCCACTCGTGATTACTTGCACTGGAAGACACAATATATGAAGGCCTTCAGTAGAATAAAATATAAGTCAAGTTAAGTAGAACGATAAAAAAATCAAGTCAAGCATTGGCGTTTCAAGAAATGCAATTAAATGTCAAGTAGTTCCTAAAATATCCTTAAGTGTGTAACTACAATGGTTCTTTACCACGCTGGGATCGGAAGCTATCATTACAATTATCAATTGCCTCTTCCAAATAGGTACATTTAGCCTCTCCACAGCGACAAGCGTGAACGAGGTTATCTGTTGTTTTGGATTTACTAGACACGTCACCATCACTCATCGTTCCGAAAGCGCCAAGCGACTTCGAGGACGCGAGAATCCAACTAGAACTCTCTGCATTGTTCATGTAGCCAAAATCAACCAGTCAAAAGCACCATGTCATTTCACCGGATCCTCGTCACTAAAAAAAGCTATTATTCTACGGGTCCGTAGCTGCTAGAGATGGTACTTAGTTGTTATCGGAGACAGGTAGAATATGAGCAAACTCTCATTCCTCTATGAAAATTCTGGATTTGTAAGTTATCTGAAAGACGTGTGAGAGAGGAGCAAGCTTTGGGGCGCATGTCTTCAATATGATGGCAGCACCCAGAAACTAAGTCATCTCAGGGCCATAGTATCAATACTCATAAAGCGTCTATTTGTCTTAATTGGATCATCCTGAAAACTACTTTTCGTGGTTTCAGGCATCTTTCACACATGTCTTCAATATGATGGCAGCACCCAGAAACTAAGTCATCTCAGGGCATAGTATCAATACTCATAAAGCGTCTATTTGTCTTAATTAGATCATCCTGAAAACTACTTTTCGTGGTTTCAGGCATCTTTCACACAGACAATAAATATTACAAAAATTCAATTCTCCCTTCTAAAAAACGTATGCAATTGTTTCATCCTCTTCCCCATCTTGAGTATATGTCCAGAATATTAAACTGTGAAATTCATACCCATCGTATATAACAACTCACTTTCCGATAGAAAATTGAATAGCGTTTTTCCTGACACCATGTGTGCCCCAACAGCAAGGCGAGCTACGTCTAGAGTCTCGAGGGTGGCTCTCTCCATATATCTATCAGAAGCAGCTGCTGCGTAATAATTTCGTTATCTTGAAAGCACTGGGATATGATTTATGGCAAGTTTGTGAGATGTCTATTATTGAGGAACTTATGGATTACGAGAATACAATACTACGGTTGAAATTGCAATTACTCGATTTCTTCTAGAATAATCTGCAAATTATCATATAGTTATTTAAATTTTAGGCACTACACGGAACATTACACGATTCAGTTTAGTTTCAGAAGAGGAACATGAACTTGTTATTCCAGTTTTGTTCTAACCCCAAATTGCTGACTAATCGTCGATGTATTTTGGCAAAGTTGCCAGTTATGTAGACCGTCGAGCTTCAAGACAAAATAATAATAATAATAATAATAATAATGTTTATTGTCACAAAATACAAGTAAATATGAAATATTGTGCACAATAAACATAAAGCACCCAAAAAAAGTTTGCACTTGTGTTTGGGTTTGTACAAAATAAAAACTAATAGTACAGTCAGTGTATGAAAAAAAAAAGAAAAAACCCGTTAATACTGTATAATTTGGTGAATTATTATGGTAATGTCAGGAAAAATATCCAGACAATTAGAACTGAAGTAGAAGTATGGATGTTAGTGTAAGTAAAATATTATTGATTTTGATAATGATTTTTCAGATCTACAATTTCGTGGATGGAGTACCTTGGTTGTTGTAAAATCCATTTCTTTAGTTCTTTTTTAAATGATTTATTTGATTTAATTACTTTTAATGACTCTGGTATGAAGTTATAGAATTTTGGTCCCAAGAAAAACAGAGATCGTTGTGTAATGGTTTTTGATGTTTGTGGAATACACATTGAATTTTGATTGAATCTTGTTGGGTAGTTATGAATGGTACGATTGAAGTATTTTGAATATTTGAAATAATGTATTAGACCACAATAAAAATAAGTTTGTCTGCAATCTAATAGCTGAGCCTCCACATATAGAAAATCACTTGAATAAGTAATCTCCCTATGGAGGATCAATTTTAGAATTAATTTTTGGATGACCTCAACCTTTTTGTAATTATTATTCATAACTCCCCCCCAAGCCAAAATTCCGTAAAGTAATAGAGGATAAACAAGAGCATAATATAGATTATATAGATATTTCTTATCTAGAATATCTCTGAAGTACCTGAATTTTGGAATAATACATCTCAGTCTCTTCACAAGGTACTCTGTATGGGTATCCCATTTTAAGTGTTTGTCCAAAATCACGCCTAAGTATTTTATTTTATCGGCTGACTGAATCTCTTTGAGACCACTGCTTGTATGAATTTCAAGTTTTTTAAATTGCGGTGAGAGCCTGTCGTTACAAGAAAATGCTATATAGTGTGTTTTGTTGTAATTAATTGTCAAAGTTCTTTCCGAAAAGAAATTTATAAATGTTTTGAAATCATGTTCGATTGTGGTTTTTAGTGTAGGCCACTGGTTGCTTTCATAGAGAATAGCTGTATCATCCGCAAAACCGATAACTTTACCTGTACTATTTATTTTGAACAAATCGTTGATAAATAGATTAAATAAAATGGGTCCTAATACTGAGCCTTGAGGTACACCGTGTGATATAATATGGGGTTCACTGAATGTGTTATTAATTTTGACGCACTGTGTTCGATTTGACAAATAATTTGTTTGTATGTTATTCCCCGGAAACCTAAGTTTTCTAAAGTTTTTAAAAGCGATTCATGAGTAATAGAGTCGAATGCCTTTGCCAAGTCAACAAAAACACAAGCAGTTGGTTTGCCAATATCGAGATTCGTGTATATTTTATTTGTTAATTTTACAATAGCATCTTGAGCAGATTTGCCTTCTTGAAAACCATATTGCACTTCCGCTATTAAGTTATATTTTTTTGCAAATTCGGTGAATCGTTTTTTTAACACTTTTTCAAATATTTTAGAAAAATTTGTTAAGATGGAAATTGGTCGGTAGTTGATGGGTTTTTCTCTTTCTCCAGATTTAAATAATGATTTTACCATAGCGTGTTTTAAACATGAAGGGAATATTCCTTTATTCATACAAGAATTTATCAAATATGATAGTATGCCGCAGATGTTGCAATTTATTCTTTTGAGAGTATACGCTGTTATATTATCTAGACCTGGAGATTTTCTTAATTTCAATTCATTGATTATTGTCTTTATTTCATGCGTATCGGTCGGTTCCAAATATAATGAGTTATACTTTGAAGTTGAGTCATTAATTTTCAGATAATGATTGTAGAAGGAAGATAAACCAAAATATGTGTGTAAAAATAAAAAAAAAATTAAAAAAAAATGTTTACCTTGTTTTATAAAGTATCCTCCCGACAAGTATTTCAGTGCGGACCTGTATTTGATCGTGAGGTCCCCTGTGAGGTCTTAAGTCACTTGATTCACGAGCCCGTTGTACTACATTAACAAAGGCACGAGGGGTTGGAAACCGATCCGCATAAACATGTGCCATTTTTTATTTCGTTTGAGCCACGCAACAGACACTATTCACACGCCTTACCGACTGACACAGTCTGTATGTATAACTGAACTGAAGAAAATAATTGTAAAACATCGTTCCAAATTCTTTCGCTTTTTTGTTTCCGATGCGATGAACCGAGGCGGATTATATCCGTTGTTGCCAAACACGAGCACATGATATTACGAGTATTATTGAACAGGGCGGTACTCAAACTTCCAAAGGGCTATAACTTTGTTACTTTAATTTTACCAGAAAAATGGTAAAGGAAAAAAACATTTCTTTTGATCAGATCTACTCACTGTTAAAATAAATGACTCAACTTCGAAGTCACCCTGTATAATCTGGTCTTACTATAATTTAATTTCTCCGCGTTTTTTATGCTTTCTGACAACCTTTTCCCGATTTTTGAAAAATATTCACAAAATTCATTTGCTATATCTACATCATTACTCACTAGTTCACCATTTTCTTTTTTAATTGTACTAATTTTGTTGTTTTGTTTTTTGCCTTGTATTTTATTGATAAATTGCCACATTTTGGACGAACAATTTTGTAGATTATCAAACTCGTCTTGGAGATATTTAATTTTAGCCTCTTTAATTATTTTTGTCAGTCTGTTTCGATATGATTTAAATTCATTCAAAAGTTTAACATCATACGGGTATTTTTTGGTTTCCTTATATAATTCTATTTTTTTGTTGATGGAGGTAATAATCCCTTTTGATATCCATGCTTGTCTTTTTATTTGTGTTCGTGGAATCTTTACTGTTTTGGTGCATTCAGCAATATGGCCTTCAATGCTAGATATAAAAAGGACAAATGCATTTTCAATATTAGGTTCGTTATATACTACAATACAATTTTCATTGAGTAAGTTGTTATTTAGTTTTTCATAATCAATGTAAATTTTTGTATTATTCACTGTCTTTTCAATTTTGGTTGATGTACTTTCAAGATCGATTTTGAGCAAAGTAGGAAAATGATCAGAAATATTGTATTTTAGAATTGCTGAATATATTTTGTCAAGTTCTAAACGTGAATTTATAAACATATGATCTATACAACTCCCACTGTTTCCTTCTACTCTTGTCATTTCGTTAATGGCTGACAGGTAACCATGTTCAGCCATTATATTTAAATAATCTTGAATATTTTGATTGTTATGATCTAATATGTTAATGTTAAGGTCTCCAATGAATAAGTTGATGTCAAATTTTCTACTGTTTTCTAGATAATCTTGTAATTGACCGTTAAATGTTGTTACAGATATACAGGGTGATTTGTACACACCAATGATCTGTATCCATTTATTATTCTTTTGAAGAATAACTCGTAAAAGTTTTGTTTGAGTTATATTAATAATTTCATACCCACTGTTCAAATTTTGTCTTACATAAATCAGAACCCCGTCATTTTTATTAAAACTACCATCGTTATAATATAAATCATAATTGGGAATTTCAATCAAACTTGTATCATATACTTTAAATGTTTCAGTTAGCACTATAACATCAAATTTAAAATCTAGTATATCCAACAAGGCATGAAGTTCATTCATATTTCTATGAATGCTCCTTATGTTCGTGTGAAAGATGTTCAATCCTGAATCAATATTATTAGAAAAACGTAACTTTATTGTAGGTAAATCGTCTAAAATATTTGTTTTAATTATTTCAGGTCCAAATTCTGTAATGTATCTACTCATAAATATTCTAAGTCCTTAGTAATTTAGAATAAAATTCTTGATATATGTCTTTGTTGGAAAAATTTAAATACAGCACAACATTTATCTGTAGGGGAGTGATGTGTATTATAGTTTTTATTATATTTTTTGTTTGAATATACACAGTTGCAACAAATGGGATTAGTAGATTTGTTGCATGAAGTATCATCATGTTCTTCTCCACATTTGAAGCATACTTTATGACTATTACATTTCTTACCAGAGTGATTAAACTTGAAGCAATTTGTACATTGAGTTACCTCATTATTAGGATAAACTGATAAATTTTGAAAACCAATTAAAATTTTCCCTCCATTATTATCAAATATTTGTCTGAATAGTTTACCTGACACCTCTGCGTAAACTATATTCATCTTTTTTTGAGGAAGGTATCTAACATAGGTGATTTTTAAATTTTCTTTTGTTATAAAGTGGTTTTGTCGCATAATATCTTCTTCTATTTCACGTTCTTGAAGTTTTTCTTCAGAGTGGTAGCCAACAATCTTTATTTTAGGATTAAACATTTTCGGTTCGGATATTGTATATGTTGATGGCACATTCTTTCCAATTTCTTCTTTTAGCTTCTTATGGTAGCGATCTTCCACATATAATTCAATACCACCATTTTTACAGTTCTTAACAGTTTCAATTTTGATGTTTATTTTTGATAAATTCAAATTTCTGCTCAGTTCGTTCTTAGTTCTGTAGTTAGACTGTTGTTGTTCAGGGGTAATGATAAGACTTTTAAGTGTCCTTTCTTTACTGTTTGATGGTGAATTTATAACTGCTTGGGCATATGTGGAATTTTTTGTTGTTGTTTCCTCTAACTTCTCAATTCTCCTAAGAAGTGTCTCAAGTGGTGTTACTATACAGTCTCTATCGACTATGTTTGAAGAAATAAGATCATACTGTTCTTGAAATCTTCTGTTTTCGTTTGATAGGTGGTATATTAATTTTTCTTTTTCCAAAAGTAATGCTTGACAATTTTCTAAATCTTTCGTTTTTTCTAATAACTCCTGTTGTAATAATTTATTCTGTTTTTTCAAGTACTCACATGTTTCTTGCGTTGACATAATAGAATCACAGCTAATGTCTACAGTCTCATCTTCATCCTTTTTCTTTCTCCGAGTCATTGCACACTCAGTATTTAGAATTTTGTATCACTGATGTGGCTTGTCAAAATTGTGTCAAAGTTGTATATGAATACAAATGGCCGAAAGTGGTTTACCTCTTGAAAATTGTCTGATCCCCAATTGTGGATATCCAAATGTAGTCTAGGAACAAATTCAAGAGCAGCGACAAATTATTTGATTCGTAGTTTCGGCAATATGGTGATGGAACTGTGGAAAAGGTAGATAATAAGTGTATGTAGGTATCTAGATGACAGATATCAATATGCTTGGTTACTTCGTATCACTTTTCGATGCGACCACCAGAAACCGTGAAAAGAACTGAATTTTATTCAGCTGTATAAATGTAGTTTGTTTTATAAATACTACATAGCAGTGTGGCAACACCTCCCCGGTACACGCAGAGCAAAACGTTCTAATTCTTGACAATATGTCGAGCCATCTATCGTCAAACCAATGACGATTCGCTCTTAGATCGACGTTTTTTTTGTAAACCCTTAATAGTCCAGGAGCCAACAGTAAGATTTTAGTGATATAAATATGGGTTATCTATTTTTATTAACAGTCTGTATTGCTACAGAAACCAAATTCAACCTAATTTTATACTACTTTACTGTAAAATGATGAGTATTAATTAATGAGAAATGGGAATGGTACGCGGAAAATTTAAAATACCGAAACGCAAAGCGAATGGCGTGATGTCACGATATCGGCAAGAGAGCAATCCTTTGTCACTGTCATTGATTGACAACCTATCAGTTTGATCAGTTTCAAAGAGTCCTGGTTGCCGCGGAATCTGCTACTGCCCCTTTTCCGACATAGATTTCAACGACGGTTGACAGGGGACATGTTCACCAGCCATGAGAACGTCGGTAAAACAACAAATGTCTGCTTGCTTACCTTCAAAACTTGACAACAAATAAACCAAACATAGAATAAAATGACAAAACATGAGTTGTGACATCACTGCGAAGCGCACGAGAAAGACGGCGTTCAAACTAACGTCAGTAGCATTGCACTTTCAAATGTCTATTTTAAAAATATATATGAAATATGTAGTTACGGTATTATATTGACGTGAATAATTAACAGAAAGTTTCCTGTTCCTGCCGGTAGGGTCACTCCTTAAATTCCTGGGAGTCAGAAATGTTGAACGAAGATTTTCCGGCCCTTAATCTTAATCAAATCAGTTGAATAGTGCATTCATTGACTACAGTAATCTGTCTGGCGTCCCAAAAATAATCCGAAATGTGCTAGCGTGATCCATGATGCAGTACAGTTAGGTTGTGTAGATCATTTGGTTCTGCTACTGGTGACGCTAGTATCTTCAATCCCTTTTTAGACCCTCTAATGCAATTTTAATTGGGTATTGTCAGGCACTGATCAACTGTTTTATTCGAAGATACCCATGTAAAATGGACATTATAGAAAGTTCTAGATCCTAGCGTCATCTTTAAGGCCCGTATCGTCAGTCGTTCCTACAACTGTAGGACGCGTTTATGGCCTCCTTGATTGTCATACTCCTTCCTCTCCTTCAAAAATTTCTAGATTGCACCTGTTCTGTGTCAGCGTCAGCGCTATCCTATTGTGAAGATATGTTTTCTTTTTAAATTGTAGGAAATTTCAGGCTGATGAAACATGATATAAGTCAAAAGGATGCACAATTTGATGCAAATAGATATTTGTGACATAATCTCAAAAAATAGAGCGCTGATACGGAAAAGTAGAAAACTATGACATCAAGGAGGCCATAAAGGCATCCCACAATTGTAGGAACGACTGACGACACGGGCCTAAGAAACTAGCACCACTAGCCCTTTTCAAAAAAGGTCCCCGAATTAGTCTTTCTGTTCTGTCTCATATATACAGACAATACATTAATCAATGCCAGTGTCAACTCTTCTATAACCGAAGTTTAGGCTTAGCTCTCGATACAGCTTGAGTATAAAAAGCAAGTTTTTAAGATAATCTGAGTCTATAGTAATAAATGGCTTTTGGACCCCATTTTTATCTATGTTTCAATGCACAAAGGCCGCATGCAGAGACACGGGGGTTGGTTGTTACTAGCTCGATGCATACAACGTCGCATCATCGACATATTGAAATACATGTTTTCGATGTTGCCATGATCGGCAGTCGTTTCCGACTGACGGAATCTGTAAACCCGTTTTTATTTATTTATTCGACATCTCTCTTTTCATCTCCGGGCCTGCTGCTGCATCGGACGTGCAGAAAATGCCGGAGAGAGCCCGAAATGTTGAGAAGAAGCTTGCGAAGCTTGATAGTCCAGGAATTTTCAGCAGGTCTTAAAGCTGGAGATCTATGAGGGCTGTCATACGAGTAGCAGGATTTTCTATCCAGGAATCATGATGCTCTTCCTGCGCTTCAGTTGTCACGGATGATGAAATTGTAGTTATATAGAATTTTATTTTGCATAAATTCTCTCGGTTTTTCTAAATAGTCATACGAACAGATTCTTGGCTAAAAGCAGATACACAGTTGAGCATAATAAGGCAAGTCCTGCTATAATGTCATTGTCACTGTATGTAATAAAAATATTTGAAAGTGGTAATTAATGATATTAATCTTTTGTTGGCGTACTTAGGTTCCTCCGTAGAATCCCGTGGTATTAAAATACAATCTCAAAGTTACTACTTATAACGCATTCAGGAAAAACCAAACTTGTCTAACCGCTTGAGCTCAATGAATCAAAGTATGTATCAACACATGCTAGAAAGAGATAGAATCCGACTGAATAGCGAAGGTCATCACTAAATTGCCTAGCAACGGTGACTTAGGTTAGGTTACTGTCAAACCCAAGAAGAAGGTCTGTTCAAACATTTAATTTACTGTGTTTTAATTTATTTCAGAATTACCTCTGAGTTCCACTGATGGTGATAAAATAAACACATTCTGCGCGTACGCAGGTGAAAACCATTTCGAAGCAGGACGACCCTCCCCAATATGCACTAGATGCGAACGTAGGAGATGCGGTGTTGCCAAGCGAATCAATGATGTAATGTTGCAGAATTTGTGGCGATCCTGACCTTTGACTTCCACTTAAAATGGAGCACCATGTCACGTGCCAAAATCACTTACCCTTTTTTTACTATTTTGAATTTGAGTTTCTCTTTATTGATTATAAAGTACCGATTCCTAGACCAAACCCTTTTCAATGATTTTCTTTTGTAAAATTTCATAGCTTATTGATTGTAGTTTCACATGTATTATATCTTTCTTTCTCAGCGACGCAGTATTGCTTTGAAATCTTTTGGACTCTAATTATTAACGACTATCTCATAAAATTCCTCATAAAATTTTGTTGGTCCCTCGTAGAACGCGCCACCTTGTGATCTCTAGACGTACTAGCCGTATATGAATGTTTACCTTCCTATCAAGATACTTTCTATTAAAATTTGGTTTACTGTCAAGCTACCTTCTTTACCGGCCTTCTCCGTTCCTTTTAATTTTCTGTCGAACGTGCCTTCTTCAGGGCACTCATTTAACCTTCTTTTAATATTTGATTTCCTATCAAGATACCTTGTTTTAAAAACTTGATGTACAGACGCGTCCCGTGCCATTTTGCTTTTACTTTCCTGCGGAGATTGTCGTGTGGGTGTCGTTTCACTAGTTTCCAGATCCTGGGATATTAGACTCCCAAACACCACCTTATGGAGTAGTAAGTACCCTTTTATTTTGTACCTTACGTTTAGTTGTGTTGGCTTGGGTACTACTCGTCCATTTTCTAATACGATTTTAACCTCCAGCGTGGAACGGCGTTGCGGAGAACCACCATTCACACTTTTCCACCTTTGTTTTGTAGCTGCCTTGTAGCTGTTTCGCAGCCGATTTTGTTGGACGCCATTCCTTTCTCTTGATAACCGTTAGGACCGTTCCGGAATCAATCCTAAACAGATTCGACACAATTCACAATTCAAAAATGTGTACGCTCAAAATGAAACCATTATTTGGGGTTAGAGAATAAAATAACGCATATTTTCAACATGTTTCTTAATTCAAGAAATTGGTGTAATATATTAGCAAAGCGGCAAATTGCCGCTGCAGCGTTGATAGGCAACGCGGTGACGAGCTTCGCTGTCCAGCGGGCTTCTATCTTTTTCTAACATATGTATACACACTTCTCTCTCGTACACATTGAGCTCAAGCCGTCAGACGAATTTGATTCTCAGTGTTTGTACCTTTCGTGAGAACTTTTAGATTGTAAATTAAAGTAGATATCATTCAATTTCAGTTCAGTTAGATTAAAGTGTCGGTTGGTCCCTTTCAGTATTCATCTGAAAATTTGGTTTGTCTCCCAACAATTTGCATTTTTCAATGCTGTTGTGACTGAGCTCTCACTGAAATAAGAAATGAAATGACACTTATAGATATAAACATTTGCTCTTATTCAGCTTAAACTGCTATTTGCGATCCACAGAAACTTTCGCCATTTTTGGCAACCGTCTGGAACACCAGGATGGTATGGAACACACGTACTTTTGTTTTTTCAGAAAAGCATAAATTTAATGTGAAATGTCAACTACTATCAAACTCGCATCTTAAGCCTGATCGACTTGTCGTATGAACGTGCAACATGACTACTCACTACGTAATTTTTGTTACAAATAATTCGTTGGCTTGCTCCTTCTACCTAGTTCGAATTTGTTGGTTTTTGAGTGAAGAGGAGGATCCCTACTCATCCAAAACTCTCAAAGCTTATGTTTAGCCGAGGGTCTCTGAACTTCAAGACCGTCCTTGCCATACCGATAACAGGAGGTGAAAACGAGGAGGTTGTGCTATAAAGTCTTATAATATTTTTGGACCCTCTAAAAAGAATTTTCAAGATCTCCTGTGTATCTACGATTCATGCGAAAGCTTGACTCCTTGGTGAGTCGTGTGAGTAGCGTCCGAAACTGAGGAAAACTTGACCCAAGGATCCGCAGTCATATTTCAACTTAGCGCTCTAAGGGCCATATCGTCAGTCGTTCCTACAATTGAGGACGCCTTTATGGCCTCCTTGATTTTTATAGTTTTCTACTCTTCCATGTCAGCGCTCCATTTTGAGGTTATGTCACAAATATCTGTTTGCATTAAATTGTTCGTACTTTTGATTAATATCATCTGTTAAATAGCCTGCAATTTCCTACAATTCAAGGAGAAAACATAGCCTGACAATAGAAGGGCGCTGACGCTGATACGGAACAGTAGAAATCTAGAAATATCCCAGCATCTCCGAAGGAAAGGAAAGACTATGAAAATCAAAAAGGCCATACAGGCATCCTACAATTGTAGGAACGACTGACGATATGGCCGTAAGTGCTCTAAGTTGAAAGATGTGATCATCTCGGCAATCCTGAGGATTGCCGAGGATCAGTTAATGTCAATTCGTCGATAGAGCGGGCTCAGTGCCATCTAAACCGAAGAAGAATCTCATTTGTTTACTACAGACTGGCTCTTCATATAACACCTTGTCACAGCATGCATTATTAGGAATAAGTGATGACTTCAAATTATTTTCAAAATACTGATCGATGTTCTTTTCATTACAGGTAAAGGATCAATGTTAACCCCCTTGCAGATTGGTAAGCAACATTAGTTTGTTGATTAATAATGAATGATATGGATATTCTAGGAGTTTCATTTGACGTGTTAACCACAACCAGCTGTATCTAGCTTTGTGTCCACGCCAACACTTTCTCGCTGTTGTTTAGCTTTTCTACATATTCTTGGAGTACAAACATAGATGGGTGATCAGCGATCTGGGTCTCTTCTACCGATATGCCAACCAGCAGGTTGATAATTCCAGATGAACCCTCCAGCCTTCTCTTGTCCATCATACCTCTGTCGAATTTCGTACATCCAGAACTGGCGGTAGGATCGCTCATTTGTTGCTAGGGTGTCAAGACTGTGGAACAATCGTAAAGCTGTCGCTACGCCTCGGTATTGCATATTTGGCTACATCAGTATAAGAAAAACGTTATGGAATTCGTACCAGTCCAAACTTGAGATTTCATATTTGTTAGCGCCTAGGCATAGATCTAATCCGTAGAACTAGTTTTATAGTTAGTGATCCAGACCTGTTGAGCCAATTTTTTTAAGATCTAATCCATACGGGATAATCCGCACAAAAAACGACGAGAGTAGAATAGGTCACAGTATTAGGTGTCACTAGTAATGCCGCATTCCTATCATTTTCATATCTCTGATAGAGGTAATTTTATTCTAATTTCGTTCGTTGCCCTACCTGGATGATACTGACGATTGCCAATAAGCATGGTTAGCGTTTATAAATCGACCCCCGTATGGTCCGTTGAATGTGTAGCTCGTCCAGTCCAGATCTATCCCATCAAGTATCTTATCAATTATATTTGAAAAGCATTGAGTTTAAACAACTTAATTCCCATTTTAATCCATTATACTCAGCCTATACTTTAAAAAATACGGCGTGAGTTCGAAAGTTTCGTCTGGGGATTGATCTCCAAAACGGTTCAATACTTTACGTGAGGAGCATGCCGAAACAACGTCGCTCGCGAGTTGAATATTGTCTTGTTTCGGCTCTTTACGTCGGATTTCCGAGGAAGTTTTTCAGTAGAGGAACGTGCCTTTTCTGAAAACGATGCTTGACAAATGGCTGACACGCCCTGCGTGGAGAAGCAATTGTTACCAAATGACACAAAAGGAATGTTTCGCTGGAGAAAACTACGGGAGCTTCTGTGTATTAGTATATACATTGAGATGTTTATGTTTTCTCAAGTTGCTCCTCAGCTGCTAATGTCCAACACCTTGGACTGTGTTTTTGTTTCGGAGAGCGTGTCACAAGATCAAATTTATATTATTTCTGAAAGGATCACCGTATATAAGAGGGGTTTTTGGACCTGAAACTAACTCAAACTTCAACTTGACCGCATGTGAAATATTTGAACATATGTATTTTAAACCTTCAACATTTTTCTCTCTATTTCAGTTCTTGACTGTTCACTCATTTACGAATATTTAACATTTCCTATTTTTATATCAGCGTATGAACCTATTATAAAACACACTCAAACAAAATACGATTTATGACATGATGTGAGCTCATTGGAGAAACACTTCTATTTCTATATTCAAGTAACTGTTGTGTCTCAGTGTGTTTTACTATTGGTTTGAAGTAGAAGGTGTTGCGACTATGTGCTCATACAAAAATAATAAGTTAGATGTTCGAAAATGAGTGCATTTTGGACAAGAATGGTAAACGTGCGAATTAAGGACTTTCAAAGGCCAATCAAGTACTAAAATAAAATACGACGACAAGTAAGCGGACTTTGTACTTCTCACGCAATAACGTCATCAGTTCATAGATGATCATGTCCAGCATAAGTTAGAGCCTCTTAGAAAGCAAGTTAGTTACGAATATGTTGTGTAATAGAGAAATTAAACGAGTTAATTCAGTGATTCGGGGCCACACAGTTAGGCCACAGACTACCGGTAGTACTAGCCATCTGGCAACATCGCCCCTCCCCCATGCCTGACCTCAAGACTAGAGAGTAGAAGCAGAGACGCGTATCGAAAACAGCTATAAGTTTTAATGGCAAATGCAGGGGAAAATCTATTTTGTGTGAAATATGTCTAATAGGTGCCAAGAATTATCGGAGTTGGGAGCATGTAAATAAACTAGCATTATAAAATTGAGATATATATTTATTTGCCTTCCCTCTACAATCCCCAATTATCAACCCATAAAAATTTATTATGAAACCTCTGAACCTTCAAAAGACAAAGTCTGAGAGAATTCTCTTTTTTCGTTTGTTTGTCCCTCAACTCGTCTGCCGTTGGACTTATTTCCAAAAACTGCATTTACGTCCTTGGAATGGCAGTAGCTTTGTGTGAAAATTTTATCGAAATTCACTTTCCAACCGATAGACCGGCCAAGGATTAGCCGACAGCCAGACATACGGAAATGAGTGACAATGCTCATGAAAGCATGAGATACAGATGTCACATCTGCACTAAAGAAGGTCACCGTTGTGACCGAAACGTATACTACATTAAAGAATTTCAAATATATGTGGTTTCATTGATCAGACAAACATGAGGGATTATCTTGAGATACACGTGTTCTAAAATATTTAAATGCAAAAATATGATAGATGCAATCAACATGAAGTCAGAGTTATTTTCAGTGCCGATAACCCCGCTTATAGACTAGTCTTTTGTCAATCTAAAAGAAAAGATAGCTACTGAATCGCTGGAACATGTTTTGAATTAATACTTCAGAACCTTTGCCTAGCATATATCTTTTCTGGTCTACTTTCAAAAGTAGGAATTTAATAACCCAGAGTCTGAAGGTAGTGGGCAAGTGTCAAAAAAGATGGCATCGAGAGTCTTGGAACCAGAGCAAAGGTCTCGCTACCTTTGGGACACACAATATACCCCGTGTGGAAATCAGTACGTTTTGTCTTATAGACTGGAAACCAAATTTGTCTGACGGCTTGAGTTCGATGTGTACGAGTCTGAAGTATACATAGACACATATGGTAGAAAGAGATAGAAACCGACTGGATAGCGAGGATCGTCGCCGCGTTGCCTAGCAACGCTGACGCGACAATCTGCCGCATTGTCAATATGTTACACCAGTTCCTTGAATTAAGATGAATGTTAAATGTATGCGTTGGTTGATTCTCTACGCCCAAATGAGGGTTTTATTTTGAGCATATACATTTCTGAATCGTGAATTGTGTCGCATCTATTTAGGATCGATTCCGGATCGGTCCGGCACCCATGTAGCGCTCATTGGGGAGATTCGTTCTGTTTCGAAATGGTTTTCACCTGCGAACACGCAGGGAGTGATAATGTGTATTGCGTAATGGTATTTGTTACATTTTGCGACAGGATGCGTTGATTCTGTCACCATCGGTGGAAGTCAAAGATAATTCTAAAATAAATTAAAACTCAAAGTAGCATCAAAATTGAAATAAATAATTTTAATCAATAATGAAACGAAAATATTAAGTTAAATGTTCGAACAGTCCTCCTTTTTGGGTTTGACAGTAACCTAACCTATTGTAGAAGCCTGTGGTGATGACCTTCGCCCTTCAGCCACATTGTCTTTCTTTTTCCTAAAATGTGTATATCCAACATTCAAGAGTGGGATAAAAAAAAGGATATCCGTATATTAGATGGCATCCCAGGCAGTAAAGCCTACATTCACAGTCGATCCTTGAAACTGAGTGTCTATTGAGAGCTAATCAATTCTTTGATCTTAAACAAAAAACAGTGCACACATTTTTTTCCGAGGTATTTGAATTATTTTAAGTTTTTCAAGATTTTCTGGTCTTTGATCATTTATATCTTTCAAAATTTCCCAAGATCTTAAAATTCTCACATTTTTTAAGATTCTCAACATTTTCAAAATTCTGTAATCTCTTAGAATTTTCAAACTACAAAATTTCCGATATTTGAAGATTTCAAAATTCGAAATTTTTAAAATTTCCAAAGAAATTTTAAGATTTTCTGAATTTTTCATGTTCCCAACAACTCGACCATTTCAGATTTTTCAAACTACACGACTTCCTAGTTTTCAAATACTCATCAGACATACATTTTGAAAATCTGCAGAATTTTGAGACTTCCTAATCTTGAAAGCCTTTTGGTTTTCACATTCCGTCAAATTTTACGGACTTCAAAAATTAAAAAATTGTCAAAAACCTTCAATCTCCCAAGTTTTTAGGAATTTCGAAGTTTTGTGATAACAGCTAGAGCCTGCTTTGAAATGCAAATGTTAAATCTTCATTTGAGGGTTACTCAATGGTGCATTACTATTCATTTAAAACGTAACGGCTAGTCAACCCTCAATCTTCAAAAGTCGACTACAAATGTGCTTTTATTCATGATCAGGCAGCAGCGGTGGCCGCAGTAGTAGACTCTTCGGTCTCCTGATCAGTCGCCGTGTGCTGTGCGGGTTCGAGTCCCGTCCCAGGAGAAATTTTTCTCTTGGCTATGGATGTTGTGATTGTCCGTAGGTGGTAGATGGTTTCTGACTGTCGAACGCGGAGGTACCATCCGGCGGTTCTCGTAGGCGGAGCCAGAATGTGTGCATGTTGGATGCGCACGTGTTCCCTCGCCAGAGTCCGTGTGGCGTCCCCCCCTTTCCCATGTATCCCCCTATAGCTCCACGGTACCCAATGAGTGCTTAGGTGGTAGTTGGAGTATAAAAAAAATGATGCAGGGAAGTTTTCGATAGTTCACGTTCACCTTTGTTTTGGAAATAGTGTTCTTTAAATCACTCTGTATGTATAACCCCATTATCATTTACAATCACGTCACATCTCCAAAAACAAACCGACATTTAACTCAGTAACTTTTATGGAACAAGTTGAAATGTAACCACCTCGTAAATAACGAGCTGGCCCATAACCACTCAGTAGGTTGCATTTCAAAACTGAATCTTTATGATAGTCATAAACTGTTGAAATTTCTTATTTCACGAGGTCGTATCAGCTAAAAGTTTACTGTATGCCGGTAGTACTTTGGTCGACCACATAGTGTGTTGCCAACTTAATTGGTTTAGCAGCAGATCTGCACAAGTACTATTGGCGGAGAACGTCTTCGTTTGATGTCAAGCTACAAGTAATTAGAGAAGTATTTCCGGTTAATTCTATTTAATGTAGCAGCCTCCCAGATAAACTTTGCAGGTGGGTGGCAGACGTCCTCTCCGGCTGCAAGATAGCTGTCGTAATTGACAGGTTCTTCTTTTCATCTCACTTAGGCCCGTATCGTCAGTCGTCCCTACAATTGTAGGGCGCCTCTATGGCCTCCTTGATTGTCATAGTTTTCTACTTTTCCGTGTCAGCGCTCGATTTTGAGGTTATGTCACAAATATCTATTTGCATCAAATTGTGCTTTTTTTGAGTTGTATCATGTTTTATCAGCCTGAAATTTCCGACAATTTAAAAAGAAAACATATCTTCACAATAGGAGAGCGCTGACGCTGACACGGGACAGGTACAATCTAGAAATTTTTGAAGGAGAGAAAGGAGTATGACAATCAAGGAGGTCATAAACGCGCCCTACAATTGTAGGAACGACTGACGATACGGGCCTTAGCTCCGACATTGTTTTTATGACATCAACCACCTCCTGCTCTGTACGATAAATCCGATCCTCAGCTTTCCTGATGACAGCACTCTACACACAAACACCGGTTTCCTCTTTGGCGCTGATCCTTGGTCCCACAAAAAGTTATATCTTGAAAGCTTTAGATTAAAGTTCATAAGGACCTTTTGTGCTCAGAGTGACCCCCGAACAGATCCAAAAGAATTACTGAAGTTTGCTTAAGGAATTGTTTAAAGAAACTTTGACACAATTTTTGGACTGGGAACATGCAGATTCGTTGAAAGAAATCGTTTTTGAATAACATTATGCAGCCAAACCGAATCATATTTTTCCGAGCAGATGGTATTCCAAATCAGGTGACAGAAAATGGCAACGCTGCAATACTCTGGTGGTACCAAAAGACCAGTTATGCTTTATGGTTTGCATACACTTTTACGTCACTATTCACACATGATAGCTTAGCTGTTTTGACGTATATGCGCACATGGCTAACGGCTGTGTTGTTCCACCACGTCACGATGACTTATTGTTCTCTGTGTTGGAACAGTGCTGGTGAGAGATGAAATAATGCTTATACAGTACGATCAAGCTTGAAACGTCTTTCATCTCTTTGTACAATCACGTCGACTTGTATTGACATCAATTGTTGATCTAAATGAACACTAGTGCGTCTGTAAGATTAATGTTAAACGGTTATTTATCTTGAACAGACGACGCGTTGTGGCTAAAAAATCCTAACATGGCCGAAACTAGAAAGTCATCCAGATGACATTCGCAGAGCGACGAATCTTGTTCATAAAGTAATGAATTCTTCAATGAGCAATGGAACAACTTTCTGGCGGGGATGCTTGACTCAAGTACTCCTCCCTGGAAAGTGGCGAAGCGAGAACAACTCACGCACGTACACGGTCCTGGGGTTATAGTCTTCAAGACAGAGGACAAGGTCGAGGTTTTCGCTGATGCTAAGGAACGACAGTTCTCTCCCAACTATGAGCTTGAAAAATTCCTGAATTAATTTTTCGATTGATTTAAAATAACCGAATACCAGTTAACAATAGCAAGGAATCCATTTAACCGTTAACTAGAAAGATTAGCTACA
Source organism: Acanthoscelides obtectus (assembly GCA_963669975.1). NCBI lineage: Eukaryota > Metazoa > Arthropoda > Insecta > Coleoptera > Chrysomelidae > Acanthoscelides > Acanthoscelides obtectus. The sequence goes on from CAVLJG010000006.1 coordinate 66,907,062, forward strand.
TTTCAACAAAAAACTTTATGTACAGGGTGTCAGAATATTCCGTGGACATAGACGTATCACGTACCTTCAGCATCAAAATAAGTCGACTGGATAATATATGATATACCTCAATTTGTTAGAGAGCCTCAGTTTTTTTTTTAAAACCCAGTTTTCCAGATATTTGTGGAGGCGATAGTCAGATTTAAATGAAGCTATGAACACTTTTGTTTTGCTAGGTGTCCTAATATTTGACTTTTACCACCACCACTACATAAATTATAGCAGAAGTTTTTCGCAACGACTATGATTGTTTTATCCAAGAGATCCTTTTGTTTACCTCATTTTTTGTCCCTCAGAAAAACAGGCATAGTGTCAAAAATATTTTGTTTTCTGATTTTCAAAAAATTTTCTTATGACATCAATTGTTAAAATCTAGTTGGCGGAAATGTGGGCTGTTATGTCAGTGTCAAATTATTTTTGACAAAAAGCTTCATAAAGCTTAAATTAATAAATAATGTTTGAGTTTATTTTGTTTGTTTTTGATAAAGTTGAAATTATTTGACGTATGAGATTTTTGGTTGTTATTATTGCTTGTTTCTCTCGGGAATATGGAATATTCTTTTGACAAACAGACTGATATGTTGATTAGACTTGGTTTAGGCGAAGGTAATTTTCTCAGAAACGGTTCCCGCGTATATTAAGAGCGATATCGGATTCGACAAATTCCACATCGTCAGACTTATGCAAGCATAGAACACCAACTTCGAGATTCCAACCGAGAGAGTCAACGCTGGGAAACCGCAGCAAACCCGCACACGGCTAGTGGAAGAAGCTGTTCTTGAGATGGTCGAGGAAGATCCAGGTATTAGCACTCCCAGATTAGAACATAAACAAGTTCAAAAAAGCACTGACAACCGGATGTTAAATGAAAGACTCATTCGTTCGCAACTGCTATAGTTTGGTGCACGTGACGTTCAACTGGAAACTCTACATTACTTCTCCGTGGCAGGTTCTGCCCGTGCCCGTCCACCATGTATTTCTGAACAAAACTGAGATCTTCACTGAAAACAATGGCTTCGTTCCAACAAAGCGGTGTACCGTACAGTGAATCATAATGAGCGTGTGCAGTACAGCGCACGCTCATGACGGTTCACTGTACGGTACACGGGTTTGTTGGAACAAAGCCAATGTTATACCATTAATAATTCCAATTACCCCGATCTCTGTTCTGTTTTAGGGATGCATGATTGTCTGACACGATTCAGGAGCTGTCTCCGAGTGAATCATGATATAAAGCTCTCATTTCAATGTCACATGCACCATACTATTGCAGTCATGGTTCGATGTGCCACTACATCTGCTGCTGTCACCTGCAGCTCACATTAAAGGAGGTATGATGGCGCAACGGTATATCCAGGAAACACTAGGCCCTCATCTTTTACCATTTCTCCAAACCCTATTTGCCAACAAGATAATGGCCGTCTCCGTATTGCTAACTACCTCAACAACGGTGAAATCAGCCTTCTTCCTTGGCCTACTAGATCTCCAGTCCTTTCGCCAATTGAACATACGTGGAAAATAATGAGAAGAACAGCGACCTTTCTACCAAATCCTCCAACAATGTTAGCACTCCTTTTGCATTAAGTACAGCTAACTTGGGATAAGATATGGGTTCCCCAAGAAGGCATCAAAAGCATGCTCCGACGACTGGGCGAATGTATGTATGTGATAAACGTGGCCCAACAGATTATTAGCTAAATACCGTAGACGTTTTCACTTCCAAATTCAATCACTTTCTCTTGATTATATCTAACTGTATACAAACATTTTTTAGACAAACGCAATATGAAGTCAGGCAGAAAGGACGTAATTCTTTGCCTAAGCCAATCTTTTTTCATCAGGTCATATTATGTAAGGAATATTGAATGTCAACTGAAACCATTACAATATCAATGACTTCACATGGTAAGTAACTTTTTCATTGATATGTAATACAACCATCACAGACATTCAAGATTCTTTGTGATATATTCTGATGTAGAAAATAAACATTTTCCAGTCTGACCGGACTCCATTTTGTGTTCAGCTGCATCGCCGAGAATTTGAAATTTGCATACGTTCGCTCAAACATACTCATTTTACTGTGTATTATAATTTCTTTGTCACATTATATTTGAGGTTCAACTTACTAGACTAAGAAATTCTGATACAGCCTACCCCGGTTTAAGCATGCGTACACCAAGTAAGGGATGGTGTTAAACCCCAAACACCAAATTGTTGCCTGTAGCAAAACAAGGGGATGCAATTACGATAACGGTGGAAAATTATTGCATGCCGGCTGACACAGTCGGTGTTTGCAATTTTAACGTCGGAAATACCATCATTTTATCTTTCCCTTTTATGTGATTGTCTGGTTTTTTATATTCTTCTGAGAAATGCCGTGAATTTTAGATTTTCTGCTTATGTCTTATCAACCGTTATGATTCACATAAGATTACTGTGAGGGGACACTGACGATGGATGAAGATGCATGAGAAAATCTCTTTCGAAAGTTGTACCATTTAGAGGTTATGAGGTCATGTTTGTAAAATCAAGTAACAACTATTATTTTCAATGCAAATTGTTGGAGATCGCAGCATTAGCTAAGGTAGAAGCACCATATTGACATCGGACTGTATGCACTTGACTTACCCAGTAAATGAGCTTTTGTCCAGACTACAGTGACGCAGGCGTTTTTGGAAAATTAACTTGCCTCGATAATCTGGGCGCTGAATTCAAATATGATAAGGTCGTCAGGTCGAATTTAGCAGACAATGGATGCTTTGAAGCCCCTTGTGATTCCTACCCTCATGTCCAACCCGACCCAAAAAAGGATCTATCACCGACACTTAAACTACAGACAAACTACAGTCTCTGTTATCAGTCCGGAAATGGAGCAGTGCATAAATTGGGAGCTTCTGGAGTGTCTCGAACATCACGGCTTGACTAGTGACAGGCACCAACGTCACAAAACTGTGGAGTATACACATCCAGTCTCATGGTAGGGTTCATGCCTGCTCTTGATGTCACGAAACCCCTCGTTTAGCTGTGGCATGCTACCCTCTTCTATGGCAGACGTTCCCTTACAGCAAGATCATCACGATTGACGGGTTCATCTCTCCATTCCACAATATCAACTCAGGTGTTCCCCAGGGATCGTTCTGTATGAGTGGTAGGGTCTCACATAAAGTTTTACGTGCCATATGTTTTTTATACTGCGAAAGGTTGGGAATTCTCGAAACTGGAGATACTACAGACCAAAATATGTGAATTGACCTAAACATACCTTAGTCCAAAATTTGATAATTTGAGAGATACATAGTGTTAAAGTTGCTTTATTTTGGATTTTTCTTTATTGCTTGAGAAGTATTCCAGATTTTGGCATAACACTCGGTATAGAGAGGTTTTCTAGTCCGAGAAACAAGAATACGTTATTATTTCATGGCCAAACTTCTCTAGGGCGCCACTTACAGCACTATTTTGATAAATAACTTCTCAGAACTTTTTTGTGTAAACGGAAATAATAACTACAAGAATTGTTCAAAAACTTTTTTGTGCTACCTTGTATACAACAACTGCTCAAAATATCTTATTTTTTGTGTCCATAACAAAAAAGGTTTACTTGTTAGAAGTATCTAAAGCTAATAGTTTTCGAGATATTTGTTTTTAACAGTTCCAATGCATTATTTGTACCATGATGGTAAAACATTTTTATAACTTAATAATCAAGTTGCTTTGGAAAATATCTGAGTAGCGTTGCTATGATTTCTAATGTTTGTCATAATATTGCTTTAAACTTGATGAATAATTTCAATTTGACAATAAGTTGTTGAACATCATGGAGAATATGTTTGATGAATATTCTGATATTCCCTAATTCAAAGACTTTCCAACGAATCGATCACCGGTTACGAGAAACTGGTAAGAAATGATTATAGCCTTATTTTGAGAAGTAAAAACCATTTGGATTTGAGGTATTTTTGTTCAAAATATGGGACGACATAGTGGAGCTCCCTTAACAGTTCGTACAGCTGAAGTTGAAGAAAATGTTTTAGATGCTGTCTTTGAAAACCCTACAGTTGGGGTTAGGAATGTAGCACGAGAATTTCAAGTTTCCGAATGTACAGTAAATACCACTTTTCGATAGCAACTGCTCCATCCATACCATCTGCTCCATCCATACCATCTGCAAAGGGTACATTGTTTAAGCGCGCCTGATAATCTCGCAAAGGCAGAATTTTCTACATGGCTCTTAAGGAAGTTTAACTACGAGAAGGGTTTACTTCGTTAATGTTATTTTCGGACAAAGCAGGATTTGGAAGGGATGGGCCCATTAACTCGCATAATCTTCACATTTATGCAGACGAAAATCCTCATGCAATAGTACAAACCGGCCACCAAGTACAATTTCAAATTAGTCTATGGGCAGGAATAATTGGACAATATTTAATAAGACCCGTTGAGTTTCCACCTAGATGGCCAGAGGTATTTACAATTTATTTGAAAACAATTACCCGCTCTGCTGGAAGATTTATGCACGGCGGCGCTCCACCTCATTTTAGTATATCAGTTAGAGAGCACCTAAATAGTTTATCCAGACCAGTGGATAGGCCGATCAGGGCCTGTATCGTGGCCGGCTAGATCACCAGATTTAAATTCTATAGATTTGTCCTTCTGGGGTGATTTAAAACGACGCGTTTACGATACGGCAGTGGAAACTGTAGATGATCCTCGACAAAGAATTTTCCACCATAGCCAGGAAATGAAAAATAAGATCCAAATGCTTTGTAGAGTGCAGCAAGGATTAGTTCGTCGAGCTCGAGGGTGTGTTAGGCAAGGTGGTGCTCATTTTGAACAATTTTTGCAGTTATTATTTCCGGTTACACAAAAAAGTTATGAGAAGTTATTTACCGAAATAGTGCTGTAAGTGGCGCCCTCTAGAAGTTTGGCCATAAAAAATAAAGGACTCTTGCTTCTCATACTAGAAAACCTCCCTATACCGAGTTTTATTCCAAAATCTGAAATAGTTCTTACGCAATAAGGAAAAATAGAAAATAAAATTGTAACTTTGACACCCTGTATCTTGCAAACTATCAGCTTTTGGACTAAGGTATGTTTAGGTCAATTCACATATTTCGGTCTGTAGTATCTCCAGTTTCGAGATTTCCCAGCTTTTCCCAGACATCGTGTATATAGGGTGGCTCCGAATAGTGGTATAGAGTAAAGTTGTATTCTTTCAAGCATCCTGAAAAATTTTAGTGGAAATGACTGCCTTTTTTGCTGATTCCAAATATATATATATATATATATATATATATATATATATAGTTTATCATACTTATTTTCATTAGTTTGAAACCAGTTTGCATCTAGCCGCCTAAGCAACATGGTGCGAGGCAGGGATATATGTATATAATGTAATGACAAATAAAATAAATAAAAATAAATATTATTGACTAAGGCAATTACTCATATATATTTAGAATCATAAAAAGCGATAATTTACATCAAATATACACAGGGGCGTTCCATTAAAAAACACAGCTTTATTCTGTAGCACTTTTACGAGACACATATAAAAAGGACTGCCTGTAAATCTTATTGTACCACTGTGTTAAATCCAATAACTGTTGTATATGATTCAATTTATACACATTGGAGAACTGAACTCTGGAACTATGATCATCAAAAAATGTTGAGGCACTGTGAGTGTCCATTTGAAAACTAGTCGAGGCACCCCTCGTAGATCCTAAAACAGATTCTATATTTTATAGCTCCCAAATATAATGCACCAGAAAGCTTTGCTCAGAGATATAAAAATATATGTAAGGTGCGTGATTGTCAAGTATACAAGGTATTTCGACGTTTAATAGAGTTATCCCTCTGATTTATCTTCCTATTTCTGTTTGATGAAGCTGCAGGAATATTTATGAGAAATATCGTGATTCATGCAAAGCGGAATGCAAGGAAGGCACAGCAACAGTGAAATAATAACGGTCCCATGAATATCATAGGCGGCTAGGGATTGCGGGAACAGCTTGCTTGTTGCTTCGGATTGAGATTTATTGCTCATTATTATGATGACCTCCTTGATAAAACTTCGGAACGGTATGAAGTTTGTTACAACTTTGAATAATTTCTGTCGTGGTCGTGACGAATGCGAATGATGAGAGCATGTTTGTTTCTAGATAAGATGGCCAAATTGGATTTCTGGCGATTTGGATGTTCTTAGAAGAATAAGTGGTAACAAAACTTGGCAACCACACACCTCTGCATTTTAGTTATAATATGCGGGTGTAAGGTTAGTAGTGGATTAACGGAAGTCAGGTGATATAGGCCCTCAAAACCTATCGAATGTACCCCTATATGTGAGGTCCGAAATTTTATAGTTAGGAGATATTTGCAATTTTGTGAAATTTAGAAGAAAAACGGAAAAATGAGCTTTTAATCGCAATTACAACTAAACCATTAGGTTTCAGGACTGCGATTTTTTTTTGAGATGAGCTAAATGGTTGGTTTTAGCAATGGCTATGTCAGTTTTTAACAGAGCTTATTAGAAATCAACGTCAAAAATCCAAAACTCATTTTTTGTGACAAATCTCTTCCATCCCTCAACTTTGGAGTGCGGTAAAAAATTAAGGTTGTATTTCATTATCCATTTTATTGTAGAAACTATTTCAATCCATGTAGAATGAACACTGAAAATTTCAGCTTGCTACTATAAGTGCCTCACGTTAAACAATCTGTATGTTTGACGCAGTTGGGTATCTATACATGTAAACAAGAAATTCTATTTTACGAGCTACAGTCCAAACGACTTGATGGATTTTGGCATATGAGGTGCTGTTAGATTGTTTCTAGCAGTGCGAGTATTACTGTGTGTATTAACATTTTGTAAAATGAAGATGGCGGATTTTACTGAAATTACTAAGTCCAGCG